>CAWUFW010016226.1:0-320879 GCA_963921515.1 Calotriton arnoldi | reverse complement strand
ACTTCCCCTTTCTGCATATCTGTTGCTTCTTTATGCATCTCTCTTGCTTCTTTCTGCATCTCTCTAGCTTCTTTCTGCACCCCTCATGCCTCTTTCTGCACCCTCATGCCTCTTTCTGTACTCCTCTTGCCTCTATTATGCACCTCTGTTGCTTCTTTCTGCACTCCTTTTGTTTCTTTCTGCACCCTCTTGCCTCTTTCTGCACCTCTGTTCCTTCTTTCTGTACTTCTCTTGTTACTTTCTGAAGCTCTCTTGCTTCTTTCTGCACCCCTTGCCTCTTTTTCCACTCCCTTCCCTCTTTCTTCACCTCTCGTTGCCTCTTTCTGCACCTCTGTTCCTTCTTTCTGCACCTCTTTTGTTTCTTTCTGCACATCTCTTGCTTCTTTCTGCACCTCTCTTGCCTCTTTCTGCACCCCTCTTCCTCTTTTTTGTACTCCTCTTGCCTCTTTTCTGCACCTCTATTGCTTCTTTCTGCACTACTGTTGCTTCTTTCTACACTCTCTTGCTTCTTTCTGCACCACCTTGTGCTTCTTTCTCTGCACCCTCTTCCCACTTTCTGCACCCCTCTTGCCTCTTTCTGCACCTCTGTTCCTTCTTTCTGTACTTCTTTGTTTCTTTCTGCAACTCTTGCTTCTTTCTGCACCCTCTTGCCTCTTGATGCACCCTCTTGCCTCTTTCTGCACCTCTGTTCCTTCTTTCTGCACTTCTTGTGTTTCTTTCTGCACCTCTCTTACTTCTTTCTGCACCCCTCTTGCCTCTTTCTGCACCTCTGTTCCTTCTTTCTGCACTTCTTTTGTTTCTCTCTGCAACTCTCGCTTCTTTCTGCACCCCTGTTGCCTCTTTCTGCACCCCTCTTGCCTCTTTCTGCACCTCTGTTCCTTCTTTCTGCACTTCTTTTGGTTCTTTCTGTGGCTCTCTTGCTTCTTTCTGCAACCCCTTGCCTCTTTCTCTACCCCTCTTCTCTCTTTCTTCACCTGTGTTGCCCCTGTTGCCCTCTTTTCTTCTGCACCTCTGTTCCTTCTCAATGCACTTCTTTTGTTTCTTTCTGCACATCTCTTGCTTCTTTCTGCATCCCTCGTGCCTCTTTCTGTACTCTCTTCCATCTTTTTGCACACCTCTTGCCTCTTTCTGCACCTCTGTTGCTTCTTTCTGCACCTCTCTTGCTTCCTTCTGCACCTCTTGTGCCTCTTTCTACACCTCTCTTCCCTCTTTCTGCACCTCTGTTCCTTCTTTCTGCACTTCTTTTGTTTCTTTCTGCACCTCTCTTGTTTCTTTCTGTATCCCTCTTTCCTCTTTCTCCACCCCACTTCCCCCTTTCTGCATCTCTGTTGCTTCTTTATGCACCTCTCTTGCTTCTTTCTCCACCTCTCTTGCTTCTTTCTGCATCCCTTGTGCTTCTTTCTGCACCCCTATTCCCTCTTTCTGCACCCCTCTTGCCTCTTTCTGCACCTCTGTTCCTTCTTTCTGTACTTCTTTTGTTTCTTTCTGTACCCCTTTTGCCTCTTTCTGCACCCCTCTTGCCTCTTTCTGCACCTCTGTTCCTTCTCTCTGTACTTCTTTTGTTTATTTCTGCACATCTCTTGCTTCTTTCTGCACCCCTCGTGCCTCTTTCTGTACCCCTCTTCCCTCTTTTTGCAGCCCTCTTGACTGTTTATGCACCTCTGTTGCTTCTTTCTGCACTACTCTTGCCTCTTTCTGCACCCCTCTTGCTTCCTTCTGCACCCCTTGTGCCTCTTTCACACCCCTCTTCCCTCTTTCTGCACCTCTGTTCCTTCTTTCTGCACTTCTTTAGTTTCTTTCTGCACCTCTCTTGTTTCTTTCTGTATCCCTCTTTCCTCTTTCTCCACCCACTTCCCCATTTCTTCATCTCTGTTGCTTCTTTATGCACTTCTCTTGCTTCTTTCTACACCTATCTTGCTTCTTTCTACATCCCTCATTCCTCTTTCTGCACCCCTCTTCCCTCTTTCTGCACTCCTCTTACCTCTTTCTGCACCTCTGTTTCTTCTTTCTGCACTTCTTTTGTTTCTTTCTGCACCTCTTGCTTCTTTCTGCACCCCTTTTGCCTCTTTCTGCACCCCTCTTGCCTCTTTCTGCACCTCTGTTCCTTCTTTCTGCACTTCTTTTGTTTCTTTCTGCACCTCTCTTGTTTCTTGCTGTATCCCTTCTCTTTCTCCACCCCACTTCCCTCTTTCTGCATCTCTGTTGCATCTTTATGCACTTCTCTTGCTTCTTTCTGTACCTCTCTTGCTTCTTTCTGCACCCCTCGTGACTCTTTCTGCACTCCTCTTGCCTCTTTCTGCACCTCCTGTTCCTTCTTTCTGCATCTCTGTTGCTTCTTTATGCATTTCTCTTGCTTCTTTCTGCACTCTCTTGTTTCTTTCTGCACCTCTTTGCTTCTTTCTGCACCCTCTTGCCTCTTTCTGCACCCTCTTTCCTTTTCTTCACCTCGTTGCCTCTTTCTGAACCTCTGTTCCTTCTTTCTGTACTTCTCTTGTTTCTTTCTGCACCTCTCTTGCTTCTTTCTGCACCCCTCGTGCCTCTTTCTGCACCCTCTTGCCTCTTTCTGCATCCTCTTGCCTCTTTCTGCACCTCTGTTGCTTCTTTCTGCACCATCTTGTGGTTCTTTCTGCATCCCTCTTTCTGCACCCCTCTTGCCTCTTTCTGTACCTCTGTTGCTTCTTTCTGCACTTCTTTGTTTCTTTCTGCACCTTTCTTGCTTCTTTCTGCACCCCTTGCCTCTTCTGCACCCCTCTTGCCCTCTTTCTGCACCTCTGTTGCTTCTTTCTGCACTTCTTTGCTTTCTTTCTGCACCTCTCTTGCTTCTTTTCTGCACTCCCTTGCCTCTTTCTCCACCCCTCTTCCCTCTTTCTTCACCCTCTTGCCTCTTTCTGCACCTCTGTTCCTTCTTTCTGTACTTCTTTTGTTTCTTTCTGCACATCTCTTGCTTCTTTCTGTACCCTCTGTGCCTCTTTCTGTACCCCTCTTCCCTCTTTCTGCATCTCTCTTGCTCTCTTTCTGCACCTCTGTTTGCTTCTTTCTGCACCATTTTGGTTCTTTCTGCATCCCTCTTTCTGCACCCTCTTGCCTTCTTTCTGTACCTCTGTTGCTTCTTTTCTGCACTTCTTTTGTTTCTTTCTGCACCCCTCTTGCCTCTTTCTGCACCTCTATTCCTTCTTTCTGCACTTCTTTTGTTTCTTTCTGCACCTCTCTTGCTTCTTTCTGCATCTCTCTTTGCCTCTTTCTGTAACCCTCTTGCCTCTTTCTGCACCTCTGTTCCTTCTTTCTGCACTTCTTGTTGCTTCTTTCTGCACCTCTCTTGCTTCTTTCTGCATGACTCTTGCCTCTTTCTCGCACCCACTTCTCCTTTCTGCATCTCTGTCTCTTTATGCACTTCTTGCCTCTTTCTGCACTCTCTATTGCTTCTTTCTGTACTACTGTTGCTTCTTTCTGCACTCTCTGCTTCTTTCTGCACCACTTTGTGCTTCTTTTCTGCACCCCTCTTCCCACTTACTGCACCCCTCTTGCCTCTTTCTGCACCTCTGTTCCTTCTTTCTGTACTTCTTTGTTTCTTTCTGCAACTCTCGCTTCTTTCTGCACCTCTTGCCTCTTTCTGCACCCCTCTTGCCTCTTTCTGCACCTCTGTTCCTTCTTTCTGCACTTCTTGTGTTTCTTTCTGCAGCTCTTTTGCTTCTTTCTGCAACCCTCTTGCCTCTTTCTCTACCTCTCTTCCTCTCTTTCTTCACCTTTGCTGTTGCCTCTTTCTGCACCTCTGTTCCTTCTCATGCACTTCTTTTGTTTCTTTCTGCACTCTCTCTTACTTCTTTCTGCACCCCTCTTGCCTCTTTCTGCACCTCTGTTCCTTCTTTCTGCACTTTTTTGTTTCTTTCTGCAACTCTCTTGCTTCTTTCTGCATCCCTCTTGCCTCTTTCTGCACCTCTGTTCCTTCTTTCTGCACTCTTTTGTTTCTTTCTGCAGCTCTCTTGCTTCTTTCTACAACCTCTTGCCTCTTTCTGCTACCTCTTCTCTCTTTCTTCACCTGTGTTGCCCCTGTTGCCTCTTTCTGCACCTCTGTTCCTTCTTCAATGCACTTCTTTTGTTTCTTTCTGCATATCTCTTGCTTCTTTCTGCACCCTCGTGCCTCTTTCTGTACTCCTCTTCCATCTTTTTGCACCCCTCTTGCCTCTTTCTGCACCTCTGTTGCTTCTTTCTGCACTACTCTTGCTTCTTTCTGCACCCCTCTTGCTTCCTTCTGCACCTCTTGTGCCTCTTTCACACCCTCTTCCCTCTTTCTGCACCTCTGTTCCTTCTCAATGCACTTCTTTGTTTCTTTCTGCATACTCTCTTGCTTCTTTCTGCACCCCTCGTGCCTCTTTCTGTACTCCTCTTCCATCTTTCTGCACCCTCTTGCCTCATTCTACACCTCTGTTGCTTCTTTCTTCACCCCTCTTGCTTCTTTCTGCACTCTCTTGTGCCTCTTTCTGCACCCTCTTCCTCTTTCTGCACCTCTGTTCCTTCTTTCTGCACTTCTTTTGTTTCTTTCTGCACCTCTGTTACTTCTTTGTGCACTTCTTTTGTTTCTTTCTGCACATCTCTTTGCTTCTTTCTACACCCCTCTTGCCTCTTTCTGCACCCCTCTTCCTCTTTTTGCACCCCTCTTGCCTCTTTCTGCACCTCTTATTGCTTTCTTTCTGCACTACTGTTGCTTCTTTCTGCCCCTCTTTGCTTCTTTCTGCACCACTTGTGCTTCTTTCTCCACCCCTCTTCCCTCTTACTGCACCCCTCTTGCCTCTTTCTGCACCTCTGTTCCTTCTTTCTGCACTTCTTGTGTTTCTTTCTGCAGCCTCTCTTGCTTCTGTTCTGCAACCCCTTGCTTCTTTCTCTACCCCTCTTCCTTCTTTCTTCACCTGTGTTGCCTCTTTCTGCACCTCTGTTCCTTCTCAATGCACTTCTTTTCTTTCTTTCTGCACCTCTCTTACTTCTTTCTGCACCCCTCTTGCCTCTTTCTGCACCTCTGTTCCTTCTTTCTGCACTTCTTTTGTTTCTTTCTGCAGCTCTCTTGCTTCTTTCTGCAACCCCTTGCCTCTTTCTCTACCCCTCTTCCCTCTTTCTTCACCTGTGTTGCCCCTGTTGCCTCTTTCTGCACCTCTGTTCCTTCTCAATGCACTTCTTTTGTTTCTTTCTGCACATCTCTTGCTTCTTTCTGCACCCCTCGTGCCTCTTTCTGTACTCCTCTTCTATCTTTTTGCACCCCTCTTGCCTCGTTCTACACCTCTGTTGCTTCTTTCTGCACTACTCTTGCTTCTTTCTGTACCCCTCTTGCTTCCTTCTGCACCTCTTGTGCCTCTTTTACACCCTCTTCCCTCTTTCTGCACCTCTGTTCCTTCTTTCTGCACTTCTTTGTTTCTTTCTAGCACCTCTCTTGTTTCTTTGTGTATCCCTCTTTCCTCTTTCTCCACCCCACTTCCCCCTTTCTGCATCTCTGTTGCGTCATTATGCACTTCTCTTGCTTCTTTCTGCACCTCTCTTGCTTCTTTCTGCATCCCTTGTGCCTCTTTCTGCACCCCTCTTCCCTCTTTCTGCACCCTCTTGCCTCTTTCTGCACCTCTGTTCCTTCTTTCTGCACTTCTTTTGTTTCTTTCTGTACCTCTCTTGCTTCTTTCTGCACCCTCTTGCTCTCTTTCTGCACCTCTCTGTTCCTTCTTTCTGCACTTCTTGTGTTTCTTTCTGCAGCTCTCTTGCTTCTTTCTGCACAACTCTGTACTTCTTTCTGCACCCTCTTCCTTCTTTCTGCACCCCTCTTCCCTCTTTCTGCACCCCTCTTGCCTCTTTCTGCACCTCTATTCCTTCTTTCTGCACTTCTTTTGTTTCTTTCTGTACTTCTCTTGCTTCTTTCTGCACCCTCTTGCCTCTTTCTCTACCCCTGTTCCCTCTTTTTGCACTCTCTGTTGCTTCTTTCTGCACTCTCTTTTCTTTCTTTCTGCAACTCTCTTGCTTCTTTCTGCACGCCTCTTGCTTCTTTCTGTACTCCTCTTCCATCTTTTCTGCACACCTCTTGCCTCATTCTACACCTCTGTTGCTTCTTTCTTCACCCCTCTTGCTTCCTTCTGCACCTCTTGTGCCTCTTTCACACCCTCTTCCCTCTTGCTGCACCTCTGTTCCTTCTTTCTGCACTTCTTTTGTTTCTTTCTGCACCTCTGTTACTTCTTTGTGCACTTCTTTTGTTTCTTTCTGCACATCTCTTGCTTCTTTCTACACCCTCTTGCCTCTTTCTGCACCCCTCTTCCCTCTTTTGCACCCCTCTTGCCTCTTTCTGCACCTTTATTGCTTCTTTCTGCACTACTGTTGCTTCTTTCTGCCCCTCTTTGCTTCTTTCTGCACCACTTGTGCTTCCTTCTCCACCCCTCTTCCCACTTACTGCACCCCTCTTGCCTCTTTCTGCACCTCTGTTCCTTCTTTCTGCACTTCTTGTGTTTCTTTCTGCAGCTCTCTTGCTTCGTTCTGCAACCCCTTGCTTCTTTCTCTACCCCTCTTCCTTCTTTCTTCACCTCTGTTGCCTCTTTCTGCACCTCTGTTCCTTCTCTCATGCACTTCTTTGCTTTCTTTCTGCACCTCTCTTACTTCTTTCTGCACCCCTCTTGCCTCTTTCTGCACCTCTGTTCCTTCTTTCTGCACTTCTTTGTTTCTTTCTGCAGCTCTCTTGGCTTCTTTCTGCAACCCCTTGCCTCTTTCTCTACCCCTCTTCCCTCTTTCTTCACCTGTGTTGCCCCTGTTGCCTCTTTCTGCACCTCTGTTCCTTCTTCAATGCCTCTTTTGTTTCTTTCTGCACATCTCTTGCTTCTTTCTGCACCTCTCGTGCCTCTTTCTGTACTCCTCTTCTATCTTTTTGCACCCCTCTTTGCCTCTTTCTACACCTCTGTTGCTTCTTTCTGCACTACTCTTGCTTCTTTCTGTACCCTCTTGCTTCCTTCTGCACCTCTTGTGCCTCTTTCTACACCCTCTTCCCTCTTTCTGCACCTCTGTTCCTTCTTTCTGCACTTCTTTGTTTCTTTCTGCACCTCTCTTGTTTCTTTCTGTATCCCTCTTGCCTCTTTCTCCACCCCACTTCCCTTTCTGCATCTCTGTTGCGTCATTATGCACTTCTCTTGCTTCTTTCTGCACCTCTCTTGCTTCTTTCTGCATCCCTTGTGCCTCTTTCGGCACCCCTCTTCCCTCTTTCTGCACCCCTCTTGCCTCTTTCTGCACCTCTGTTCCTTCTTTCTGTACTTCTTTTGTTTCTTTCTGTACCCCTTTTGCCTCTTTCTGCACCCCTCTTGCCTCTTTCTGCACCTCTGTTCCTTCTTTCTGCACTTCTTGTGTTTCTTTCTGCAGCTCTCTTGCTTCTTTCTGCACAACTCGTACTTCTTTTTGCACCCCTCTTCCCTCTTTCTGCACCCCTCTTCCCTCTTTCTGCACCCCTCTTGCCTCTTTCTGCACCTCTATTCCTTCTTTCTGCACTTCTTTTGTTTCTTTCTGTACTTATCTTGCTTCTTTCTGCACCCCTCTTGCCACTTTCTCTACCCCTGTTCCCCCTTTTTTCATCTCTGTTGCTTCTTTCTGCACTTCTTTTCTTTCTTTCTGCAACTCTCTTGCTTCTTTCTGCACGCCTCTTGCTTCTTTCTGCACCACTCGTGCCTCTTTCACACCCCTCTTCCCTCTTTCTGCACCCCTTTTGCCACTTTCTGCACCTCTGTTCCTTCTTTCTGCACTACTTTTGTTTCTTTCTGCACCTCTCTTGTTTCTTTCTGTATGCCTCTTGCCTCTTTCTCCACCCCACTTCCCCCTTTCTGCATATCTGTTGCTTCTTTATGCATTTCTCTTGCTTCTTTCTGCATCTCTCTAGCTTCTTTCTGCACCCCTCATGCCTCTTTCTGCACCCCTCATGCCTCTTTCTATACTCCTCTTGCATCGTTATGCACCTCTGTTGCTTCTTTCTGCACTCCTTTTGTTTCTTTATGCACCCTCTTGCTCTTTCTGCACCTCTGTTCCTTCTTTCTGTACTTCTTTGTTACTTTCTGAAGCTCTCTTGCTTCTTTCTGCACTCTCTTGCCTCTTTTCCACCCCTTCCTCTTTCTTCACCTCTGTTGCTCTTTCTGCACCTCTGTTCCTTCTTTGTGCACTTCTTTGTTTCTTTCTGCACATCTCTTGCTTCTTTCTGCACCCTCTTGCCTCTTTCTGCACCCCTCTTCCTCTTTTTGCACTCCTCTTGCCTCTTTCTGCACCTCTATTGCTTCTTTCTGCACTACTGTTGCTTCTTTCTGCCACTCTTTGCTTCTTTCTGCACCACTTGTGCTTCTTTCTCCACCCCTCTTCCCACTTACTGCACCACTTTTGCCTCTTTCTGCACCTCTGTTCCTTCTTTCTGTACTTCTTTTGTTTCTTTCTACAACTCTCGCTTCTTTCTGTACCCCTTTTGCCTCTTTATGCACCCCTCTTGCCTCTTTCTGCACCTCTGTTCCTTCTTTCTGCACTTCTTGTGTTTCTTTCTGCACCTCTCTTACTTCTTTCTGCACCCCTCTTGCCTCTTTCTGCACCTCTGTTCCTTCTTTCTGCACTTCTTTTGTTTCTCTCTGCAACTCTCGCTTCTTTCTGCACCCCTGTTGCCTCTTTTTGCACCACTCTTGCATATTTCTGCACCTCTGTTCCTTCTTTCTGCACTTCTTTTGGTTCTTTCTGCATCTCTCTTGCTTCTTTCTGCAACCCCTTGCCTCTTTCTCTACCCCTCTTCTCTCTTTCTTCACCTGTGTTGCCCCTGTTGCCTCTTTCTGCACCTCTGTTCCTTCTCAATGCACTTCTTTTGTTTCTTTCTGCACATCTCTTGCTTCTTTCTGCACCCCTCGTGCCTCTTTCTGTACTCCTCTTCCATCTTTTTGCACACCTCTTGCCTCTTTCTACACCTCTGTTGCTTCTTTCCTCACCCCTCTTGCTTCCTTCTGCACCTCTTGTGCCTCTTTCACACCCTCTTCCCTCTTTCTGCACCTCTGTTCCTTCTTTCTGCACTTCTTTTGTTTCTTTCTGCACCTCTCTTGTTTCTTTCTGTATCCCTCTTTCCTCTTTCTCCACCCCACTTCCCCCTTTCTGCATCTCTGTTGCTTCTTTATGCACCTCTCTTGCTTCTTTCTCCACCTCTCTTGCTTCTTTCTGCATCCCTTGTGCTTCTTTCTGCACCCCTATTCCCTTTTTCTGCACCCCTCTTGCCTCTTTCTGCACCTCTGTTCCTTCTTTCTGTACTTCTTTTGTTTCTTTCTGTACCCCTTTTGCCTCTTTCTGCACCCCTCTTGCCTCTTTCTGCACCTCTGTTCCTTCTTTCTGCACTTCTTTTGTTTCTTTCTGCAGCTCTCTTGCCTCTTTCTGCAACCCCTTGCCTCTTTCTCTACCCCTCTTCCCCCTTTCTTCACCCCTCTTGCCTCTTTCTGCACCTCTGTTCCTTCTTTCTGTACTTCTTTTGTTTCTTTCTGTACCCCTTTTGCCTCTTTCTGCACCCTCTTGCCTCTTTCTGCACCTCTGTTCCTTCTTTCTGCACTTCTTGTGTTTCTTTCTGCAGCTCTCTTGCTTCTTTCTGCACAACTCGTACTTCTTGTAGCCCCTCTTCCCTCTTTCTGCACCCTCTTCCCTCTTTCTGCACCCTCTTGCCTCTTTCTGCACCTCTATTCCTTCTTTCTGCACTTCTTTGTTTCTTTCTGTACTCTCTTGCTTCTTTCTGCACCCTCTTGCCACTTTCTCTACCCCTGTTCCCCCTTTTTTCATCTCTGTTGCTTCTTTCTGCACTTCTTTTCTTTCTTTCTGCAACTCTCTTGCTTCTTTCTGCACGCCTCTTGCTTCTTTCTGCACCACTCGTGCCTCTTTCACACCCCTCTTCCCTCTTTCTGCACCCCTTTTGCCACTTTCTGCACCTCTGTTCCTTCTTTCTGCACTACTTTTGTTTCTTTCTGCACCTCTCTTGTTTCTTTCTGTATGCCTCTTGCCTCTTTCTCCACCCCACTTCCCCCTTTCTGCATATCTGTTGCTTCTTTATGCATTTCTCTTGCTTCTTTCTGCATCACTCTAGCTTCTTTCTGCACCCCTCATGCCTCTTTCTGCACCCCTCATGCCTCTTTCTATACTCCTCTTGCCTCGTTATGCACCTCTGTTGCTTCTTTCTGCACTCCTTTTGTTTCTTTATGCACCCTCTTGCCCCTTTCTGCACCTCTGTTCCTTCTTTCTGTACTTCTTTTGTTACTTTCTGAAGCTCTCTTGCTTCTTTCTGCACCCCCTTGCCTCTTTTTCCACCCCTTCCCTCTTTCTTCACCTCTGTTGCCTCTTTCTGCACCTCTGTTCCTTCTTTGTGCACTTCTTTTGTTTCTTTCTGCACATCTCTTGCTTCTTTCTGCACCCCTCTTGCCTCTTTCTGCACCCCTCTTCCCTCTTTTTGCACCCCTCTTGCCTCTTTCTGCACCTCTATTGCTTCTTTCTGCACTACTGTTGCTTCTTTCTGCCCCTCTTTGCTTCTTTCTGCACCACTTGTGCTTCTTTCTCCACCCCTCTTCCCACTTACTGCACCACTCTTGCCTCTTTCTGCACCTCTGTTCCTTCTTTCTGTACTTCTTTTGTTTCTTTCTACAACTCTCGCTTCTTTCTGCACCCCTTTTGCCTCTTGATGCACCCCTCTTGCCTCTTTCTGCACCTCTGTTCCTTCTTTCTGCACTTCTTGTGTTTCTTTCTGCACCTCTCTTACTTCTTTCTGCACTCCTCTTGCCTCTTTCTGCACCTCTGTTCCTTCTTTCTGCACTTCTTTTGTTTCTCTCTGCAACTCTCGCTTCTTTCTGCACCCCTGTTGCCTCTTTCTGCACCCCTCTTGCCTCTTTCTGCACCTCTGTTCCTTCTTTCTGCACTTCTTTTGGTTCTTTCTGCGGCTCTCTTGCTTCTTTCTGCAACCCCTTGCCTCATTCTCTACCCCTCTTCTCTCTTTCTTCACCTGTGTTGCCTCCTGTTGCCTCTTTCTGCACCTCTGTTCCTTCTTTCAATGCACTTCTTGTGTTTCTTTCTGTACATCTCTTGCTTCTTTCTGCACCCTCGTGCCTCTTTCTGTACTCCTCTTCCATCTTTTGCACACCTCTTGCCTCTTTCTGCACCTCTGTTGCTTCTTTCCTCACCCCTCTTGCTTCCTTCTGCACCTCTTGTGCCTCTTTCACACCCTCTTCCCTCTTTCTGCACCTCTGTTCCTTCTTTCTGCACTTCTTTTGTTTCTTTCTGCACCTCTCTTGTTTCTTTCTGTATCCTCTTGCCTCTTTCTGCACCCCACTTCCCCCTTTCTGCATCTCTGTTGCTTCTTTATGCACCTCTCTTGCTTCTTTCTCCACCTCTCTTGCTTCTTTCTGCATCCCTTGTGCTTCTTTCTGCACCCCTATTCCCTCTTTCTGCACCCCTCTTGCCTCTTTCTGCACCTCTGTTCCTTCTTTCTGTACTTCTTTTGTTTCTTTCTGTACCCCTTTTGCCTCTTTCTGCACCCCTCTTGCCTCTTTCTGCACCTCTGTTCCTTCTCTCTGTACTTCTTTTGTTTATTTCTGCACATCTCTTGCTTCTTTCTGCACCCCTGATGCCTCTTTCTGTACCCCTCTTCCCTCTTTTTGCAGCCCTCTTGACTGTTTATGCACCTCTGTTGCTTCTTTCTGCACTACTCTTGCCTCTTTCTGCACCCTCTTGCTTCTTTCTGCACCCCTTTGCCTCTTTCTGCACTCCCTCTTCCCTCTTTCTGCACCTCTGTTCCTTCTTTCTGCACTTCTTTAGTTTCTTTCTGCACCTCTCTTGTTTCTTTCTGCATCCCTCTTTCCTCTTTCTCACCCACTTCCCCATTTCTTCATCTCTGTTGCTTCTTTATGCACTTCTCTTGCTTCTTTCTGCACCTATCTTGCTTCTTTCTACATCCCTCGTTCCTCTTTCTGCACCCCTCTTCCCTCTTTCTGCACTCCTCTTACCTCTTTCTGCACCTCTGTTTCTTCTTTCTGCACTTCTTTTGTTTCTTTCTGCACCTCTTGCTTCTTTCTGCACCCTCTTGCCTCTTTTCTGCACCCCTCTTGCCTCTTTCTGCACCTCTGTTCCTTCTTTCTGCACTCTCTTGTTTCTTTCTGCACCTCTCTTGTTTCTTTCTGTATCCCTCCTTTTCTCCACCCCACTTCCTCCTTTCTGCATCCCTGTTGCATCTTTGTGCACTTCTCTTCCTTCTTTCTGCACCTCTCTTGCTTCTTTCTGCACCCCTCGTGACTCTTTCTGCACTCCTCTTGCCTCTTTCTGCACCTCTGTTCCTTCTTTCTGCATCTCTGTTGCTTCTTTATGCATTTCTCTTGCTTCTTTCTGCATCTCTCTTGTTTCTTTCTGCACCTCTTGCTTCTTTCTGCACCCCCTTGCCTCTTTCTCCACCCCTCTTCCCTTTTTCTTCACCCCGTTGCCTCTTTCTGAACCTCTGTTCCTTCTTTCTGTACTTCTTTTGTTTCTTTCTGCACATCTCTTGCTTGTTTCTGCACCCCTCGTGCCTCTTTCTGTACCCCTTCCCTCTTTTTGCCCCCCTCTTGCCTCTTTCTGCACCTTTGTTGCTTCTTTCTGCACCATTTGTGGTTCTTTCTGCATCCCTCTTTCTGCACCCCTCTTGCCTCTTTCTGTACCTCTGTTGATTTTTTCTGCACTTCTTTTGTTTCTTTCTGCACCATTTGTGCTTCTTTCTGCATCCCTTTTTCTGCACCCCTCTGCCCTCTTTCTGCACCTCTGTTTCTTCTTTCTGCACTTTTTGTCTTTCTTTCTGCACCTCTCGCTTCTTTCTGCACCCCCTTGCCACTTTCTCCACCCCTCTTCCCTCTTTCTTCACCCCGTTGCCTCTTTCTGAACCTCTGTTCCTTCTTTCTGTACTTCTTTTGTTTCTTTCTGCACATCTCTTGCTTGTTTCTGTACCCTTGTGCCTCTTTCTGTACCCTCTTCCTCTTTTTGCACTCCTCTTGCCTCTTTCTGCACCTTTGTTGCTTCTTTCTGCACCACTTGTGGTTCTTTCTGCACTCCCTTCTTTCTGCACCCCTCTTGCCTCTTTCTGTACCTCTGTTGACTTTTTCTGCACTTCTTTTGTTTCTTTCTGCACCTCTTTGCCTCTTTCTGCACCTCTGTTCCTTCTTTCTGCACTTCTTTTGTTTCTTTCTGCACCTCTTGCTTCTTTCTGCATTCCTCTTGCCTCTTTCTGCACCGCTCTTGCCTCTTTCTGCACCTCTGTTCCTTCTTTCTGCACTTCTAGTGTTTCTTTCTGCACCTCTCTTGTTTCTTTCTGCATCCTCTTGCCTCTTTCTCCACCCCACTTCCCCTTTCTGCATCTCTGTTGCTTCTTTATGCACCTGTCTTGCCTCTTTCTGCACCTCTATTGCTTCTTTCTGTACTACTGTTGCTTCTTTCTGCCTCTCTGCTTCTTTCTGCACCCACTTGTGCTTCTTTCTGCACCCTCTTCCCACTTTCTGCACCCTCTTGCCTCTTTCTGCACCTCTGTTCCTTCTTTCTGTACTTCTTTGTTTCTTTCTACAACTCTTGCTTCTTTCTGCACCCTCTTGCCTCTTTCTGCACCCATCTTGCCTCTTTCTGCACCTCTGTTCCTTCTTTCTGCACTTCTTGTGTTTCTTTCTGCACCTCTTTTGCTTCTTTCTGCAACCTCTTGCCTCTTTCTCTACCCCTCTTCCCTCTTTCTTCACCTCTGTTGCCTCTTTCTGCACATCTGTTCCTTCTCAATGCACCTCTTTTGTTTCTTTCTGCACCTCTCTTACTTATTTCTGCACCCTCTTGCCTCTTTCTGCACCTCTGTTCCTTCTTTCTGCACTTCTTTTGTTTCTTTCTGCAACTCTCTGCTTCTTTCTGCATCCTCTTGCCTCTTTCTGCACCTCTGTTCCTTCTTTCTGCACTCTTTGTTTCTTTCTGCAGCTCTCTTGCTTCTTTCTGCAACCCTCTTGCCTCTTTCTCTACACCCTCTTCCTCTTTCTTCACCTGTGTCTGCCCCTGTTGCCTCTTTCTGCACCTCTGTTCCTTCTCAATGCACTTCTTTTGTTTCTTTCTGCACATCTCTTGCTTCTTTCTGCACCCTCGTGCCTCTTTCTGTACTCCTCTTCCATCTTTTTACACCCCTCTTGCCTCTTTATGCACCTCTGTTGCTTCTTTCTGCACTTCTCTTGCTTCTTTCTGCACCCCTCTTGCTTCCTTCTGCACCTCTTGTGCCTCTTTCACACCCTCTTCCCTCTTTCTGCACCTCTGTTCCTTCTTTCTGCACTTCTTTTGTTTCTTTCTGCACCTCTCTTGTTTCTTTCTGTATCCCTCTTTCCTCTTTCTCCACCCCACTTCCCCCTTTCTGCATCTCTGTTGCGTCATTATGCACTTCTGTTGCTTCTTTCTGCACCTCTCTTGCTTCTTTCTGCATCCCTCGTGCCTCTTTCTGCACCTCTCTTCCCTCTTTCTGCACCCTCTTGCCTCTCTCTGCACCTCTGTTCCTTCTTTCTGCACTTCTTTTGTTTCTTTCTGCACCTCTCTTGTTTCTTTCTGCACCCTCTCTTCTCACCCTTCCCCCTTTCTGCATCCTCTGTTGCATCTTTTGTGCACTTCTCTTGCTTCTTTCTGCACCTCTCTTGCTTCTTTCTGCACCTCTCGTTGCCTCTTTCTGTACTCCTCTTGCCTCTTTCTGCACCTCTGATGCTTCTTTCTGCACTTCTTTTGTTTCTTTCTGCACCCCTCTTGCCTCTTTCTGCACTTCTGTTCCTTCTTTCTGCACTTCTCTTGCTTCTTTCTGCACCCTCTTGCTTCTTTCTGCATCCCTTTGCCTCTTTCTGCACCCCTCTTGCCTCTTTCTGCACCTCTGTTCCTTCTTTCTGCACTTCTTTTGTTTCTTTCTGCACCTCTCTTGCTTCTTTCTGCACCCTCGTGCCTCTTTCTCAACCCTCTTCGATCTTTCTGCAGACATCTTGCCTCTTTCTGAACCTCTGTTCCTTCTTTCTGCACTTCTTTTATTTCTTTCTGCATCTCTCTTGCTTCTTTCTGCACCCCTCTTCCTCTTTCTTCACCCTCTTGCCTCTTTCTGCACCTCTGTTCCTTCTTTCTGCACTTCTTTTGTTTCTTTCTGCACCTCTTTGCTTCTTTCTGCACCCTTGTGCCTCTTTCTGCACCCCTCTTTCCTTCTTTCTGCACCCCTCTTGCCTCTTTTTTGCACCTCTGTTCCTTCTTTCTGCACCTCTGTTGCTTCTTTCTGCACTTCTCTTGCTTCTTTCTGCATCCTCTTGTTTCTTTCTGCACCTCTTGCTTCTTTCTGCACCCTCTTGCCTCTTTCTGCACCCTCTTCCCTCTTTCTGCACCCTCTTGACTCTTTCTGCACCTCTGTTCCTTCTTTCTGTACTTCTTTTGTTTCTTTCTGCACCTTCTTGCTTCTTTCTGCACCCTCTGTGCCTCTTTCTGCACCCTCTTCCTCTTTCTGCTCTCTCTTGCCTTTCTGCACCTCTGTTGCTTCTTTCTGCACCATTTTGCTTCTTTCTGTACCTCTTTCTGCACCCCTCTTGCCTCTTTCTGCACCTCTGTTGCCTTCTTTCTGCACTTCTTGTCTTTCTTTCTGCACCTCTTGCTTCTTTCTGCACCCCTCTTGCCTCTTTCTGCACCTCTCTTCCTCTTTCTTCACCTCTTGCCTCTTTCTGAACCTCTGTTCCTTCTTTCTGTACTTCTCTTGTTTCTTTCTGCACATCTCTTGCTTGTTTCTGCACCCCTCGTGCCTCTTTCTGTACCCTCTTCCCTCTTTTTGCACCCTCTTGCCTCTTTCTGCACCTCTGTTGCTTCTTTCTGCACCATTTGTGCTTCTTTCTGCACCTCTCCTCTTTCTGCACCCCTCTTGCCTCTTTCTGTACCTCTGTTGATTTTTCTGCACTTCTTTGTTTCTTTCTGCACCCCTCTTGCCTCTTTCTGCACCTCTGTTCCTTCTTTCTGCACTTCTCTTGTTTCTTTCTGCACCTCTCTGCTTCTTTCTGCATCTCTCTTGCCTCTTTCTGCACCGCTCTTGCCTCTTTCTGCACCTCTGTTCCTTCTTTCTGCACTTCTTGTGCTTTCTTTCTGCACCTCTTGCTTCTTTCTGCACCTCCTTGCCTCTTTCTCCACCCCTCTTCCCTCTTTCTTCACCCTGTTGCCTCTTTCTGAACCTCTGTTCCTTCTTTCTGTACTTCTTTGTTTCTTTCTGCACATCTCTTGCTTGTTTCTGCACCCTCATGCCTCTTTCTGTACCTCCTTCCCTCTTTTTGCACCCCTCTTGCCTCTTTCTGCACCTCTGTTGCTTCTTTCTGCACCATCTTGTGCTTCTTTCTGCATCCCTCTTTCTGCACCCTCTTGCCTCTTTCTGTACCTCTGTTGATTCTTTCTGCACTTCTTTTGTTTCTTTCTGCACCCCTTTTGCCTCTTTCTGCAACTCTGTTCCTTCTTTCTGCACTTCTTTTGTTTCTTTCTGCACCTCTCGCTTCTTTCTGCATTCCTTTTGCCTCTTTCTGTACCGCTTTTGCCTCTTTCTGCACCTCTGTTCCTTCTTTCTGCACTTCTAGTGTTTCTTTCTCCACCCCACTTCCCCTTTTCTGCATCTCTGTTGCTTCTTTATGCACCCCTCTTGCCTCTTTCTGCACCTCTATTGCTTCTTTCTGTACTACTGTTGCTTCTTTCTGCCCCTCTGCTTCTTTCTGCACCACTTGTGCTTCTTTCTGCACCCCTCTTCCCACTTACTGCACCCCTCTTGCCTCTTTCTGCACCTCTGTTCCTTCTTTCTGTACTTCTTTTGTTTCTTTCTACAACTCTCGCTTCTTTCTGCACCCCTTTTGCCTCTTTCTGCACCCATCTTGCCTCTTTCTGCACCTCTGTTCCTTCTTTCTGCACTTCTTGTGTTTCTTTCTGCAGCTCTTTTGCTTCTTTCTGCAACCCCTTGCCTCTTTCTCTACCCCTCTTCCTTCTTTCTTCACCTGTGTTGCCTCTTTCTGCACATCTGTTCCTTCTCAATGCACTTCTTTTGTTTCTTTCTGCACCTCTCTTACTTCTTTCTGCACCCCTCTTGCATCTTTCTGCACCTCTGTTCCTTCTTTCTGCACTTCTTTTGTTTCTTTCTGCAACTCTCGCTTCTTTCTGCATCCCTCTTGCCTCTTTCTGCACCTCTGTTCCTTCTTTCTGCACTTTTGTTTCTTTCTGCAGCTCTCTTGCTTCTTTCTGCAACCCCTTGCCTCTTTCTCTACCCCTCTTCCCTCTTTCCTCACCTGTGTTGCCCCTGTTGCCTCTTTCTGCACCTCTGTTCCTTCTCAATGCACTTCTTTTGTTTCTTTCTGCATATCTCTTGCTTCTTTCTGCACCCCTCGTGCCTCTTTCTGTACTCCTCTTCCATCTTTTTACACCCCTCTTGCCTCTTTATGCACCTCTGTTGCTTCTTTCTGCACTACTCTTGCTTCTTTCTGCACCCCTCTTGCTTCCTTCTGCACCTCTTGTGCCTCTTTCACACCCTCTTCCCTCTTTCTGCACCTCTGTTCCTTCTTTCTGCACTTCTTTTGTTTCTTTCTGCACCTCTCTTGTTTCTTTCTGTATCCCTCTTTCCTCTTTCTCAACCCTCTTCCTCTTTCTGCATCTATGTTGCTTCTTTATGCACTTCTCTTGCTTCTTTATGCACCTCTCTTGCTTCTTTCTGCATCCCTCGTGCCTCTTTCTGCACCTCTCTTCCCTCTTTCTGCACCCTCTTGCCTCTTTCTGCACCTCTGATCCTTCTTTCTGTACTTCTTTGTTTCTTTCTGCACCCCTTTTGCCTCTTTCTGCACTCCTCTTGCCACTTTCTGCACCTCTGTTCCTTCTTTCTGCACTTCTTTTGTTTCTTTCTGCAGCTCTCTTGCTTCTTTCTGCAACCCCTTGCCTCTTTCTCTACCCCTCTTCCCCTTTCTTCACCCCTGTTGCCTCTTTCTGCACCTCTGTTCCTTCTCTCTGTACTTCTTTTGTTTATTTCTGCACATCTCTTGCTTCTTTCTGTACCCCTCGTGCCTCTTTCTGTACCCCTCTTCCCTTTTTTTGCAGCCCTCTTGCCTCTTTCTGCACCTCTGTTGCTTCTTTCTGCACTACTCTTGCCTCTTTCTGCACCCCTCTTGCTTCCTTCTGCACACCTTGTGCCTCTTTCACACCCCTCTTCCCTCTTTCTGCACCTCTGTTCCTTCTTTCTGCACTTCTTTTGTTTCTTTCTGCACCTCTCTTGTTTCTTTCTGTATCCCTCTTTATTCACCCCACTTCCCCAATTCTTCATCTCTGTTGCTTCTTTAGGCACTTCTCTTGCTTCTTTCTGCACCTATCTTGCTTCTTTCTGCACCCCTCATTGCTCTTTCTGCACCCCTCTTCCCTGTTTCTGCACTCCTCTTGTCTGTTTCTGCACCTCTGATGCTTCTTTCTGCACTTCTTTTGTTTCTTTCTGTACCCTCTCTTACCTCTTTCTGCACCTCTGTTTCTTCTTTCTGCACTTCTTTGTTTCTTTCTGCACCTCTTGCTTCTTTCTGCACCTCTTTGCCTCTTTCTGCACCCCTATTGCCTCTTTCTGCACCTCTGTTCTTTCTCTCTGCACTTCTTTTGTTTCTTTCTGAACATCTCTTGCTGCTTTCTGCACCCCTCGTGCCTCTTTCTGTACCCCTCTTCCTTCTTTTTGCACCCCTCTTGCCTCTTTCTGCACCTCCGTTGCTTCTTTCTGCACTACTCTTGCTTCTTTCTGCACCCCTCTTGCTTCTTTCTGTACCCCTCGTGCCTCTTTCACACCCCTCTTCCCTCTTTCTGCACAGCTCTTGCCTCTTTCTGCACCTCTGTTCCTTCTTTCTGCACTTCTTTTGTTTCTTTCTGCACCTCTCTTGTTTCTTGCTGTATCCCTCTTTCTCCACCCCACTTCCCCCTTTCTGCATCTCTGTTGCATCTTTGTGCACCTCTCTTGCTTCTTTCTGCACCCCTCGTGACTCTTTCTGCACTCCTCTTGCCTCTTTCTGCACCTCTGATGCTTCTTTCTGCACTTCTTTTGTTTCTTTCTGCACCCCTCTTGCCTCTTTCTGCACTTCTATTCCTTCTTTCTCCACTTCTTTTGTTTCTTTCCACACCTCTCTTGCCTCTTTCTGCACCCCTTTGCCTCTTTATGCACCTCTGTTGCCTCTTTCTGCACCTCTGTTCTTTCTTTCTGCACTTCTTTGTTTCTTTCTGCATATCTCTTGCTTCTTTCTGAACCCCTCGTGCCTCTTTCACACCCCTCTTCCCACTTTCTGCACCCATCTTGCCTCTTTCTGAACCTCTGTTCCTTCTTTCTGCACTTCTTTTATTTCTTTCTGCACTCTCTTGCTTCTTACTGTACCCTTTGCTTCTTTGTCCACCCCTCTTCCCTCTTTCTTCAACCTCGTTGCCTCTCTCTGCACCTCTGTTCCTTCTTTCTGTTCTTCTTTTGTTTCTTTCTGCACAACTCTTGCTTCTTTCTGCACCCTTGTGCCTCTTTCTGCACCCCTCTTTCTCTCTTTCTCCACCCCTCTTGCCTCTTTCTGCACCTCTGTTCCTTCTTTCTGCATCTCTGTTGCTTCTTTATGCATTTCTCTTGCTTCTTTCTGCATCTCTCTTGCTTCTTTCTGCACTTCTTTTGTTTCTTTCTGCACCCTCTTGCCTCTTTCTGCACCTCTGCTCCTTCTTTCTGTACTTCTTTTGTTTCTTTCTGCACCTCTTGCTTCTTTCTGCACCCCCTTGACTCTTTCTCCACCCCTCTTCCCTCTTTCTTCACCCCGTTGCCTCTTTCTGAACCTCTGTTCCTTCTCTCTGTACTTCTTTTGTTTATTTCTGCATCTCTTGCTTCTTTCTGCACCCCTGGTGCCTCTTTCTGTACCCCTCTTCCCTCTTTTTGCAGTCCTCTTGCCTCTTTCACACCCCTCTTCCCTCTTTCTGCACCTCTGTTCCTTCTTTCTGCACTTCTTTAGTTTCTTTCTGCACCTCTCTTGTTTCTTTCTGTATCCCTCTTTCCTCTTTCTCCACCCCACTTCCCCCTTTCTTCATCTCTGTTGCTACTTTATGCACTTCTCTTGCTTCTTTCTACACCTATCTTGCTTCTTTCTGCATCCCTCATTCCTCTTTCTGCACCCCTCTTCCCTCTTTCTGCACTCCTCTTACCTCTTTCTGCACCTCTGTTTCTTCTTTCCGCACTTCTTTTGTTTCTTTCGGCACCTCTTGCTTCTTTCTGCACCTCTTTTGCCTCTTTTTGCATCACTATTGCCTCTCTCTGCACCTCTGTTCTTTCTCTCTGCACTTCTTTTGTTTCTTTCTGAACATCTCTTGCTGCTTTCTGCACCTCTTGTGCCTCTTTCTGCACCCCTCTTCCTTCTTTTTGCACCCCTCTTGCCTCTTTCTGCACCTCTGTTGCTTCTTTCTGCACTACTCTTGCTTCTTTCTGTAACCCTCGTGCCTCTTTCACACCCCTCTTCCCTCTTTCTGCACCCCTCTTGCCTCTTTCTGCACCTCTGTTCCTTCTTTCTGCACTTCTTTGTTTCTTTCTGTGCCTTACTTGTTTCTTGCTGCTATCCATCTTTCTCCACCCCACTTCCCCTTTCTGCATCCCTGTTGCATCTTTGTGCACTTCTCTTCCTTCTTTCTGCACCTCTCTTGCTTCTTTCTGCACCCCTCTGTGACTCTTTCTGCACTCCTCTTGCCTCTTTCTGCACATCTGATGCTTCTTTCTGCACTTCTTTTGTTTCTTTCTGCACCCCTCTTGCCTCTTTCTGCACTTCTGTTCCTTCTTTCTGCACTTCTTTTGTTTCTTTCTGCACCCCTTTTGCCTCTTTCTGCACCACTTTTGCCTCTTTATGCACCCCTGTTGCCTCTTTCTGCACCTCTGTTCTTTCTTTCTGCACTTTTTTGTTTCTTTCTGCACATCTCTTGCTTCTTTCTGCACCGCTCTGTGCGTCTTTCACACCCTCTTCCCTCTTTCTGCAGCCATCTTGCCTCTTTCTGAACCTCTGTTCCTTCTTTCTGCACTTCTTTTATTTCTTTCTGCATCTCTCTTGCTTCTTACTGCACCCCTTGCTTCTTTCTCCACCCTTCTTCCCTCTTTCTTCACCCCCGTTGCCTCTCTCTGCACCTCTGTTCCTTCTTTATGTTCTTCTTTTGTTTCTTTCTGCACAACTTTTGCTTCTTTCTGCACCCTAGTGCCTCTTTCTGCACCCCTCTTTCTCTTTCTGCACCCCTCTTGCCTCTTTCTGCACTCTCTGTTCCTTCTTTCTGCATCTCTGTTGCTTATTTATGCATTTCTCTTGCTTCTTTCTGCATCTCTCTTGTTTCTTTCTGCACCTCTTGCTTCTTTCTGCACCTCCATTGCCTCTTTCTCCACCCTCTTCCCTCTTTCTTCACCTTGTTGCCTCTTTCTGAACCCTCTGTTCCTTCTTTCTGTACTTCTTTTGTTTCTTTCTGCACATTTCTTGCTTGTTTCTGCCCCTCGTGCCTCTTTCTGTACCCCTTCCTCTTTCTGCTCCTCTCTTGCCTCTTTCTGCACATCTGTTGCTTCTTTCTGCACCATTTGTGCTTCTTTCTGCAACCCTCTTTCTGCACCCCTCTACCCTCTTTCTGCACCTCTGTTCCTTCTTTCTGCACTTCTTGTCTTTCTTTCTGCACCTCTTGCTTCTTTCTGCACCCCCCTTGCCTCTTTCTCCACCCCTCTTCCCTCTTTCTTCACCCCGTTGCCTCTTTCTGAACCTCTGTTCCTTCTTTCTGTACTACTTTTGTTTCTTTCTGCACATCTCTTGCTTGTTTCTGCACCCCTCGTGCCTCTTTCTGTACCCCCTTCCCTCTTTTTGCACCCCTCTTGCCTCTTTCTGCACCTTTGTTGCTTCTTTCTGCACCATTTGTGCTTCTTTCTGCATCCCTCTTTCTGCACCCCTCTTGCCTCTTTCTGTACCTCTGTTGATTTTTTCTGCACTTCTTTTGTTTCTTTCTGCACCCCTTTTGCCTCTTTCTGCACCTCTGTTCCTTCTTTCTGCACTTCTTTTGTTTCTTTCTGCACCTCTCGCTTCTTTCTGCATTCCTTTTGCCTCTTTCTGTACCGCTTTTGCCTCTTTCTGCACCTCTGTTCCTTCTTTCTGCACTTCTTGTCTTTCTTTCTGCACCTCTTGCTTCTTTCTGCACCCCCCTTGCCTCTTTCTCCACCCCTCTTCCCTCTTTCTTCACCCCGTTGCCTCTTTCTGAACCTCTGTTCCTTCTTTCTGTACTTCTTTTGTTTCTTTCTGCACATCTCTTGCTTGTTTCTGCACCCTCGTGCCTCTTTCTATACCCCTTCCCTCTTTTGCACCCCACTTGCCTCTTTCTGCACCTTTGTTGCTTCTTTCTGCACCATTTGTGCTTCTTTCTGCATCCCTCTTTCTGCACCCCTCTTGCCTCTTTCTGTACCTCTGTTGATTTTTTCTGCACTTCTTTTGTTTTTTCTGCACCCCTTTGCCTCTTTCTGCAACTCTGTTCCTTCTTTCTGCACTTCTTTTGTTTCTTTCTGCACCTCTCGCTTCTTTCTGCATTCCTTTTGCCTCTTTCTGTACCGCTTTTGCCTCTTTCTGCACCTCTGTTCCTTCTTTCTGCACTTCTAGTGTTTCTTTCTCCACCCCACTTCCCCTTTTCTGCATCTCTGTTGCTTCTTTATGCACCCCTCTTGCCTCTTTCTGCACCTCTATTGCTTCTTTCTGCACTACTGTTGCTTCTTTCTGCCTCTCTTTGCTTCTTTCTGCACCACTTGTGCTTCTTTCTGCACCCTCTTCCCACTTACTGTACCCCTCTTGCCTCTTTCTGCACCTCTGTTCCTTCTTTCTGTACTTCTTTGTTTCTTTCTACAACTCTCGCTTCTTTCTGCACCTCTTTGCCTCTTTCTGCATCCATCTTGCATCTTTCTGCACCTCTGTTCCTTCTTTCTGCACTTCTTGTGTTTCTTTCTGCAGCTCTTTTGCTTCTTTCTGCAACCCCTTGCCACTTTCTCTATCCCTCTTCCTTCTTTCTTCACCTGTGTTGCCTCTTTCTGCACCTCTGTTCCTTCTCAATGCACTTCTTTTGTTTCTTTCTGCACCTCTCTTACTTCTTTCTGCACCCTCTTGCATCTTTCTGCACCTCTGTTCCTTCTTTCTGCACTTCTTTTGTTTCTTTCTGCAACTCTCGCTTCTTTCTGCATCCCTCTTGCCTCTTTCTGCACCTCTGTTCCTTCTTTCTGCACTTTTGTTTCTTTCTGCAGCTCTCTTGCTTCTTTCTGCAACCCCTTGCCTCTTTCTCTACCCCTCTTCCCTCTTTCTCACCTGTGTTGCCCCTGTTGCCTCTCTTTCTGCACCTCTGTTCCTTCTCAATGCACTTCTTTGTTTCTTTCTGTATATCTCTTGCTTCTTTCTGCACCTCGTGCCTCTTTCTGTACTCCTCTTCCATCTTTTTACACCCATCTTGCCTCTTTATGCACCTCTGTTGCTTCTTTCTGCACTACTCTTGCTTCTTTCTGCACCCCTCTTGCTTCCTTCTGTACCTCTTGTGCCTCTTTCACACCCTCTTCCCTCTTTCTGCACCTCTGTTCCTTCTTTCTGCACTTCTTTTGTTTCTTTCTGCACCTCTCTTGTTTCTTTCTGTATCCCTCTTTCCTCTTTCTCAACCCCACTTCCCCCTTTCTGCATCTATGTTGTTTCTTTATGCACTTCTCTTGCTTCTTTATGCACCTCTCTTGCTTCTTTCTGCATCCCTCGTGCCTCTTTCTGCACCCCTCTTCCCTCTTTCTGCACCCCTCTTGCCTCTTTCTGCACCTCTGATCCTTCTTTCTGTACTTCTTTTGTTTCTTTCTGCACCCCTTTTGCCTCTTTCTGCACTCCTCTTGCCACTTTCTGCACCTCTGTTCCTTCTTTCTGCACTTCTTTTGTTTCTTTCTGCAGCTCTCTTGCTTCTTTCTGCAACCCCTTGCCTCTTTCTCTACCCCTCTTCCCTCTTTCTTCACCCCTGTTGCCTCTTTCTGCACCTCTGTTCCTTCTCTCCGCACTTCTTTTGTTTATTTCTGCACATCTCTTGCTTCTTTCTGTACCCCTCGTGCCTCTTTCTGTACCCCTCTTCCCTTTTTTTGCAGCCCTCTTGCCTCTTTCTGCACCCCTCTTGCTTCCTTCTGCACCCCTTGTGCCTCTTTCACACCCCTCTTCCCTCTTTCTGCACCTCTGTTCCTTCTTTCTGCACTTCTTTTGTTTCTTTCTGCACCTCTCTTGTTTCTTTCTGTATCCCTCTTTCTCCACCCCACTTCCCCCTTTCTTCATCTATGTTGCTTCTTTAGGCACTTCTCTTGCTTCTTTCTGCACCTATCTTGCTTCTTTCTGCACCCCTCATTGCTCTTTCTGCACCCCTCTTCCCTGTTTCTGCACTCCTCTTGCCTGTTTCTGCACCTCTGATGCTTCTTTCTGCACTTCTTTTGTTTCTTTCTGTACCCCTCTTACCTCTTTCTGCACCTCTGTTTCTTCTTTCCGCACTTCTTTTGTTTCTTTCGGCACCTCTTGCTTCTTTCTGCACCCCTTTTGCCTCTTTTTGCACCCCTATTGCCTCTCTCTGCACCTCTGTTCTTTTTCTCTGCACTTCTTTTGTTTCTTTCTGAACATCTCTTGCTGCTTTCTGCACCCCTCGTGCCTCTTTCTGTACCCCTCTTCCTTCTTTTTGCACCCCTCTTGCCTCTTTCTGCACCTCCGTTGCTTCTTTCTGCACTACTCTTGCTTCTTTCTGCACCCCTCTTGCTTCTTTCTGTACCCCTCGTGCCTCTTTCACACCCCTCTTCCCTCTTTCTGCACAGCTCTTGCCTCTTTCTGCACCTCTGTTCCTTCTTTCTGCACTTCTTTTGTTTCTTTCTGCACCTCTCTTGTTTCTTGCTGTATCCCTCTTTCTCCACCCCACTTCCCCCTTTCTGCATCTCTGTTGCATCTTTGTGCACTTCTCTTGCTTCTTTCTGCACCTCTCTTGCTTCTTTCTGCACCCCTCGTGACTCTTTCAGCACTCCTCTTGCCTCTTTCTGCACCTCTGATGCTTCTTTCTGCACTTCTTTTGTTTCTTTCTGCACCCCTCTTGCCTCTTTCTGCACTTCTATTCCTTCTTTCTCCACTTCTTTTGTTTCTTTCCACACCCCTTTTGCCTCTTTCTGCACCCCTTTTGCCTCTTTATGCACCCCTGTTGCCTCTTTCTGCACCTCTGTTCTTTCTTTCTGCACTTTTTTGTTTCTTTCTGCATATCTCTTGCTTCTTTCTGAACCTCTCGTGCCTCTTTCACACCCCTCTTCCCACTTTCTGCAGCCATCTTGCCTCTTTCTCAACCTCTGTTCCTTCTTTCTGCACTTCTTTTATTTCTTTCTGCATCTCTCTTGCTTCTTACTGTACCCCTTGCTTCTTTCTCCACCCCTCTTTCCTCTTTCTTCAACCCCGTTGCCTCTCTCTGCACCTCTGTTCCTTCTTTCTGTTCTTCTTTTGTTTCTTTCTGCACAACTTTTGCTTCTTTCTGCACCCTTGTGCCTCTTTCTGCACCCCTCTTTTCTCTTTCTCCACCCCTCTTGCCTCTTTCTGCACCTCTGTTCCTTCTTTCTGCATCTCTGTTGCTTCTTTCTGCATTTCTCTTGCTTCTTTCTGCGTCTCTCTTCCTTCTTTCTGCACTTCTTTTGTTTCTTTCTGCACCCCTCTTGCCTCTTTCTGTACCTCTGTTCCTTCTTTCTGTACTTCTTTTGTTTCTTTCTGCACCTCTTGCTTCTTTCTGCACCCCCTTGACTCTTTCTCCACCCCTCTTCCCTCTTTCTTCACCCCGTTGCCTCTTTCTGAACCTCTGTTCCTTCTCTCTGTACTTCTTTTGTTTATTTCTGCATATCTCTTGCTTCTTTCTGCACCCCTGGTGCCTCTTTCTGTACCCCTCTTCCCTCTTTTTGCAGCCCTCTTGCCTCTTTCACACCCCTCTTCCCTCTTTCTGCACCTCTGTTCCTTCTTTCTGCACTTCTTTAGTTTCTTTCTGCACCTCTCTTGTTTCTTTCTGTATCCCTCTTTCCTCTTTCTCCACCCCACTTCCCCCTTTCTTCATCTCTGTTGCTTCTTTATGCACTTCTCTTGCTTCTTTCTACACCTATCTTGCTTCTTTCTGCATCCCTCATTCCTCTTTCTGCACCCCTCTTCCCTCTTTCTGCACTCCTCTTACCTCTTTCTGCACCTCTGTTTCTTCTTTCCGCACTTCTTTTGTTTCTTTCGGCACCTCTTGCTTCTTTCTGCACCCCTTTTGCCTCTTTTTGCATCCCTATTGCCTCTCTCTGCACCTCTGTTCTTTCTCTCTGCACTTCTTTTGTTTCTTTCTGAACATCTCTTGCTGCTTTCTGCAACGCTCGTGCCTCTTTTTGCACCCCTATTGCCTCTTTCTGCACCTCTGTTGCTTCTTTCTGCACTACTCTTGCTTCTTTCTGTAACCCTCGTGCCTCTTTCACACCCCTCTTCCCTCTTTCTGCACCCCTCTTGCCTCTTTCTGCACCTCTGTTCCTTCTTTCTGCACTTCTTTTGTTTCTTTCTGTGCCTTACTTGTTTCTTGCTGTATCCCTCTTTCTCCACCCCACTTCCCCCTTTCTGCATCCCTGTTGCATCTTTGTGCACTTCTCTTCCTTCTTTCTGCACCTCTCTTGCTTCTTTCTGCACCCCTTGTGACTCTTTCTGCACTCCTCTTGCCTCTTTCTGCACATCTGATGCTTCTTTCTGCACTTCTTTTGTTTCTTTCTGCACCCCTCTTGCCTCTTTCTGCACTTCTGTTCCTTCTTTCTGCACTTCTTTTGTTTCTTTCTGCACCCCTTTTGCCTCTTTCTGCACCACTTTTGCCTCTTTATGCACCCCTGTTGCCTCTTTCTGCACCTCTGTTCTTTCTTTCTGCACTTTTTTGTTTCTTTCTGCACATCTCTTGCTTCTTTCTGCACCGCTCGTGCGTCTTTCACACCCCTCTTCCCTCTTTCTGCAGCCATCTTGCCTCTTTCTGAACCTCTGTTCCTTCTTTCTGCACTTCTTTTATTTCTTTCTGCTCTCTCTTGCTTCTTACTGCACCCCTTGCTTCTTTCTCCACCCCTCTTCCCTCTTTCTTCACCCCCGTTGCCTCTCTCTGCACCTCTGTTCCTTCTTTCTGTTCTTCTTTTGTTTCTTTCTGCACAACTTTTGCTTCTTTCTGCACCCTAGTGCCTCTTTCTGCACCCCTCTTTTCTCTTTCTGCACCCCTCTTGCCTCTTTCTGCACCTCTGTTCCTTCTTTCTGCATCTCTGTTGCTTATTTATGCATTTCTCTTGCTTCTTTCTGCATCTCTCTTGTTTCTTTCTGCACCTCTTGCTTCTTTCTGCACCCCATTGCCTCTTTCTCCACCCCTCTTCCCTCTTTCTTCACCCCGTTGCCTCTTTCTGAACCTCTGTTCCTTCTTTCTGTACTTCTTTTGTTTCTTTCTGCACATCTCTTGCTTGTTTCTGCACCCCTCGTGCCTCTTTCTGTACCCCCTTCCCTCTTTTTGCTCCCCTCTTGCCTTTTTCTGCACATCTGTTGCTTCTTTCTGCACCATTTGTGCTTCTTTCTGCAACCCTCTTTCTGCACCCCTCTACCCTCTTTCTGCACCTCTGTTCCTTCTTTCTGCACTTCTTGTCTTTCTTTCTGCACCTCTCGCTTCTTTCTGCACCCCCTTGCCTCTTTCTCCACCCCTCTTCCCTCTTTCTTCACCCCGTTGCCTCTTTCTGAACCTCTGTTCCTTCTTTCTGTACTTCTTTTGTTTCTTTCTGCACATCTCTTGCTTGTTTCTGCACCCCTCGTGCCTCTTTCTGTACCCCCTTCCCTCTTTTTGCACCCCTCTTGCCTCTTTCTGCACCTTTGTTGCTTCTTTCTGCACCATTTGTGCTTCTTTCTGCATCCCTCTTTCTGCACCCCTCTTGCCTCTTTCTGTACCTCTGTTGATTTTTTCTGCACTTCTTTTGTTTTTTTCTGCACCCCTTTTGCCTCTTTCTGCACCTCTGTTCCTTCTTTCTGCACTTCTTTTGTTTCTTTCTGCACCTCTCGCTTCTTTCTGCATTCCTTTTGCCTCTTTCTGTAACGCTCTTGCCTCTTTCTGCACCTCTGTTCCTTCTTTCTGCACTTCTAGTGTTTCTTTCTGCACCTCTCTTGTTTCTTTCTGTATGACTCTTGCCTCTTTCTCCACCCCACTTCCCCCTTTCTGCATCTCTGTTGCTTCTTTATGCACCCCTCTTGCCTCTTTCTGCACCTCTATTGCTTCTTTCTGCACTACTGTTGCTTCTTTCTGCCCCTCTTTGCTTCTTTCTGCACCACTTGTGCTTCTTTCTGCACCCCTCTTCCCACTTACTGCACCCATCTTGCCTCTTTCTGCACCTCTGTTCCTTCTTTCTGCACTTCTTGTGTTTCTTTCTGCAGCTCTTTTGCTTCTTTCTGCAACCCCTTGCCTCTTTCTCTACCCCTCTTCCCTCTTTCTTCACCTGTGTTGCCTCTTTCTGCACCTCTGTTCCTTCTCAATGCACTTCTTTTGTTTCTTTCTGCACCTCTCTTACTTCTTTCTGCATCCCTCTTGCATCTTTCTGCACCTCTGTTCCTTCTTTCTGCACTTCTTTTGTTTCTTTCTGCAACTCTCGCTTCTTTCTGCATCCCTCTTGCCTCTTTCTGCACCTCTGTTCCTTCTTTCTGCACTTTTGTTTCTTTCTGCAGCTCTCTTGCTTCTTTCTACAACCCCTTGCCTCTTTCTCTACCCCTCTTCCCTCTTTCTTCACCTGTGTTGCCCCTGTTGCCTCTTTTCTGCACCTCTGTTCCTTCTCAATGCACTTCTTTGTTTCTTTCTGCATATCTCTTGCTTCTTTCTGCACCCTCGTGCCTCTTTCTGTACTCCTCTTCCATCTTTTACACCCCTCTTGCCTCTTTATGCACCTCTGTTGCTTCTTTCTGCACTACTCTTGCTTCTTTCTGCACCCCTCTTGCTTCCTTCTGCACCTCTTGTGCCTCTTTCACACCCTCTTCCCTCTTTCTGCACCTCTGTTCCTTCTTTCTGCACTTCTTTTGTTTCTTTCTGCACCTCTCTTGTTTCTTTCTGTATCCCTCTTTCCTCTTTCTCCACCCCACTGCCCCCTTTCTGCATCTATGTTGTTTCTTTATGCACCTCTCTTGCTTCTTTCTGCATCCCTCGTGCCTCTTTCTGCACCCCTCTTCCCTCTTTCTGCACCCCTCTTGCCTCTTTCTGCACCTCTGATCCTTCTTTCTGTACTTCTTTTGTTTCTTTCTGCACCCCTTTTGCCTCTTTTTGCACCCCTCTTGCCACTTTCTGCATCTCTGTTCCTTCTTTCTGCACTTCTTTTGTTTCTTTCTGCAGCTCTCTTGCTTCTTTCTGAAACCCCTTGCCTCTTTCTCTACCCCTCTTCCCTCTTTCTTCACCCCGTTGCCTCTTTCTGCACCTCTGTTCCTTCTCTCCGCACTTCTTTTGTTTATTTCTGCACAACTCTTGCTTCTTTCTGCACCCCTCGTGCCTCTTTCTGTACCCCTCTTCCCTCTTTTTGCAGCCCTCTTGCCTCTTTATGCACCTCTGTTGCTTCTTTCTGCACTACTCTTGCCTCTTTCTGCACCCCTCTTGCTTCCTTCTGCACCCCTTGTGCCTCTTTCACACCCCTCTTCCCTCTTTCTGCACCTCTGTTCCTTCTTTCTGCACGTCTTTTGTTTCTTTCTGCACCTCTCTTCTTTCTTTCTGTATCCCTCTTTCTCCACCCCACTTCCCCTTTCTTCATCTATGTTGCTTCTTTAGGCACTTCTCTTGCTTCTTTCTGCACCTATCTTGCTTCTTTCTGCACCCCTCATTGCTCTTTCTGCACCCCTCTTCCCTCTTTCTGCACTCCTCTTGCCTGTTTCTGCACCTCTGATGCTTCTTTCCGCACTTCTTTTGTTTCTTTCTGTACCCCTCTTACCTCTTTCTGCACCTCTGTTTCTTCTTTCCGCACTTCTTTTGTTTCTTTCGGCACCTCTTGCTTCTTTCTGCACCCCTTTTGCCTCTTTTTGCACCCCTATTGCCTCTCTGCACCTCTGTTCTTTCTCTCTTCACTTCTTTTGTTTCTTTCTGAACATCTCTTGCTGCTTTCTGCACCCCACGTGCCTCTTTCTGTACCCCTCTTCCTTCTTTTTGCACCCCTCTTGCCTCTTTCTGCACCTCTGTTGCTCCTTTCTGCACTACTCTTGTTTCTTTCTGCACCCCTCTTGCTTCTTTCTGTACCCCTCGTGCCTCTTTCACACCCCTCTTCCCTCTTTCTGCACAGCTCTTGCCTCTTTCTGCACCTCTGTTCCTTCTTTCTGCACTTCTTTTGTTTCTTTCTGCACCTCTCTTGTTTCTTGCTGTATCCCTCTTTCTCCACCCCACTTCCCCCTTTCTGCATCTCTGTTGCATCTTTGTGCACTTCTCTTGCTTCTTTCTGCACCTCTCTTGCCTCTTTCTGCACCCCTCGTGACTCTTTCTGCACTCCTCTTGCCTCTTTCTGCACCTCTGATGCTTCTTTCTGCACTTCTTTTGTTTCTTTCTGCACCCCTCTTGCCTCTTTCTGCACTTCTGTTCCTTCTTTCTCCACTTCTTTTGTTTCTTTCCACACCCCTTTTGCCTCTTTCTGCACCCCTTTTGCCTCTTTATGCACCCCTGTTGCCTCTTTCTGCACCTCTGTTCTTTCTTTCTGCACTTTTTGTTTCTTTCTGCATATCTCTTGCTTCTTTCTGAACCCTCGTGCCTCTTTCACACCCCTCTTCCCACTTTCTGCAGCCATCTTGCCTCTTTCTGAACCTCTGTTCCTTCTTTCTGCACTTCTTTTATTTCTTTCTGCATCTCTCTTGCTTCTTACTGTACCCCTTGCTTCTTTCTACACCCCTCTTTCCTCTTTCTTCAACCCCGTTGCCTCTCTCTGCACCTCTGTTCCTTCTTTCTGTTCTTCTTTTGTTTCTTTCTGCACAACTTTTGCTTCTTTCTGCACCCCTCGTGCCTCTTTCTGCACCCCTCTTTTCTCTTTCTGCACCCCTCTTGCCTCTTTCTGCACCTCTGTTTCTTCTTTCTGCATCTCTGTTGCTTCTTTATGCATTTCTCTTGCTTCTTTCTGCGTCTCTCTTGCTTCTTTCTGCACTTCTTTTGTGTCTTTCTGCACCCCTCTTGCCTCTTTCTGTACCTCTGTTCCTTCTTTCTGTACTTCTTTTGTTTCTTTATGCAACTCTTGCTTCTTTCTGCACCCCCTTGACTCTTTCTCCACCCCTCTTCCCTCTTTCTTCACCCCGTTACCTCTTTCTGAACCTCTGTTCCTTCTTTCTGTACTTCTTTTGTTTCTTTCTGCCCATCTCTTGCTTGTTTCTGCACCCCTCGTGCCTCTTTCTGTACCCCCTTCCCTCTTTCTGCACCCCTTTTGCCTCTTTCTGCACTTCTGTTCCTTCTTTCTTCACTTCTTTTGTTTTTTTCTGCACCTCTCGCATCTTTCTGCATTCCTTTTGCCTCTTTCTGTACCCCTCTTGCCTCTTTCTGCACCTCAGTTCCTTCTTTCTGCACTTCTTGTGTTTCTTTCTGCAGCTCTCTTGCTTCTTTCTGCACCCCCTTGCCTCTTTCTCCACCCCTCTTCCCTCTTTCTTCATCCCTGTTGCCTCTTGCTGCACCTCTGTTCCTTCTTTCTGTACTTCTTTTGTTTCTTTCTGCACATCTCTGGCTTCTTTCTGCACCCCTCGTGCCTCTTTCTGCACCCCTCTCCCCTCTTTTTGCACCGCTCTTGCCTCTTTCTGCACCTGTTGCTTCTTTCTGCACTACTCTTGCTTCTTTCTGCATCTCTTTGCTTCTTTCGGCACCACTCATGCTTCTTTCTGCATCCCTCTTCCCTCTTTCTGCACCCCTCTTGCCTCTTTCTGCATCTCTGTTCCTTCTTTCTGCTCTTCTTTTGTTTCTGTCTGCACCTCTCTTGCTTCTTTCTATACCCCTCTTGCCACTTTCTCCACCCCTGTTCCCCCTTTTTGCACCTCTGTTGCTTCTTTCTGCATTTCTCTTGCTTCTTTCTGCACCTCTGTCTCTTCTTTCTGCAACCCTTGTGCTTCTTTCTGCACCGCTCTGGCCCCTGTCTGTACCTCTGTTCCTTCTTTCTGCACTTCTTTTGTTCCTTTCTCCAACTCTCTTGCTTCTTTCTGCACGCCTCTTGCTTCTTTCTGCACCCCTCGTGCCTCTTTCACACCACTCTTCCCTCTTTATGCACCCCTCTTGCCTCTTTCAGCACCTCTGTTCCTTCTTTCTGCACTTCTTTTGTTTCTTTCTGCACCTCTCTTGTTTCTTTCTGTATCCCTCTTGACTCTTTCTCCACCCCCCTTCGCCCCTTCTGCATCACTGTTGCTTCTTTATGCATTCTCTTGCTTCTTTCTGCATCTCTCTTGCTTCTTTCTGCACCCCTCGTTCCTCTTTCTGCAACCCTCATCCCTCTTTCTGCACTCCTCTTGCCTCTTTCTGCACCTCTGTTGCTACTTTCTGCACTTCTTTTGTTTCTTTCTGTAACCCTCTTGCCTCTTTCTGCACCTCTGTTCCTTCTTTCAGCACTTCTTTTGTTTCTTTCTGCACTTCTTGTTTCTTTCTGCTCCCCTTTTGCCTCTTTCTGTACCTCTCTTGCCTCTTTCTGTACCTCTGTTCCTTCTTTCTGCACTTCTCGCTTCTTTCTCCACCCCTTTTGCCTCTTTCTGCACCCCTCTTGCCTCTTTATGCACCTCTGTTGCTTCTTTATGCACCAACCGTGCTTCTTTATGCACCCCTCTTCCCTCTTTCTGCACCCCTATTGCCTCTTTCTGCACCTCTGTTCTTTCTTTCTGCTCTTCTTTTGTTTCTTTCTGCACCTCTCTTGCTTCTTTCTGCACCCTTCTTGCTACTTTCTCCACCCCTCATCCTTCTTTCTGCATTTCTGTTGCTTCTTTCTGCACTTCTCTTGCCTCTTTCTCCACCCCTCATCCCTCTTTCTGCATTTCTGTTGCTTCTTTCTGCACTTCTCTTGCTTCTTTCTGCACCTCTGTCCCTTCTTTCTACAACCCTTGTTCCTCTTTCTGCACCCCTCTTCCCTTTTTCTGCACCCCCTTGCCTCTTTCTGCACCTCTGTTCCTTCTTTCCGCACTTCTTTTTTTCTTTCTGCAACTCTCTTGCTTCTTTCTGCACCCCTCTTGCTTTTTTCTACACCCCTCTTGCCTCTTTCACACCCTCTTCCCTCTTTCTGCACCCCTCTTCCCTCTTTATGCACCCCTCTTGCCTCTTTCAGCACCTCTGTTCCTTCTTTCTGCACTTCTTTTGTTTCTTTCTGCACCTCTCTTGTTTCTTTTTGTATCCCTCTTGCCTCTTTCTCAACCCCACTTCCCCTTTTTTGCATCTCTGTTGCTTCTTTAGGCTCTCTCTTGCTTCTTTCCACACCTAACTTGCTTCTTTCTGCACCCTCGTGCCTCTTTCTGCACCCTTCTTCCCACTTTCTGCACTCCTCTTCCCTCTTTCTGCACCTCTGTTGCTTCTTTCTGCACTTCTTTTGTTTCTTCCTGCTCCTGTCTTGCCTCTTTTTGCACCTCTGTTCCTTCTTTCTGCACTTCTTTTGTTTCTTTCTGCACTACTCTTGCTTCTTTCTGCATCTCTTTGCTTCTTTCTGCACCACTCATGCTTCTTTCTGCATCCCTCTTCCCTCTCTCTGCACCCCTCTTGCCTCTTTCTGCACCTCTGTTCCTTCTTTCTGCACTTCTTTTGTTTCTTTCTGCACCTCTCGCTTCTTTCTGCATTCCTTTTGCCTCTTTCTGTACCCCTCTTGCCTCTTTCTGCACCTCTGTTCCTTCTTTCTGCACTTCTTGTGTTTCTTTCTGCAGCTCTCTTGCTTCTTTCTCCACCCCCTTGCCTCTTTCTAAACCCCTCTTCCCTCTTTCTTCACCCCTGTTGCCTCTTGCTGCACCTCTGTTCCTTCTTTCTGTACTTCTTTTGTTTCTTGCTGCACATCTCTTGCTTCTTTCTGCACCCCTCGTGCCTCTTTCTGCACCCCTCTTCCCGCTTTTTGCACCCCTCTTGCCTCTTTCTGCACCTCTGTTGCTTCTTTCTCCACTACTCTTGCTTCTTTCTGCACCTCTCGTGCTTCTTTCTGCACCCCTCTTCCCTCTTTCTGCACCCATTTTGCCTTTTTCTGGGCCTCTGTTCCTTCATTCTGCTCTACTTTTGTTTCTTTCTGCACATCACTTGCTTCTTTCTGTATTTCTCTTGCCTCTTTCTGTACTCAAATGGGAAGTGCAAGCTATCAAGTTTAAAGGTCTGCGTGTTCTTGTGACTGAGGTATACGTCTAGCTGTATATGTATTCTCACATGTGTTATGCATCTGAAGATGGTTGCTTAAAAAGTGGGTAGCTTCTTCTATAGGAGGTTAAATGTTCTCAGTTCTACTCTGTCATTCAGTTGCACAGGCAGACATGTCTTATGCATATAGGTGTTATAGAGCTCCTCAACTATACTATTGAATACCCATGTGCCCTGTATTATGAGCAGAAAGAAATACATACACCTTTTTGTACACATATTTATAGAGTATGCTGTTTGAAACACAGATATTCAAGTATTTCTATGTTTATTTTTATGTAACATATCACTCGGTAAAAGCAGAGACACATCTGAAAATATGATTTAGTAGGTGTGTGACTGACTGTATAAGTGAGTGATTAAACGTGTCTTAATGAATGCATGGGTTAGTGACTAAACTGTGTGAATGTCTGTATCAGTCTGTCAGTTGGTGTGTAAACGGCTGCATGGGTTGGTGAGTAGCTACATGAGTGTCTATATGGGTTATTGATTGGTTGTCTGAGTATCTGTATGGGTGCCTGAGTGTCTGTGTGGGTTGGTGGGGTGTGTGTGACTCTGTGCATAGATGTGTGAGTGGGTGATTCACTGGGTTCAAGAGGGCATCTGTGAAGGGCTATATGGGTGGGTGAGTGTGTGTATGGGTGTGTTGGTGAGTGAATGGATGTCTCAGTGGTACATGTGTGAGTAACTACATATGTGAAAGGCAGTATATGTGAGTGTTGGAGTATATAAATGACTATATGTGAGAGTGAGTGATTGTGAGAGTGGCTGTATGGACGAGTGTGTGCTTGTATCAGTGATTGTATAAGAGAGTAAGTATGTGTCAGTATCTGTATGAATAAGTGAGGTGGTGTGTGTATAACTGTATAGGTGAGTAAATGGGAGTGTGATTTATTCTTTGCATGACTGACTAAGTGTGTGAGTAACTCTATGGATGAGTGGCGGTGTGTGAGTGTCTGTATAGGTGTATGAGTGCATATGATAGTGCTGTATTGATGAGTGACTGCATGTATGAGTGACTGTATGGGTGAATGAGTGGATGTGTGTGTAGACCTAGGAATCAGTGAGTGGGTCTGTAGTAACTGGTATATGTGTGTGTATGGTTTCGAAAATGGTAATCTGTATTTTGGAGTGGGTGTATCAAATATTAGGGTGTGAGAAGGTGCATCAGATTATCACGTGGATGATGTCATCTGTGATGTCATCAGTGATGTCATTTGAGATGTCATCAGTGATGTCATCAGTAATGTCACTGACCATGTCATGAATGATGTAATATGTGACATAATCAGCAGTGCATTGCGGGCGCGGGTTATAGTTAGCTCAACTAACTATAACAGCCAAATTTGTCTAGTTTTGTACGAGTGAAATGTCCAACCAACTATAACGTCCCTGAAACCTGTAGTTTTTTCAGTGAATTTCTAAGGTTTTTTAAATGCTAATTTCTAACTATAATGTCCCTGAAACCTATGGTTTTTCAGTGAATTTCTAAGGTTTTTTAAATGCTAATTTCTAACTATGCCTACAGAGGTAGGACATGTGCAGAAAGAGGAAGAAAGGTGCAGAAAGAAGCAAGAAAAATGCAGAAAGAGGCAACAGAAGTCCAGAAAGAGGAATAAAGGTGCAGAAAGAAGCAAGAGATATGCAGAAAGAACCAAAAAAGGTGCAGAAAGAGGCCTTGTTGCAAAGTCATCCTGTACCCTGGGCATCCCCCAACTTTTTGCTGACTGGTACTGGTGGTAACTGACTGTGACTGACCCTCTGCTCTGCCTAGCTAGGTCCGGAGCCAGTGTTATGCTGAAAGACACTTAGAATACAGTGAAAACACCTACATACACTAGGGTACACTATGGGTTGGGGTACCCCTGTGATTGGCATGACCTTCCCTGTAAGACCCTAGTACATAATAGGGCACAGGGATTAAACCTACCTCTAAGGCCCTAGCATATAATAGACCATGGCAGTTTAGAGGCCAGCAGCCCTTTTCTGCAATTGCATGTGTGCACTGCTGAGCCTGAGGTCAGTTTAAAAGTAGCCCTGTGTATACTGAAAGAGGCAAGAGAGGTGCAGAAAGAGGCAAGTTAGGTGCAGAAAGAGGGAAGAAGGGTGCAGAAAGAGGCAAGAGAGGTGCAGAAAGAAGCAAGAGAAGTACAGAAAGAAGCAACAGAGGTGCAGAAAGATGGAAGAGGGGTGAAGAAAGAGGCAAGAGAAGTGCAGAAAGAAGCAACAGAGGTGCAGAAAGAGGCAAGAGAAGTTCAGAAAGAGGCAGCAGAGGTGCAGAAACAGGCGGAAGAGGTGCAAAAAGAGGGAAGAGGGGTGCAGAAAGAGAGAAGAGGGGTGCCGAAAGAGGCAAAAGTGGTGCAGAAATGTGCAAGAGAGGTGCAGAAAAAAGCAAGAGCAGTGCAGTAAGAAACAACAGAAATGCAGAAAGAGGCTAGAGGGGTGCAGTAATAGGCAAGAGAGGTACAGAAAGAGGCAAGAGAGGTGCACAAAGAGGGAAGAAAGGGTGCAGAAAGAGGCAAGTGGGTGTGCAGAAAGAAGCAAGAGAGGTATAGAAAGAAGCAATGAGAAGTACAGAAAGAACCAACAGAGGTTCAGAAAGAGGCAAGAGAAGTGCAGAAAGAAGTAAAAGACTTGCAGAAAGAGGCAAGAGGGGTGCGGAAAGAGGCAAGAGCAGTGCAGAAAGAATCAAGAGATGTGGAGGATAAGGGAAGAAGGGTGCATAAAGAGGCACGAGGTGTGCAGAAAGAAGCAAGAGACGTATAGAAAGAAGCAAGAGAAGTGCAGAAAGAAGCAACAGAGGTGCAGAAAGAGGCAATAGGGGTGCAGAAAGAGGCAAGATAAGTGCAGAAGGAAGCAACAGAGGTACAGAAAGAGGCAAGGAAAGTGCAAAAAGAGGCGAGAGTTACAGAAACAGGCAAAAGAGGTGCCCAAAGAGGGAACAGGGGTGCACACAGAGGCAAGAGAGGTACAGAAAGAACCAACAGAGGTGCAGAAAGAGACAAGAGGGGTGCAGAAATGTGCAAGAGAGTAGCAGATAGAAGCAAGAACAGTGCAGAAAGAACCAACAGAGGTGCAGAAAGAGGCAAGAGGGATACAGAAAGAGGCAAGAGAAGTGCAGAAAAAAGCAAAAGAGGAGCAGAAAGAGGCAAGAGGGGTGCAGAAAGAGGCAAGAGAGGAGCAGAAAGAGGCAAGAGAGGTGCACACAGAGGCATGAGGGGTGCAGAAATTTGCAAGAGAGGTGCAGAAAGAAGCGAGAAGTACAGAAAGAAGCAACAGAGGTGCAGAAAGAGGCAAGAGGGGTGCAGAAAGAAGCAAGAGAAATGCAGAAAGAAGGAACAGAGGTGCAGGAAGTGGCAAGAGGGGTACAGACAGAGGCAAGAGAGGTGCAGAAAGAGGGAAGAGGGGTGCAGAAAGAGGCAAGAGCAGTGCAGAAAGAACCAAGAGAGGTGCAGAAAGAGGCAAGTTAGGTGCAGAAAGAGGGAAGAAGGGGGTAGAAAGAGGCAAGAGAGGTGCAGAAAGAAGCAAGAGAAGTACAGAAAGAAGCAACAGAGGTGCAGAAAGATGGATGAGGGGTGCAGAAAGAGGCAAGAGAAGTGCAGAAAGAAGCAACAGAGGTGCAGAAAGAGGCAAGAGAAGTTCAGAAAGAGGCAGCAGAGGTGCAGAAACAGGCGGAAGAGGTGCAAAAAGAGGGAAGAGGGGTGCAGAAAGAGAGAAGAGGGGTGCCGAAAGAGGCAAAAGTGGTGCAGAAATGTGCAAGAGAGGTGCAGAAAGAAGCAAGAGCAGTGCAGTAAGAAACAACAGAGATGCAGAAAGAGGCTAGAGGGGTGCAGTAATAGACAAGAGAGGTACAGAAAGAGGCAAGAGAGGTGCACAAAGAGGGAAGAAAGGGTGCAGAAAGAGGCAAGTGGGTGTGCAGAAAGAAGCAAGAGAGGTATAGAAAGAAGCAATGAGAAGTACAGAAAGAACCCACAGAGGTGCAGAAAGAGGCAAGAGAAGTGCAGAAAGAAGTAAAAGACTTGCAGAAAGAGGCAAGAGGGGTGCGGAAAGAGGCAAGAGCAGTGCAGAAAGAATCAAGAGACGTGGAGGATAAGGGAAGAAGGGTGCATAAAGAGGCACGAGGTGTGCAGAAAGAAGCAAGAGACGTATAGAAAGAAGCAAGAGAAGTGCAGAAAGAAGCAACAGAGGTGCAGAAAGAGGCAATAGGGGTGCAGAAAGAGGCAAGGAAAGTGCAGAAGGAAGCAACAGAGGTACAGAAAGAGGCAAGGAAAGTGCAAAAAGAGGCAAGAGTTACAGAAACAGGCAGAAGAGGGGCCCAAAGAGGGAACAGGGGTGCACACAGAGACAAGAGAGGTACAGAAAGAACCAACAGAGGTGCAGAAAGAGAAAAGAGGGGTGCATAAATGTGCAAGAGAGTAGCAGATAGAAGCAAGAACAGTGCAGAAAGAACCAACAAAGGTGCAGAAAGAGGCAAGAGGGATACAGAAAGAGGCAAGGGAAGTGCAGAACAAATCAAAAGAGGAGCAGAAAGAGGCAAGAGGGGTGCAGAAAGAGGCAAGAGAGGAGCAGAAAGAGGCAAGAGAGGTGCACACAGAGGCATGAGGGGTGCAGAAATTTGCAAGAGAGGTGCAGAAAGAAGCGAGAAGTACAGAAAGAAGCAACAGAGGTGCAGAAAGAGGCAAGAGGGGTGCAGAAAGAAGCAAGAGAAATGCAGAAAGAAGGAACAGAGGTGCAGGAGGTGGCAAGAGGGGTACAGACAGAGGCAAGAGAGGTGCAGAAAGAGGGAAGAGGGGTGCAGAAAGAGGCAAGAGCAGTGCAGAAAGTACCAAGAGATGTGCAGGAAAAGGGAAGAAGGGTGCAGAAAGAGGCATGAGGTGTGCAGAAAGAAGCAAGAGAAGTACAGAAAGAAGCAAGAGAAGTGCAGAAAGAAGCAAGAGAGGTTCAGAAAGAGGCAATAGGGATGCAGAAAGAGGCCAGAGAAGTGCAGAAGGAAGCAACAGAGGTGCAGAAAGAGGCAAGAAACGTGTAGAAAGAGGCAAGAGAGTTGCAGAAACAGACAAAAGAGGTGCAAAAAGAGTGAACAGGGGTGCACACATAGGCAAGAGAGGTACAGAAAGAACCAACAGAGGTGCAGAAAGAGGCAAGAGGGGTGCAGAAATGTACAAGAGTGTAGCAGATAGAAGCAAGAGCAGAAAGAACCAACAGAGGTGCAGAAAGAGGCAAGAGGGGTACAGAAAGAGGCAAGAGAAGTGCAGAAAAAATCAAAAGAGGTGCAGAAAGAGGCAAGAGGGGTGCAGAAAAGGCAAGAGGGGTGCAGAAAGAGGCAAGAGAGGAGCAGAAAGAGGCAAGAGAGGTGCACACAGAGGCACGAGGGGTGCAGAAATTTGCAAGAGAGGTGAAGAAAGAAGCAAGAGAAGTGCAGAAAGAAGCAACAGAGGTGCAGAAAGAGGCAAGAGGGGTGCAGAAAGAGGCAAGAGAAGTGCAGAAAGAAGGAACAGAGGTGCAGGAAGAGGCAAGAGGGGTGCAGACAGAGGCAAAAGAGGTGCAGAAAGAAGGAAGAGGGGTGCAGAAAGAGGCAAGAGAGGGTGCAGAAAGAGGCAAGAGCAGTGCAGAAAGAACCAAGAGACGTGCAGGAAAAGGGAAGAAGGGTGCAGAAAGAGGCACAAGGATGTGCAGAAAGAAGCAAGAGACGTATAGAAAGAAGCAAGAGAAGTGCAGAAAGAAGCAAGAGAGGTGCAGAAAGAGGCAATATGGGTGCAGAAAGAGGCAAGAGAAGTGCAGAAGGAAGCAACAGAGGTGCAGAAAGAGGCAAGAAAAGTGCAGAAAGAGGCAAGAGAGTTGCAGAAACAGACAAAAGAGGTGCACAAAGAGAGAACAGGTGTGCACACAGAGGCAAGAGAGGTACAGAAAGAACCAACAGAGGTGCAGAAAGAGGCAAGAGGGGTGCAGAAATGTGCAAGAGAGTAGCAGATAGAAGCAAGAGCAGTACAGAAAGAACCAACAGAGGTGCAGAAAGAGGCAAGAGGGTGCAGAAAGAAGCAAGAGAAGTGCAGAAAGAAGGAACATGGTGCAGAAAGAGGCAAGAGGGGTACAGAAAGAGGCAAGAGAAGTGCAGAAAAAAGCAAAGGAGGTGCAGAAAGAGGCATGAGGGGTGCAGAAAGAGGCAAGAGAGGAGCAGAAAGATACAAGAGAGGTGTACACAGAGGCACGAGGGGTGCAGAAATTTGCAAGAGAGGTGCAGAAAGAAGCAAGAGAAGTGCAGAAAGAAGCAACAGAGGTGCAGAAAGAGGCAGGAGGGGTGCAGCAAGAAGCAAGAGAAGTGCAGAAAGAAGGAACAGAGGTGCAGGAAGAGGCAAGAGGGTTGCAGACAGAGGCAAAAGAGGTGCAGAAAGAAGGAAGAGGGTTACAGAAAGAGGCAAGAGAGGGTGCAGAAAGAGGCACGAGGTGTGCAGAAAGAAGCAAGAGACGTATAGAAAGAAGCAAGAGAAGTGCAGAAAGAAGCAAGAGAGGTGCAGAAAGAGGCAATATGGGTGCAGAAAGAGGCAAGAGAAGTGCAGAAGGAAGCAACAGAGGTGTAGAAAGAGGCAAGAAAAGTGCAGAAAGAGGCAAGAGAGTTGCAGAAGCAGACAAAAGAGATGCACAAAGAGAGAACAGGGATGCACACAGAGGCAAGAGAGGTACAGGAAGAACCAACAGAGGTGCAGAAAGAGGCAAGAGAAGTGCAGAAATGTGCAAGAGAGTAGCAGAGAGAAGCAAGAGCAGTGCAGAAAGAACCAACAGAGGTGCAGAAAGAAGCAAGAGGGGTGCAGAAAGAAGCAAGAGAAGTGCAGAAAGAAGGAACATGGTGCAGAAAGAGGCAAGAGGGGTACAGAAAGAGGCAAGAGAAGTGCAGAAAAAAGCAAAAGAGGTGCAGAAAGAGGCATGAGGGGTGCAGAAAGAGGCAAGAGAGGAGCAGAAAGATGCAAGAGAGGTGTACACAGAGGCACGAGGGGTGCAGAAATTTGCAAGAGAGGTGCAGAAAGAAGCAAGAGAAGTGCAGAAAGAAGCAACAGAGGTGCATAAAGAGGCAGGAGGGGTGCAGCAAGAAGCAAGAGAAGTGCAGAAAGAAGGAACAGAGGTGCAGGAAGAGGCAAGAGGGTTGCAGACAGAGGCAAAAGAGGTGCAGAAAGAAGGAAGAGGGTTACAGAAAGAGGCAAGAGAGGGTGCAGAAAGAGGCACGAGGTGTGCAGAAAGAAGCAAGAGACGTATAGAAAGAAGCAAGAGAAGTGCAGAAAGAAGCAAGAGAGGTGCAGAAAGAGGCAATATGGGTGCAGAAAGAGGCAAGAGAAGTGCAGAAGGAAGCAACAGAGGTGCAGAAAGAGGCAAGAAAAGTGCAGAAAGAGGCAAGAGAGTTGCAGAAGCAGACAAAAGAGATGCACAAAGAGAGAACAGGGATGCACACAGAGGCAAGAGAGGTACAGAAAGAACCAACAGAGGTGCAGAAAGAGGCAAGAGAAGTGCAGAAATGTGCAAGAGAGTAGCAGAGAGAAGCAAGAGCAGTGCAGAAAGAACCAACAGAGGTGCAGAAAGAGGCAAGAGGGGTGCAGAAAGAGGCAAGAGATGTGCAGAAAAAATCAAAAGAGGTGCAGAAAGAGGCAAGAGGGGTGCAGAAAAGGCAAGAGGGGTGCAGAAAGAGGCAAGAGAGGAGCAGAAAGAGGCAAGAAAGGTGCACACAGAGGCACGAGGGGTACAGAAATTTGCAAGAGAGGTGAAGAAAGAAGCAAGAGAAGTGCAGAAAGAAGCAACAGAGGTGCAGAAAGAGGCAAGAGGGGTGCAGAAAGAGGCAAGAGAAGTGCAGAAAGAAGGAACAGAGGTGCAGGAAGAGGCAAGAGGGGTGCAGACAGAGGCAAAAGAGGTGCAGAAAGAAGGAAGAGGGGTGCAGAAAGAGGCAAGAGAGGGTGCAGAAAGAGGCAAGAGCAGTGCAGAAAGAACCAAGAGACGTGCAGGAAAAGGGAAGAAGGGTGCAGAAAGAGGCACAAGGATGTGCAGAAAGAAGCAAGAGACGTATAGAAAGAAGCAAGAGAAGTGCAGAAAGAAGCAAGAGAGGTGCAGAAAGAGGCAATATGGGTGCAGAAAGAGGCAAGAGAAGTGCAGAAGGAAGCAACAGAGGTGCAGAAAGAGGCAAGAAAAGTGCAGAAAGAGGCAAGAGAGTTGCAGAAAGACAAAAGAGGTGCACAAAGAGAGGACAGGGGTGCACACAGAGGCAAGAGAGGTACAGAAAGAACCAACAGAGGTGCAGAAAGAGGCAAGAGGGGTGCAGAAATGTGCAAGAGAGTAGCAGATAGAAGCAAGAGCAGTACAGAAAGAACCAACAGAGGTGCAGAAAGAGGCAAGAGGGGTGCAGAAAGAAGCAAGAGAAGTGCAGAAAGAAGGAACATGGTGCAGAAAGAGGCAAGAGGGGTACAGAAAGAGGCAAGAGAAGTGCAGAAAAAAGCAAAAGAGGTGCAGAAAGAGGCATGAGGGGTGCAGAAAGAGGCAAGAGAGGAGCAGAAAGATGCAAGAGAGGTGTACACAGAGGCACGAGGGGTGCAGAAATTTGCAAGAGAGGTGCAGAAAGAAGCAAGAGAAGTGCAGAAAGAAGCAACAGAGGTGCAGAAAGAGGCAGGAGGGGTGCAGCAAGAAGCAAGAGAAGTGCAGAAAGAAGGAACAGAGGTGCAGGAAGAGGCAAGAGGGTTGCAGACAGAGGCAAAAGAGGTGCAATAAGAAGGAAGAGGGTTACAGAAAGAGGCAAGAGAGGGTGCAGAAAGAGGCACGAGGTGTGCAGAAAGAAGCAAGAGACGTATAGAAAGAAGCAAGAGAAGTGCAGAAAGAAGCAAGAGAGGTGCAGAAAGAGGCAATATGGGTGCAGAAAGAGGCAAGAGAAGTGCAGAAGGAAGCAACAGAGGTGCAGAAAGAGGCAAGAAAAGTGCAGAAAGAGGCAAGAGAGTTGCAGAAGCAGACAAAAGAGATGCACAAAGAGAGAACAGGGATGCACACAGAGGCAAGAGAGGTACAGAAAGAACCAACAGAGGTGCAGAAAGAGGCAAGAGAAGTGCAGAAATGTGCAAGAGAGTAGCAGAGAGAAGCAAGAGCAGTGCAGAAAGAACCAACAGAGGTGCAGAAAGAGGCAAGAGATGTGCAGAAAAAAAACAAAAGAGGTGCAGGAAGAGGCAAGAGGGGTGCAGAAAGAGGCAAGAGAGGAGCAGAAAGAGGCAAGAGAGGTGCACACAGAGGCACGATGGGTGCAGAAATTTGCAAGAGAGGTGCAGAAAGAAGCAAGAGAAGTGGAGAAAGAAGCAACAGAGGCGCAGAAAGAGGCAAGAGGGGTGCAGAAAGAGGCAAGAGGGGTGCAGAAAGAAGCAAGAGAAGTGCAGAAAGAAGAAACAGAGGTACAGAAAGAGGCAAGAGGGGTACAGAAAGAGGCAAGAGAAGTGCAGAAAAAAGCAAAAGAGGTGCAGAAAGAGGCAAGAGGGGTGCAGAAAGAGGCAAGAGAGGAGCAGAAAGAGGCAAGAGAGGTGCACACAGAGGCACGAGGGGTGCAGAAATTTGCAAGAGAGGTGCAGAAAGAAGCAAGAGAAGTGCAGAAAGAAGCAACAGAGGCGCAGAAAGAGGCAAGATGGGTGCAGAAAGAGGCAAGAGGGGTGCAGAAATTTGCAAGAGAGGTGCAGAAAGAAACAAGAGCAGTACAGAAACAACCAAGAGAGGTGCAGAAAGAGGCAAGAGGGGTGCAGAAAGAGGCAAGAGAAGTGCAGAAAGAAGCAACAGAGGTGCAGAAAGAGACAAGAAAACTGTAGAAAGAGGCAAGAGAGTTGCAGAAACAGGCATGAGATATGCAGAAAGAGGGAACAGGGGTGCAGAAAGAAGCAAGTGAGGTGCAGAAAGAGGCAAGAAAAGTTCAGAAAGAGGCAAGAGAGGTACATAAACAGGCAAGAGAAGTGCAGAAAGAGGCAAGAGAATTGCTGAAAGAAGCAACAGAGGTGTAGAAAGAAGCAAGAGAAGTGCAGAATGAGGCACGTGAGATGCAGAAAAAGGCAAGAGAGGTGCAGAAAGAGGGAAGACGAGTGCAGAAAGAGACAACAGGGGTGCAGAAAGAAGCAAGACAGGTACAGAAAAAAGCATAGGAAGTGCAGAATGAAGCAACAGGGGTGCAGAAAGAGGCAAGAGAAGTGCAGAAAGAAGCAACAGAGGCACAGAAGGAGGCAAGAGAACTGCAGAAAGAGGCAAGAGAGTTGCAGAAACAGGCAAAAGAGGTAGCAGGGGTGCAGACAGAGGCAAGAGAGGTACAGAAATAGGTAAGAGGGTTGCTGAAAGAGACAAGAGGGGTACAGAAATGTACAAGAGAGGTGCAGAAAGAAGCAATAGCAGTGCAACAGAACCAACAGAGATGTAAAAAGAGGCAAGTGAGGTGCAGAAGGAGGCAAGAGAACTGCAGAAAGAGGCAAGAGAGTTGCAGAAACAGGCAAAAGTGGTGCAGAAAGAGGGAACAGGTGGCCAGACTGAGGCAAGAGAGGTACAGAAAGAGGGAAGAGAGATGTAGAAAAAGGCAAGAGGGATGCAGAAATTTGGAACAGAGGTGCAGAAAGAAGCAAGAGCAGTGCAGAAAGAACCAACAGAGGTGCAGAAAGAGGCAAAAAGGATACAGAAAGAGGCAAGTCAAGTGCAGAACGAAGCAAAAGAGGTGCAGAAAGAACCAACAGAGGTGCAAAAAGAGGCACGAGGGGTCCAGAAATGGTTAGGAGAGGGGCACAAAGAGGCAAGAGGGGTACAGAAAGAGGCAGGAGGGGTGCAGAAAGAAGGAAGAGAACTGCAGAAAGAAGCAATAGAGGTGCTGAAGGAGGCACGAAGGGTGCAGAAAGAGACAAGAGAGGTGCAGAAAGAAGCAACAGAGGTACAGAAAGAGGCAAAAGTGGTGCAGAAAGAGGGAAGAGAGCTGTAGAAAGAGGCAAGAGAGTTGCACAAAGAGGGAAGAGGAATGCAGAAACAGGCAAAAGGGGTGCAGAAAGAAGCAAGTGAGGTGCAGAAAGAGGCAAGAGAGGTGCAGAAAGAGGCAAGAGAGAAGCAGAAACAGGCAAGAGAAGTGTTGAAAGAGGAAGAGAGGTGCAGAAGGAGGCAAGAGAACTGCAGAAAGTGACAAGAGAGTTGCAGAAAGAGGCAAGTGAGGTTCAGAAGGAGGCAAGAGAACCGCAGAAAGAGGCAAGAGAGTTGTAGAAACAGGCAAAAGGGGTGCAGAAAGAGGAAACAGGTGGGCAGACTGAGGCAAGAGAGGTACAGAAAGAAGGAAGAGGGTTGCAGAAAGAGGCAAGATGGGTGCAGAAAGAGGCAACAGGGGTGCAGAAAGAAGCAAGAGAGGTACAGAAAGAAGCAACAGAGGTGCAGAAAGGGGCAAGAGGGGTGCAGAAAGAGGCAAGAGAAGTGCAGAAAGAAACAACAGAGGTGCAGAAAGAGGCAAGAGAAGTGTAGAAAGAGGCAAGAGAGGTGCAGAAACAGACAAGAGACGTGCAGAAAGAGGGAACAGGGGTGCAGAAAGAGGCAAGAGGTGTACATGAAGAAACAAGTGAGGTGCAGAAAGAGGCAACAGAGGTGCAGAAAGAGGCAAGAGAGGTGCAGAAAGTGGCAAGAGAGGCGCAGAAAGAAGCAAGCGTGGTTTGCACACGATTAGTACCAATTTAACACCCACATTTAGCAATAAGTAACAGGTGACCATTCTAGGTTTGCAAAGGGCCTTCCACCATGCTGTAACACTTGTCGCTGCATTTTTGGTAGTGTTTGAGCAGTTTGAGCTAGAAAAAAGTTTTTTTTTTGTTCAAATCTGCAGATTATGCAGCAGATGATGGATTATGTGGCCAATGCAGAAACTGTATAATTGTGCGAAAGTCAGTGCAGCCAAACAGTCGCATAATTCCAGTGGCCCTGCTCATACCTCTGACTAGGTCCAGAAGTGCTTCTCAGTGGTTCCTTCTTTTTTTTGTCCTATTGAGTTTATAGTTTAGCTTTTATGGAAACTAGGAAGACTAAACCTGAGGTTACCACTCCACAACACAGACTACCATACCACATAATTAGACTCCATAACACATAATCCCACTCTACATAATTCCTATACACTTAATACCAGATACTTTCTATCCACATCAAAGTCAAAGTCTATCCACATAATTTCACTGCACATCATACCACATAATTCCACTACACACAACCTACATCCACTCCACTCCAAGAAACATTAGCAAAATACTTTTACATTTACAACGCCAATAGCTCTAACTCTCGTAAATGTGAAACCTAGTAGTCGCGTTTGCAGAGAGGTGGAGAAAAGGGGCCGGACCTCAAACCAGCGCTCAGGAATTCCACAGTGTAGGACTTATAGGAGGTTTCAGGAGGGCTTCTTGGCCCCCAAAGTCCCTCAGGAGTAAAGTGGACTTTATCCCCCAACCAGTACTGTGCCAGGAGGTGCATTTGCAGAGTGGTGGAGAAAGGTGAGGTAGCCTCCGAAGACCTCTTAGCAATCCCACTGTGTGGGACTTAGTGGAGGTAACAGGAGGGGTAGTTGGCCCCCAAAGACAACCTTGGGGGCCAACTACCCCTCCTATTACCTCCAGTAAGTTCTGCACAGCAGGATTGCTAAGTTCTCATAGCAGGCCATGCCTCCTTTCCCCACCACTCTGCAAACACGCTCCCTGGTGCGCTCTTGGATGGGGATTAAAGCCCACTTCGCTGCTGGGGGTCCTTAGGGGCCAACAAGCCTACCTGATACCTCCAGTATGCCCCAGATTGTGGGATTGCTGACAGGTGGACACAGGCCATGCCCCCTTTCTCCACCACTCTGCAAACATGCCTCCTGGTGCGCTCTTGGTTGGGGGATGAAGTCCCCTTGCTTCCTGAGGGTCCCTGGGGCCAACTAGCCCACCAGGTACCTCTAGTAAGCCCCACACAGCTGGATTGCTGAAAGTGGTCCGAGGCCACGCTCCCTTTTTAGACCACTCTGCAAACGCACCTCCTGGTGCACTGCTGCTCGGGAGATGAAGTCCACTTGTGTCCTGAGGTCCTCAGGACACAAGAGGACCTCATCGCCCCACCAGCAGTATGCCAAGAGGTACGTTTGCAGAGTGGTGTAAAAAGGGGCATGGCCTCGGACCACCTCTCAGCAATCCCACTGTGTGGGGCTTACTGGAGATACCTGGTGGGCTAGTTGGCCCCTAAGGACTCTTAAGGTTCTAGAGGACTTAATCCCCCAACCCACAACGCACCAGGAGACGCGTTTGTAGTGTGCTGCGAGATGCCAGTTTTTTTCTCCTTTTTTTCGGGGGTTGTAAGGGGGGCTGTATGTCCCCCCTTCTCTCAATATTTACTGGCCCTGGGGACCCCATCCCCCAGGGCCTGCCACTATTCATTTAAAAAAAAAATGGGGAGGGGCTGCGCGGCCCCCCTCCCGAGGCCTATTTCGGCCCCGGGGACACCATCCCCCGGAGCTTGGCCACATATTTTTTTTTTTTTTTAAATCTTAATTTTAAGAAGACGGGCCCAGCGGCCCCCTCCCTAGGCCATTATTGGCCCCAGGGTCCCCAACCCCCGGGGCATTGCCTCGTTTTTATTTAAATAAAAATTCAGAAGGGGCTGCGTGGCCCCCCGTCCCTGGGCAACTTCTGGCCCCGGGGACCCCATCCCCCGGGGCCTGGCCTCAGCATTGGGGACCGTGGGGGGAGCCCCAATGCCCCCACGGTCCCTGCTGGCTCCCCACCTCCTGCGGGAGCCGGCATTGCTTTTGGACAAGGGGAGCTGCTGACATGCAGCTCCCCTTGTCCAGAAGCAATTCTGCTTTGCTTCTTGGAAGTGAGAGCAGGTTTCTGCTCTCGCTTCCACAAAGCAAAGCAGTGTTTGCTATGGCAGGGCAGAAGCCGTGCTCCCGCCCTGCCATAGCAAACTGCAATGTCCTGGGGGTGGGCACCCCAGGACATTACTGGAGCTGGCCCTGAGGGGTGGCGTTCCCTAGGGCCATAGAGGGCTCCAGGAGAAAGGCCCCAGTGAGGTGGTGGTCAACTAACTATAACGGCCAAATTTCTCTGGTTTTGTATGAGTGAAATGTCCAACTACCTATAACGTCCCTAAAACCTGTGGTTTTTTCAGTAAATTTCAAAGGTTTTTTAAATGCTAATTTATAACTATAACATCCCTGAAACCTATGTTTTTTTAGTGAATTTCAAAGGTTTTTTAAATGTTAATTTCTAACTATAACGTCCCTGTAACCTACGTTTTTTTCAGTAAATTTCAAAGATTTTTTAAGTGCTAATTCCTAACTATAATGTACAAAAACGCTTTTTCTAAATTTTTAAGCTTTTATAAAAATAATGTGATGTTTTATCCTTTTTAAAATATTCATTTAATTTATAAATATTTGTTTTTTAAAAGTGAGATTTGAGTACCAATCCTGTACCAGTCACGGTGGGTGCGCGAATCCAAGAATTTTGCCGCCATATTGGTTAAGTCGTGCACGATATGCGTATGGTATGCGAAGGGTGCGCGGTTCCAATTTTTCTTTTTAAATTTTTTTTAAATACATGATATATATACTATAAATTTGTTAAATCAATCGTATATGCTTTATTGAAAGACTTATAAAAGTGAAATTTAAAAAAATAATATGGATGTTAAACGTCTTTTAATGAAGTTACGGGAGCCGCGACGGTCCCGCGTAACGTCACTTAGGTATTTCCGGGGGTCGCGTCAGGTACGCGAATCCAGCGCAAGTTATTTAGTTTTAAGTATATATATATACATTTATTATATGAAGAAATTAATATACACAATTGTAAATATCGTTTATTTGTAACTGGAATAAAAATATATTATTGTTAAATATATTTTTGGGGAATTGCGTCAGGTGCACGCTGGTTGCGGGTCGGGTGCGCGAATCCCATGTGACTTCAAAAGAAAGCATTTAATTGGTTTAGAAGCTTATTATTCTAGAACTTGCAGGACCCCACCCAAATTTTTCATTCTTCCAAGAGCATCTTCAGGGGACACAGCTTTTGTGTTTTCTGCTCTTGATTGCATTTTTTGGGTGTTTTGTTTTTTAAGTACTGCCATAATTACATCTTTTTATCCACCTCAGAACAATCTTGGAGAAGAAGATGATTTGAAAGAACCTACCAAGCAGTGCAAGGAGAGTGTCGTGTGGGCCTTTTTTTCCATTCCGCCCGGCGAAAAGAAAGTTAATGCACGCAAAGTTACCTGCACTTTGTGTCAAAGGGTGCTATCTCGGGGCTCCATGAAGAAATACTTGTGTGGCACTTCATCCATGATGAAGCACCTGCAAACAATCCACCCACGTCATCTAACGGGAGAGCAACATCGTCGCGAACTTGAACAACATTCACATCAAGATGATAAGGTCACAGGGCCTAGCACCTCGGCAGGTTCTTCTGCATCGACCCAAGGACCCAACATTAGACCAGAGTGTGCTGGACTTGAGCAGCGGTGCATTAAATGCAAAAAAGTTATTTGTTATTGAGATCAATCTGTGGATGCTATTGTTGTTGCAGCAAGAAACAACCGTTAATTTTTCATTTTTTCAATGATTTTTTTATGTTTGAAAAGCTTTATTTAAATATTAATAGCAATACAAAGGTCAGCAAAACAGAAAATGACTTATTGAAGGTATACATAGTAGAAGAAATGGCTAACAGCAATTTAAAGAAGAAAGCTGTTTAAGATTATAATGGAATAAAGGGAAGGGGGAAAAAGGAGGAGGGGAAGGAGGGGAGGGGAGCAAGGGGAAGGAAAGAAGGGGGAGAGGGGATCTCTTACATTCTAAAATAGAGTATATAAGTTGCATATTTAACTAGAAATCTTAAACAGTAAACAATAATCAACATATGGAATAGAGGGTGACAAAAAATTATTATGTTAGAAGTAAGAGGCAGACAAAAGTAATACATTTACGGAGATTTAAAATTCTCTGCATTTAAACAGGAGTTATCTGCCAATGCCAATTTATCTAAGAAGGTAGTAAGTGGGGTTCAAAAACATTCTCTATCAATCATCGGTTTACAGGAGGAAGCAAAAGCAATAGCCAGGCGATGAAAATGACATAAACTGTTCCACCAATGTTGGATCGAAAGCTTTGTAAGTGTTTTCCAATTAAGGGTTATGTGTTGGAAAGCTAGAGCTATCATAAGGTCAAAGAGACCGTGCCTATGTTGGGGGAGATCTAAGGACTGAATCAGGCTACCTGCAAAAAGAAGAGGAAGAGAATAAGGAATAAGAATATTGAACATGCGAGAAATGTAAGACCAAACTTTCCCCCAAAAAATAGAAACAGAAGGACATAGAAAAAGAAGATGTATGAGATCAGCATTAGGGGATCCACAGGACCAGCAGTTCGTATCAGTAGAATGAGAACATTTAGCAATAGAGACAGGGGTAAAATAGAGTCTATGATAGAGAAAAAACATAGATTGGGTAAGGGAGGCAGAACGAGAAATTTTAAGGGATCGGGACCAGAATTTATCCCAGAAAATAATGGTCCAATCACATGCGAGGTCAGATTCCCACGCCAGTTTCACCCTAGAGTTGGAACGATCAGGATTAGGAGATAGGAAGAACTTATAAATGAGAGAAGCTTTGGGGAGAATAATAAGAATTTTATGTAGAGGATTCTGAACCGAAGATGGAGGGACCGAAGGAAGAGAGTAAAAGACTCCAGAATAATCGCCATAAGGGTGGAGAATCTCTGAAAAAGGAGCAGGGACATTGAAAAATGAGTTGAAATTGGGGGAATGAATAAGGATCGTATCCATCAAATAGATCTTTAACCCATATTATCCCCCTAAGTCTCCAAGACTTCCAAAAAATGGATCTACCATTGATTGTAATAAGAGAATTATGCCAGATTGGAGACTCCAAAAAAGATTCTCTGGAAAAAGGTTTTTTATGCAATAAAGGTTTTAGAATAGAACAAGTGTGTTTAAATAAAGGGAGTGAGGAAAAGGAAGACTTAACGGAAAAGGCCAAAACTTCCTGAAATGAGAAAGGAGAAGCCAGGGTACGTTCGATCGTATACCACAGTGGGGTATAGGGCGACTGATCTTCTAGGAGCCATTTTGCGGCTTGACGCAAGCAAAAAGATTTGTGTTATGTACGAAAATCCGGGAAATTAACCCCTCCGTTTTGTTTTGTCTTACGCAGGGCAGATAAAGCCATCCTGGGTCTCTTGCCCTTCCAAAGAAATCTAGAGAGAAGGGAGTCAATTTTTTTAAAATAACAAGCAGGAATGTATACTGGAAGCATGGAAAGGGTATATATCAGAATTGGGGTTATCATCATCTTAATGGAGTCTAGCCGACCCCACCAGGAAAGAAAGAGAGGATTCCAAGAAGAAAGTAAATTGTTAATCCGAGAAATGATTGCGGTCATATTTAACTTAACAGAAGAGGAAATGGAATTAGCGATTGACATACCTAAATATTTAATTTTTACAGGAGACCAAGCAAACCCTGTAGAAGAGAAGGAATGTGGAAGACAACATTTTGTAAGGGGTAAAATTTCCATTTTATCTGAATTTATTTTATAACCAGAGACACGGGAAAAAGAGTCAAATTCATCTAATTGAGGAGGAATAGAAGTCTGAGGATTGGAAATAAAAAGAAGGATATCATCTGCATATGCGGAAAGTTTTAAATTATGGTCGCCATAGGAGAAACCAGAAATCAGGTCAATATTACGAATTGAGGTTAAAAAGGGTTCGAGAGCCAGAATGAAAAGAAGCGGGGAGGGAGGACAACCCTGACGAACATCACGTCGAAGAGGGAAATATGAAGAAGTACATCCGTTAACTAATACGGAAGCACGAGGAGCCAAGTATAATAGGGAAATAAACAAAATTATGTTAGGACTGAATCCGTGCCACTTTAGGGCGGAAAGTAGAAAAGACCAGTCAACTCTATCAAATGCTTTTTCAGCATCAACAGAGATGGCAGCCAAAGAAGAGGAAAGAGATGGAATTTTGTTAAGAACATTTAGAAAAAGACGAGAATTGTCCGAAGTCAATCTGCCTTTAACAAACCCACATTGCTCCTTACCCACCAAGTGCGGCATAAGAGGGTCCAATCGCAAAGCCAGTGATTTGGCAAATAATTTATAATCTACATTAAGCAAGGAAATTGGACGATAATTTTTACAAAATTCAGGGTCACGTCCATCCTTATGTATGAGACAAATTATTGCCTCCTGAAAAGTGCCCAATGTCCCATCAGAAAGAAGAAAAGATTGAAATAGATATAAAAGTCTAGGAAGTAGTAAATTAGAAAAGTGCAAGTAAAATTCAACGGAAAAACCATCAGGGCCAGGGGATTTAACTTTCTTTAAAGTGGATAAAGCATGGGATAATTCCTGAAGGGATAAATCTGATTCCAGTTTAGAAAAATTAAGATGATCGTTAGACGGAATCGGGAGCGCATCAAGATAAGATTGGATAAGGGAAGAAGAAGGAGGAGAATCAGGGGTATATAGATCTTTGTAAAAAGCATAAATTCATTCAAAATGTCCTCATTCTTATAAATAGGGGAGCCATCCGAGGAGCAGACCACATCAATCTGAGTACGTTCTTTACGGGACTTGAGCTAATTCGCTAGAAGTTTCCCCATTCTATTGCGGCCTCCATAGTACCTAGCGCTACTGCGGAGCAGTATGGACGATGCATTATCCGTCGTGGATTTATTAAAAGCCAACTTGGCATGAATAAGAGCAGGCAGAACTGAATCTGCCGATGAAGTATAGAACTGATGTTCTAATGATTTAATTTTCGCAAGGGCAATTTTACGTTGTTGGAGAAAACGTTTCTTCCTCTTGGAAACGAAGTCCATGACAAATCCTCGTGCTGTAGCCTTAAAAGAGTCCCATAGTGTATGTGGCGGAATATTAGGGGTACTATTTAGGTCAAAGAATTCTTCAGCAAAGTTCGTAAAAGAAGAGGAAAATTAGGATCAAGAAGAAGAGAGTTATTAAAACGCCAACAGGAAGTGTTAGGGCAAGAGGGAAGTAAATCAAGGTCCATCACTATTGGAGCGTGATCCGAAATAACAATAGGTTCAATAGAGGAGGACAGTAAATTTTGAGATAGAGATTTAGATAGAAAAAGAGAGTTAAGCCGAGAAAGAGAATTGTGAGGAGGAGAGAAAAAAGAAAAATCAAGAAAGTCAGGGTGGGTAAGCCTCCATGCATCTACCAGCTGGGTCTTCGAAATGGTATCTAAAAAATGTTTGTGTGTCTTATGAGGGACAAAACGTGTTTGCGATTGGTGGTCAAGAAAAGGGTCAACGACCTGGTTGCAGTCTCCTCCTAAAATAAAGAAATCATTTTTAAACTGAATACATTTCTGAGTTACTAAAGGCCAAAAAGCAATCAGGATGCGTAGGGCCATATACATTAAATATAGTTAGAGAAACATTGTTAATTAATAAGTTAGCCAGTATCCATCTACCTTCAGTATCATTTTCTTGCGCAACAACTTTACAATTTAGCCTCTTATGACACAAAATAATCACACCATTTTTCTTGTTAGATGAAGGTGATACAAAAACCGAGCCCACCCAGCCTTTTTTCAGTTTTAACGCCTCAGGTTCTGAAAGATGAGTTTCCTGAAAAAGCACCAGATCTGGATTGTATGAGGCAAGGTGTGAGAGTATTCTCTGTCTCTTAATTGAACTAATAAAACCCTTTACATTCCATGAGATAACCTTGAATGTAGAACTAGCAAAAATACATAGTAAACAGTATATGCAACAATCCTAATAAAGAAGAGAAAATAGGAATGAAGGGAGAAGAATAATGGATAAATAGTAAAGGAGATCCATGTAACAAGAGTAGCGGGGAAGAAGTCCGGGGAGAAAAGAGGGAAGAATATGAAGGTGGGAAAGGAGAGAAAGGAAAAAAGGAATAGCAACAAGAAGAGACAGTACATGTCAAAAAGACGACTGCAATACACACCTTACGGGGAACGAGGAAGGAATAGAGATGGCGACGGACAACAGGCACAACACACCCAATAGGGGGGGCAACGCGAGACACCAAAGACACCAAATACTACATATGATCAGGAGCGGGAATATGTGGAGGAGCAGAATTAAACATCAGTAAACCTGTAAAGGGAAATAAATGTTAAACGACATTCATCATGCAATCCAAAATAAACTACTATAATCCAAGTTAATAATAAGCCATAACTATAACATTAATGCAAAGATATAAATGAAAGAGCACAACAGTCACGATCCAGAAGAAGAAGGAGTTGTCTCCATGGAGGCATGAGAGTGAGTCTGAATAAATCTTCTGAGGTCAACCGGATCTTCGAAGGTAGAAGTTTTATTAAGAAGAGTAACCTTGAAAATGCATGGATGGAACAGGCCATATCTGGCACCCAAAGAGCGAAGAGGTGGGCGCAAATCCAAAAACTCTTTGCGTCTCTTGGCTGTAGCTGAAGATAGGTCTTGAGAAATTAAAACTTTGGAGCCCTGCCATGAGAGATTCTTTTTAGTTTTAGCGGCATTCAGGACCAGCAGCAGGTCGGTAAACTGTAGAAATAGAATAATCATTCCTCGAGGTTTGGTTGGCGCAGCTGAAGAAGAAAGGTGAGGACCCAGTCTATGTGGACGTTGTAAGTTCAATTTGGTCATAGGCGGAAGACCCAGGAGCTGTGGGAGAAAGGAGGTGAAGAAAGCAACAGGGTCAACCCCCTCAAGGCCCTCAGGAAGACCATAGACGCGTAAATTATTACGACGATTTCTGTTTTCCAAATCCTCAGTGGCCCTTCGAAGCTGCAAGACTTCCTTTTCCAGGGAGGACATTTTTGAGGGTGTATCCTGTATCAGGACAAGCTGTTGTTCCACCACAGCCACGCGGGAATCCATAGAAGCCCATTTGGAGTCCATTGATTGAAGGCGGGCATTAGTTTCTTCCACAAACGGACGGATAGCACGAATCTCCTCCAGAACCATGTCCAAAGAAACTGGGGAGGTCGACTTAGGAGGAGAAGGAGGATCCTGCTAGAGCCTCTTGCTAGTAGTCGAAGGTAACAGTATTTTGGAGGCCATTGTTGTGGATGGTTCTGTAGTATCAGAACAATCGTTATGTGACGAGCCCTCAGAGAGGTAGGAGAATCTATTAAAAACAGCGCAACCGATGCCAGAAGTGTTAGGGGTGTTCCCTTTCAGATTTTGAGTATGCCGCGGTAGACGCTTGCTCCTACCCATGAAACACCAACCAGAGGAAAGTGGTACAATGTCCTACAACAGAACAATGTTGAGTATAACATGAAAGAAGAAAGAAAATCCTCAAGCAAGTGCACCACAAGAGGACGCCTGGAGTCAGATATAGATTCCTGCAACTTCGAATAACCCTCTCACATTATATGAGAAAAGACTTTCAGACAGGCTCCACCAATCAAAAGGCAGTCATGTAAGCATAAACCATTTCTCTTGGTACAATAAAACATAAAGGGCGCAAAAATAAACAGGTGTCATGTGATGGAATAGGCAGAGCGCTCCAAGCTAGCCAGTTCATATTAAAACAAATACCTTGATAGATAAATACATTTTTGCCATCCTTAAAATAACAGGTGCGAGTAGTGGAAGTCAAAAATAAGGCATTTGCAATAAAAAAGCGCTTCCTGGAACATCACCTGCGGCGAAGCCTGAGGAGAATCAGCAGGTAAGATGTAAAATGGCGGCCGTTACCTGAAGCAATCAGTCTCCTGCAAAATTTTCCCACTTAGACCAGGAATTCAGGGAAAATAAAAATAGCCTTCAGAAGAGCCCACCTTCCGATTTAGCAATCTGGCATTTTAAAGCCTGAAGAAATGCTGCATCCGCTGTTAATTGCAGCTCGTCTCCGGTGTTTCACGGAGCCCCGACGCTAGGCGGCCATTTTGAATCGCCACGCGCGCCGTCCTCTTTTCAATGATTTTTTAATTGCAAAATGTTTGAGAAAGTTTTCTCAGTTCATTCTGTTGATTTATTCAATCTTTTTATAAAAAAAACACCAAAAAAATACAAAAGAGAGTTAAAAAAACACGAAAACAATTTAAAAGAAGAAAAAAAATGGTTCTTGTTAGAACCGCCTATTTGGTTAAAAATAGACAAACTTCTATGTGTTGTATGAATTGCTGCAAGTGTAATATATGTAGGAGTGCATGGGTAGTGCATGAGTGATTGCATGAGCGCATGGGTAGTGCCTGGGTGATTGGAGGAGTGCATGTGTACTGCCTGAGTGATTGCATGAGTGCAGGGGTAGTGCCTGAGTGCATGGATGAGTGCATGGGCAGTGCCTGAGTGATTGCATGAATACATGGTTAGTGCCTGGGTGATTGGAGGTGTGCATAGGTACTGGCTGGGTGATTGCATGAGTGCAGGGATATTACCTGAGGGCATGGATGAGTGCATGGGCAGTATTTGAGAAAATGGATGACTGCATGGGTAGTGCCTGGGTGATTGCATGAGTGCATGGGTAGTGCATGGGTGATTGGAGGAGTGCATGTCTACTGCCTGGGGTGGTGGCTGAGAGCATAGATGAGTGCATGGGTAGTGCCTGGGTGATTGCATGAGTGCATCAGTAGTGCCTGAGTGATTAAAGGAGTGCATGGGTAGTGCCTGTGTGATTGCATGAGTGAAGGGATAGCGCCTGAGGGCATGGATGAGTGCATGCATAGTATCTGACAGAATGGATGAGTGCATGGATAGTGCCTGGGTGATTGCATGAGTGCATGGCTACTGCCTGGGTGATTGGAGGAGCGCATGTGTAGTTCCTGAGTGAATGCAAGAGTGCACGGGAAGTGCCTGAGTGCATAGATGAGTGCATGGGTAGTGCCTGGGTGATTGCACAAGTGCATGCGTAGTGCCTGAGTGATTGTAGAAGTGCATTGGTAGTGCCTGTGTTATTGCATGAGTGCAGGGATAGCACCTGAGGGCATGGATGAGTTCATGGGTAGTATTTGACAGAATGGATGAGTGCATGGCTACTGCCTGGGTGATTGCATGAGTGCATGTGTACTGCCTGAGTGAATGCAAGAGTACAGGAGTAGTGGCTGAGTGCATGGATGAGTACATGGGTACTGCCTGGGTGATTGCATGAGTGCATGGGTAGTGTCTAGGTAATTGGAGGAGTGCATGTGTACTGCTTGGGTGATTGCATGAGTACAGGGATAGTGCCTGAGTACATGGATGACTGCATGAGAAGTACCTGAGTGATTTTATGAGTGCATGGGTAGTGCCTTAGTGATTGGAGGAGTGCATGTGTACTGCCTGAGTGATTGGACGAGTGCATGGGTAGTGCCTGTGAGATTGCATGAGTGCATGTGCAGTGCCTGAGTGCATGGATTAGTGCAGGCGTACTGCCTGGGTGATTGCATGAGTGCATGGGTAGTGTCTAGGTGATTGGAGGAGTGCATGTGTACTGCTTGGGTGATTCCATGAGTGCAGAGATAGTGCCTGAGTGCATGAATGAGTGCCTGAGAAGTGCCTGAGTGATTTTATGAGTGCATGGATAGTGCCACGGTTATTGGAGAAGTGCATGTGTACTGCCTGAGTGATTGGCAGAGTGCATGGGTTGTGCCTGTGAGATTGCATGAGGGCATGCATAGTGCCTGAGTACATGGATGAGTGCAAGGGTACTGCTTGAATAATTGCATAAGTGCATGCATAGTACCTGGGTGATTGGAGGAGTGCATCTGTACTGTTTGGGTGATTGCATGACTGCAGAGGTAGTGCATGAGTGCATTGATGAGTGCATGGGTAGTGCCTAAGTGATTGCATGAATGCATGGGTAGTGCTTGAGTGATTGGAGGAGTACATGGATAGTGCCTGGGTGATTGAAGGAGTGCATGGGTAGTGCCTGTGAGATTGCATGAGTGCAGGGGTAGTACCTGAGGGTATGAATGAGTGCATGGGCAGTATTTGACAGAATGGATGATTGCATGGGTAGTGCCTGGGTGATTGGAGGAGTGCATGTGTATTGCCTGAGTGAATGCAAGAGTGCAGGGGTATGCCTGAGTGCATGGGTAGTGCCTGGGTGATTTCATGAGTGCATGGGTAGTGCCTGGGTGATTGAAGGAATACATGGGTAGTGCCTGTGAGATTGCATGAATGCAGGGATAGCGCCTGAGGGCATGGATGAGTGCATGGGTAGTATTTGACAGAATGGATGAGTGCATGGGTAGTGCCTGGGTGATTGCATGAGTGCATGGCTACTGTGTGGGTGATTGGAGGAGTGCATGTGTACTGCCTGAGTGAATGCAAGGGTGCAGGGGTAGTGATTGAGTGCATGGTTACTGCCTGGGTGATTGCATGAGTGCATGGGTAGTGTCTAGGTGATTGGAGGAGTGCATGTGTACTGCTTGGGTGATTGCATGAGTACAGGGATAGTGCCTGAGTGCATGGATGAGTGCATGAGAAAGGCCTCAGTGATTTTATAAGTGCATGGGTAGTGCCTTGGTGATTGGAGGAGTGCATGTGTACTGCCTGTGTGATTGGAGGAGTGCATGGGTAGTGCCTGTGAGATTACATGAGTGCATGCGTAGTGCCTGAGTGCATGGATCAGTGCATGTGTACTGCCTGGGTGATTGCATGAGTGCATGGGTAGTGTCTAGGTGATTGGAGGAGTGCATGTATACTGCTTGGGTGATTGCATGAGTGCAGGGATAGTGCCTGAGTGCATGAATGAGTGCATGAGAAGTGCCTGAGTGATTTTATGAGTGCATGGGTAGTGCCTGGGTAATTGAACGAGTGCATGGATAGTGCCTGTGTGATTGCATGAGTGCTGGGGTAGTTCCTGAGTGCATGGATCAGTGCATGGGTACTGCCTGGGTGATTGCATGAGTTCATGGGTAATATCTGGGTGATTGGAGGAGTGCATGTGTACAGCTTGGGTGATTGCATAAGTGCAGGGATAATACCTGAGTGCATGGATGAGTGCATGGGTAGTGCCTAAGTAATTTCATGAATGCATGGGTAGTGCTTGGGTGATTGGAGGAGTCCATGGGTAGCGTATGTGTGATTGAAGGAGTGCATGGGTAGTGCCTGTGTGATTGCATGAGTGCAGGGGTAGTACCTGGGTGAATGGGTGAGTGCATGGGTAGTGCCTAGGTGATTGGAGGAGTGTATGGGTAGTGCCTGAGTGATTGAAGGAGTACATGAGTAGTGCCTGTGTGATTGCATGAGTGCAGGGATAGCGCCTGAGGGCATGGATGAGTGCATGGGTAGTATTTGACAGAATGGATGAGTGCACCATGGGTAGTGCCTGGGTGATTGCATGCATGCATAGCTACTACCTGGGTGATTGGAGGAGTGCATGTGTACTGCCTGAGTGAATGCAAGAATGCAGGGGTAGTGCCTGAGTGCATGGATGAGTGCATGTGCAGTGCCTGAGTGATTTTAAAAGTGCATGGGTAGTGCCTCAGTGATTGGAGGAGTGCATGTGTACTGTCTGAGTGATTGGAGGAGTGCATGGGTACTGCTTGTGAGATTGCATTAGTGCATGCATACTGCCTGAGTGCATAGATCAGTGCATGGGTACTGCCTGGGTGATTGCATGAGTGCATGGGTAGTGTCTAGGGGATTGGAGGAGTACATGTGTACTGCTTGGGTGATTGCATGAGTGCAGGGATAGTGCCTGAGTGCATGAGAAGTGCCTGAGTGATTTTATGAGTGCATGGGTAGTGCCTTGGTGATTGCAGGATTGCATGGGTAGTGCCTGCGTGATTGGAGAAGTGCACGGGTAGTGCCTGAGTGCATGGATGAGTACATGGGTAGTACCTAGGTGATTGGAGAAGTGCACAGGTAGTGCCTGAGTACATGCATGAGTGCATGGGTAGTGCCTGGGTGATTGCATGAGTGCAAAGGGAGTGCCTGAGTGCCTGGATAAGTACATGGATAGTGTGTGAGTGATTGCATGAGTGCATTGGTAGTGCCTGGGTGATTGTACCAGTACATGGGTAGTGCCTGGGTAAATTGAATGAGTACAAGAGTAGTGCATGAGTGCATAGATGAGTGCCTGGGTAGTGTTTGAGGGAATGGATGAGTGCAGTAAAAGTGGCTCTGAACATTATTTCACATTATCATGCATATTACATTATTTGTTCTTACCTTTTTTACTAATGTAGATACAAAACGCAGTGGAACTCTTTTAGACTAGTTTTGTTGTAAACTGAATTTAATATCTTTTCAAACTTCACCACTACCTTCTGTAAAAAAGAAGAAAAACTGTTATTGAATATATTATTATACTTTTAAGAACACAACATAATTTTATAATTACATAACATTTTCAGTTTCCCTTTTTGCTGTTCTCAGATTCTACTCAATTTCACCATACATAGCGATTTCAATGTATTATCATCATACAACAGCGGGGGAAAAAACCAATCAACGATATTGTAAAAAAAAAGAAAATCAGCGTTGAGCATTATTTACAACATGTGTAGCTATGTCTTTACCTATCTACAGTTTCTTAATTACATTCTTCAACTACATTAAGTCTTTTATTTCTCTCAGGTACATTTTGTAAAATGTACACTCTCATTTACATCTCATATAAAATAGACAACAAATATGTAAACTATTTGTTTCTAAACACAATTTTCCAAATGCAATATGAATTAGCACAAACAATAATCCATACACTAATTGTTCACATCTTCCCAATAGACTGAATAATGTTTCCGAAACTTTTGCATTGAAAATATCCAAAATAAACTCGTTAATTCGTGTTCACATCTTCCCAATAGGCCGAATGATGTATTCAAAACTTTGGCATAACAAATATCAGATATGAATTTGGTAATTCATAAGGCAACCTATATTTGAATTCCAAATGGCATCATTGGAATGTGTCCATCCTTTATTGCACTGTAAATACACAGTATAGTGTCCAGATGTTGTAGTAAGTCCATCATGGAAAATAATAGCCACTGCTTTAAAAGTTCTTCCTGAAATTGATAGTTGACTTGCCACAAAAAAATTATTTTGGTTTCCAATTTTCTTCCATTTGCTCAACAACGTTGTAGCATTAAAATTGACATATTTTCCAAATCTTTCTATATATAATGTTGACAACATTTCTGATTTACAATGAGAACATTTCATATCTTGATTAGCTGTTTTTACTAATTTGTTAAAAGATACTGATTTGGAATCTGGTATCGTCAAGTATATGAATCGGTCAGTGTCTATTTCAGTGGTAGAAGAAAATGAACACTCTTCACATTTATGATTCCATCTGTAACTTAGTCCAAATAAATTTTCAATTTCTGTTCCTTCATCTTCCAAAACACCAAGCATAAGGATTAGAAATTCTTGTGCATCTTGTTGTATATTGAGTGTAAATTGCAAAGAACCAGTACATATATCCAGAAAATGCCGAATGCCAGAAGCAATATGGATTTTACTTCTGTCAGTTACCAACTTTTGAAATACATAATGTAGTAAAGAACAGAATGTTTTTTCACGAATTTCCATAATTTCATTGTGAAGATCTTGTAGATAAAACACAACATTCACAATTACATTAGCATAGCAGTTGATACCTGAACTATTTTTTAACTGGTATCCTACAATATCATCAACAGTGTCCATTTTCTTTTTCTTTGCACCTTCATGATTCTCTTTAATTGTTTTCTTTATTTGAATCTCAATAGAATGCTTGTCATATTTCTGTTTTGAACACACTACACATTTCTCATATATGGGATATTCACCTAAGTTAGGAGCATAAAGTCTTCTTAACCGATTATACTCTCGTACACAATTTGCATCAGCACTAATCTTTTTCTCATCAAATTCAATCAAATACAAACCAGATAATGTTCTTACTCGAGACAATGCAACATATGCCATTCCCTCTTTAAACATTGTACTTCCAATATTTACCAAAGCACTGTCTACACGTAAACCTTGAGACTTTTGTATAGTTACTGCATATGCTAAAGACAGAGGAAACTGTTCTCTACGAACATACAAGTCTTTTACAAGCAAAAAACGTACAGCACAACACCCAATCTGTTTTACCTCTTCAATCTGATCAAATTTATTCTTCAAAAATTCAATTCCATCTCTGTTCTGTAAATTTACAAAATCAACAACTGTTCCCATTGCTCCATTTACTAAACCTTTTTCTATATCCAAATTACGCCGTAAAATTTCCCGACAGTTTATACATACATTTAAAGTCTTTTTAAAACCTGCAGTCTTAGATACAGACTTTTCCAAAGAATCCAATTTTGACTGTAATTTCTCTGAGAGAAGAATAGTCACTCCTTGGTGTTCCATTTTATCAATAGCTTCCATTTTCACTATTGGTTATTTTTCCAGTTTCAAAAGATCTTGATTGAATGTAGAACAGTCTTGCAGTGTTTGCATTAGGCAAACTATAGACTTCTTTTCTCCAATTTTTTGGTACATTATTTCAGGTGCTGTGCTTTTGGTTGTAAACAAGTTCAGTAGTAGCCGACTTTGTAAAGCTTGTTTACTACGTTTTGTCAAAACACCAATTCTTATATCTTTCAGAATATTTCCATAATCTTTATCACTTGCTTGTCGCATATTCTTAATAAGTTCTTTATATTCAAAATGTAACCAAATATTCACATTTCCAATACTTCCCAAAGAATTCCTAGTGTCTTCATGGACAAGTGTTTTAAAAACCGGTTGCCCTTTTACAGGAGTAAGTTGTAGTAGATCGCCAAATACAATTACATGTTTTCCTCCAAACAGAACATCATAATCTGTTTTTTAAATCTGTTGCATTCTTAAATGTACAAAAGCAAGCATTAAGTTTGAGACCATGCTCACCTCATCAATGATTAGAAGTTTAATTTTCTTCATTACTCTTGAAACTTCATAACAAGCTTCTCCAGATAGCTTCTGATATTCCAATTTATTTTCATGTTCAACTGGTAGCATAAATAATCGATATAAAGTAATCCCTTTAATGGTGTGTGTTGCTAATCCCGTTGGAGCTGTTACAACACAAGTTAAAAGTGATTCAGTAGTTTTATGTAGATAACTGGTCAAAACTTTAATTAAGAAACGTTTTCCTGTTCCAGCTTGACCACTGATGTACATTAGAATAGGTTTAAATGATGTGCATTGGCATTCTTTGTTTTCATGCAGCAAACCATGTTGTATCTGTTCTGTCACTTGTTGATATATTTCTTTTTGTTCAATGTTTAGTTGTTCTTCTAACTTTTCCAACTCAATAATATCCTGTTGTGCTTGTTGCATTGCCGTTTCTACTTCATTCATGGCTTTTGCTGCTTCATTTTCAATAATTGTTTGTCCTAGTGGATCTTGACTTAGTGGAGCAGAACTTTGACTATCTTGAGAACTGTCTCTAGCTATTTCAGCTGCAATAGTAGTTTCTTGTTCAATCTCATCATTTAACATTTGAAGATAAGTTGGGAAAATTGTGCATTGAATGGTATCTTTACATGCATTAAAAGAATCTTCATAGCAGTCGAAATCTCCAAGTAATTCCATTTCACTACACCAAGGCTTGTACAGTTGCAGAAGTGCTAAATAGAAAAATTCCCTTTTATCTGGAGTTTTGCAACTGAGTTTTCTGTGGTTAATAAGATTTCCTTTGGCATGTTTTACCAAACATCCGTCACATTCAATTACTGCATATTTTTCTTCATTTATATTTTGTGTAACATTTCTCTTAAAGCTGTAATGTTGCAGTACTTCATAGAGACATAGGTTTTCCAAATGTGGACTCCTTTTGGGATAGTACGTATTCAAGATATTAGTTTTAACAATATCTGTACTTTCTGGTTCATTTAATGCTAAGCATTCAATTTCTTGTACAGATTTCAATACTCTATTTTGTGTGGCAGCAAGACCTAGACGCACCCAAATGATTCTTCTTGACTTTGAATATAAACTGGCAGAGCTCAACCGATCCGAACATTCATAAGGATCCAATCTCTCGGTGGGAAAGTATTTTCAAGCTAAAGCTGTACAATTTCTTGCTAAGACTCTTTTACTGTGAAATTTCTTCCCACATTTCTTGCAACTCTGTCTTTTCAAATTTGGTTATATATGACGTAACATAGCGAGCAACAGCAATTGAATTATTTGCAACATATTGAATATCCATGTTTGCATTCCACATTGTCAAAATCAGTGGATTGTACTCATTAATATACTTTGAATCTTCAGTTCTTTTTAAGTTGTATGTATTCTTCGGAGATTTTCGAGTTATAGTATGCCTTACTGCTGACATAAAACTATTGACTCTTCCTTTTGAAATTATTGGACGTGGGAATCCAAAACGACATTTTGTATAAGTTTTCCTTTGACTTGTATTTTCGTCGACAATATTTTCCACATCGATGACTTTGAAACCGTAAAACTTGTTGTCTCAAGCTGTTTTCTCCTCCTTTTTGGAATGGCACAGGTAACATACTCTTCGATGAAAGACAAAAGAGTTTCATCAGTATCGGTTCCAAATTTAGGTGCATTTTTGATCCATAATAGCATGTGTATATGAGGAGCACCTCTGGCTTGGTACTCCTTTCTCCAAAAGAAATCAGGAACTTCTCCAAGAGGTGAATTATTTTTATTGCATATAAAAGACATCATAGCTTGAAAACCTATGATTAAAATATCTGTACACATTTACAGGATCCAAGGAACACAGTTCTCCAGCTGTTTTCAATTCAATGTTTTTTCCATCTGAATTTGCTTGTCGTAGAAATTCAAGTAAATCGGCCCACGCATAATCAGCACAGCTAAGTGTAACAAACCATGTAGGGGTACCTAAGTTTCTTAACATACATTTAAGTTCTCCATGACGAGGATACCAATACTCATTGGTACCACATTGACACACCATCAAATTAATTAACTGAGATTCTAAATGATCGTTTCTTTGTTGAACTTTGTCCATGAAATCCTTTGCAGAAACATGTGTAAGATGAACTCCTGTTTTTAATATGTGGTTCACTGCATATGAAAGTCCAGATAAGTCACTTTCAAAGAGAAGATGAAATATATATGGAATACACTGTCGAAATCTTGGATCTTCTGAGTACAATCTTGTCGAGCGGTATTCTGAACCTGGAATCTGTACTGCTCGTTCATCATATCGTCCACCTTCTCCAGTGGGGAAGAGCTGTGGAAAACAATGCGCTTCTAAACTTTTTTCCCATACACTCATGGGAGTTCCTTTCGCTTTCTTCATTTGAAATAATTCAATAGTGTTTCCTATCTTTTCTTTTGAATGTAGAGGATGTATACTGTAATGTTTGTAAATTTCGTTACTCCTGGACTTGTCCACTTTTTCTATTTGGCCATTGAAATTTCTGTTTCATCTTCTAAACATATTTCCTGTTCTTCCACATTTACAGTTTTATAATAAATATTGTTTTGTACAAGATATAATATAGCCTTTTGAAGTTTGGTGACATCTACTAACTCTTGCCATATTTTCAGACTCTTTGTTGGTTCACCATTAACTAGAATAACTACAGGCTCACTTTCCTCTCTCTATATACCAACAGTTTCAATATTTTTCTTGAATTCTAAAGGTATGTACACAACTCTTCCTTTTAAACCTATTTGTAAATCTTTAGGCTCCATACGAACTATAGCCTGAAATGGGTGCACAGATTGAATAAGAATGGACTCATACGTATTTAAATTTGCCAGTTCCGGAGGAAAAGCTACCAACTCTAAGTTGTTATGTCCTGCTCTAGCTGGCATTTTGTTCTCTTCTAATTTGTTGTAACAATATTTATAAATACGTTGATCACTACCCAATTCAAAACGACCTTCCACCAACAAATAAGCACCAAATTGCTCCCACTTATCATTGTTTTCCTTTTCATTTTTTAAATACACATCACCATTCCTAGTTTGACTTCTATAGTGAGTACGTCGACAAGAAATACAAACATAGTTTGGCTTTTCACATGAAAGTATCTTAAACTTTGTAATTTCTTCTGCAAACTTCTCAGTACTAATATCGTCCTCCTGTTCTTTAACACCTACACTTATCAAGGTTCTCACTTTCTCTACAATCCTCTTGTGAACCAAAGAAACGAAACTGTATATCATCACAAACGTTTTTTACATCCAATACTGAACCATGCAAAAGAGCTGTGTTCATTTCACTTAAAGATAATGCAGGACTTTTTACGTAGTACAATCTCCTTACTAACTTCCGCATTTCTGAGTGATGTACTGCTAACATTCTTAAATGATAAAAAGTACTTCAACACACTTTACTAATAAAACAAGCCAGAGAATAACCCTGCAGCTTAGTATATTTTCTCACTTTAGAAGGAACTAGTCCTTGCAGCATCTTAATCTTCTGTTTAACACTTTCTTTTTGCATAATCTCCTAAGAAAATTTGTAATATATCAATAGATTTGTGTCGAATACTACGAATACTACTACAATCCCACTTATACACTGGAGCTTGTGTACGTCTCCATTGAACTTCTTCAGCTATTACGTCTTCCACATTTCTAGGAACCAACTTTTCTTTTTCAATTGGACAACCATCTTTTAACTCATAACAACGGCCACTGGTATCAGCTGCATGAACAAATGTATTTTGTTGAAAATAGCTTTCTTCATTTAAAAGAGGTTCAGTACTAGAAGTGTGCTTCCATTCACCAGAAACAAAATTGCAAAAGTTACTTCTATTAACCAATCTTTTTCCTTTGCTTTTCTCCTTCATAAAGTGCATTGTTTAATCAATGTTTTCATTCTCTTCAATACCAATATAAATAATTTTCTTTTCAATTCAAAAAGCTTTTTCTACTACACTTTCAAACTGTTGTTTTTTCTTGTAAGCTGCTGATCTTCTTTTATATATTTTTACAATCTTTCAATACATTTTGTAGTACTCTACTTTTATACATTCTCTTCCTAATGTCTTTATATTCTTCCATGCTTCTTTCAACATGGATTGTTTTCCTATAACCTGATTTTCCATTGTACAACCTTTCTTTCTCTTTTCCACATTTTGAAAATTCATTACATTCTTTGAAAGTCTTTTAACAAATTCTTTATTTCTCTTACCAGAAGTCTTTTTCTTCGATGTCACATTTTGAACTCCATCTAATTTCTGCTTTTCTCTCTCCTTTAAATACTACTGGTTTTTTTCTTGTGTTTCTTTTGATCTTTCCTTGCCATACTCAATCTTTCTTACAAATAATGGTGAATATCTGAAAAAAAAGAAAAGTTTAAATAGTTTCTAAAAAGAATTTTATATTATTAAAATAATTATATACTAATATTCTCATCTGTAAATAAACAAATACTTTTAATTGCATTGCAAAGCTATGTCAGACAGTGCACAATTCCTTTATTTAGAAGTCATCACAACCTCTGCAACAGAATGAGAGAGCAGAACTAAAAGATTTCTCTACTACTACTCAAACCAACAGGTTCAAATGTATAATACATCAGACAATAGATATATAAGTAGACACATACGTCATTCACAAGACCATAAAGTCCCTTAAACTTCACAGACTGGTGTTCCCAATTCAAAATAACACCTAAATTGTTGATTTTACCCAAATATAAAACAGCAACCCTTCACATGTCTCTGTTATAAGTCTCACCATATTCCAGAAATCATCCATACATGTGTCTGTACCTTTTGCTAGTGACATCATATATAAAACAATTATACAAATAGTTCTATACCTGTGTTTTTTCACAGACTCATACAAAGTACCCTAATCACTAAACCATCTGCCAACATGTCTTTAACCTCACTTTTGTCCTGCAGCTTCACCATTCTGCAACTACTCAAGGTGTTGAGCATACTCAAATATAAAGCAGCAAACCTTCACATGAGTCTGTTGTAAGTCTCACCAGCGGCTGCTCGCCGAGGGAGTGGTGCAGGGCGGTGGGGTGGGGCGGGGGAGGGGCAGGGTGCAGGGGTAGTGGACTCGGACTTACGACAGACAGAACTCCCTCTGAGTATGTCCAAGTGCACTACCCCCCCACCCTGCCCCTCCCCCACCCCGCCCCACCGCCCCACACCACTCCCTCGGCAAGCCACCACTGAGTCTCACCATATTCCTGAAAGTATGTATGCATGTTTCTGTACCTTTTACTAGTACTATCATATATAAAAGAAATATACAAATAGAGGTATACCTGTGTTTTATAGATCTAGTATCTTCAGATGCATAGCACATATGAGAATACATGTGCAGGTACACACATAATTCACGACGGTGCAGTGGTATGGTTATAGGTAAAATGGCGCTCCAAGAATGAGTAGCACTTACACTCTATTTAGATTTCTGAGAAATTTATATGGACGGTGCTGAAAGGTGAGAAGAACCACCAGTCTCCCCAAACACGTGGTCGAAACCAACATAAACATAAACACAATCCTCAGCATACGTCTTTTAAGTACGAAAGGACGCAGACGGTTTTTCTTTCATGCAATTTTAGGAAATATAATCAGCGTTTTAGAATATGTTTGATATCCAACTTATGGTCAGTCCAGTGTTGATTATAAATAGCAATCCGGCTGTTTTAAGCACATTAGGAGCACGTTACAAGATGGCTCCCAAAGCTGAGAAGGGGATCTGGTCCTTTTCTCTGTTTATGTCACGTGTGAGTTGGAAGGTTTTAAAAATGGTGGATCATAGAGACCGGCATTCTCGCACTCGAGAACACGGCGCTGATGTGGGGACCTACACGTCCTTCTTAAGGTAAGCAGAGGCACTGGATTGTAGTAGCCTAGCGTTCAAATAGTGACATGAGGTAATGGTGGAAGTTTTGATTAGAATGTGTGACACAGCAGATTTAGAAGAATCTGGAGCACCTGGTTAAGTTTACTAAGAGTTTTAAGCTTAAGTGAGGCATTTGGGGGAATACCCGGCGGGAACATAGATATTTTGGAATAGCGTGGTGATTACTGTAGAGACATGCTATATGTTATTAGTTACAGGTTTACATAGCGTTATATCATAAGCGTTGAAATGTAATTTTTTAATAATACCCAGCGCGAACACAGATAGCTTTAAATAGCGTGCTGAATACTGCTGATTTATGCTGTGTGCTTTTATATACTGCTGTACACGGTGCCAAGATACAGGAAGTTTACTTAGCCGATACGTGATTACATATGAGGTTTAAGACATCCCTATCTTTCTTGAGTGCTCTAGGTTTGGCTCATGACGAAGATCCACGGTTAAATGCGACGTGGACATCGGAACATAGATTTTAATTTTCCAGTGGGATGGAATTATCACCACTGATAAAGTAGGTAGCCTTAATACTTCAATGTACTGGATATCTAGTGAACCGGTCTACTCTTAATTGTGCATACTAAAATAAGTTTGGGGTTTTTTCAGGGAATATTTTGGACTCTTGTAAGGTATTTCTGATGTTTTACTTGTGAGGAGTGATTTGGGATTTATTTTAAAGCCACCACACTTATTGCACTGATTTTTCTCGTCTCACCGTCACCTAGTAATTGGCACTAGGTCCTCAAGTGTGTGTGACACAGGAGGTGATCGTGTTTTTTTAATCTTGACACGTATTGATCAGTGCACACACACCGGGTGCACGCAGATAGATACCGACAATCAGGACCTTTTTATTGGTTTTCTCCATCACCACTTAATATACGGGGCAAGATTCTGATGGCCTACGTTTAACAATCTATTATTTCTCATGCTTTGGAATGAGCACGGTCTCTTGGGCAAAGATCCCTGTGCTTGCCGCAGAAATTCGTATAGAATACCGCTATGCACACGGGTGAGGTTTGATGGGTGTATTAAATACACCTGTTTTGTGTAATTTTACAAAGGGCTTGTGTTTGTTTTGTATATACAGCCTTGAGAAAGTCGTGGGACAAAATTCCTTTGTGCGACGAAACACGTGTTGGCTGATGCAAGAACAAAGAGAATAAAGAAAAGAAACCAAGCTCGAAAATTTCTCTGTATCATTTATGCTTGACTAAAACAAATTGGATAATTGCATATTACTTAAAAGACGTGTGCTGAGGATTGTGTTCAGGTACACACATACATCAATCACAAGACCATGCAGACCTTAAACTTAAAACTTGACAGACTGCACTTTACATTTGAAAGAGACACCTATATTTATGTAGTGTACTTCAAGTGTACATTTCCCCAGACTCATAGAAAGTAGCTTAATCACTAATCCCTCTGCCAACATGTCTTAAAACTCACTTTTGTGCTGCAGCTTCACCATTCTACAAGTACTCAGAATGTTGGGCCTAGCCAAATATAAAGCAGCAACTTATCACATATCTCTACCATAAGTCTCACCATATTCTTAAAAGCATGCATGCATGTATCTGTACCTATTGCTAGTGCCACAATATATAAAAGAGGCATACAAATAGATGTATACTTCTGTTTTACAAATGTACCATCTTCAGATAGATAACACATAACAGAATTCATGAGTAAGTAGAAATATATCTACTTAGACACCTACATTTATGTGGCGTACTTCAAGTGTACCTTTCCACAGACTCATACAAACTAGCCTAATCACTAATCCATCTTTTAACATGTCGTAAACCTCACTTTTGAGCTGCAGCTTCACCATTCTGCAACTACTTAGGGTGATGGGCTAGCCAAATATAAAGCAGCAACCCATCACATGTCTATGCTGTAAGTTTCACCATCTTCCTGAAAGCATTCATGCATATGTTTGTACACCGCATAAATGTAGGTGTCTATGTAGATATGTCTCTACTTACTCATGTATTCTGAAATGTGTTATCCATCTGAAGATGCTGCAAGTGTAAAACACAAGTATACATCTATTTGTATGCTTCTTTTATATATGGTGGCGCTAGCAAAAGATACAGACACATGCATGGTTTCAGGAAGATGGTGAGACTTACAGCAGAGACATGTGAAGGGTTGCTGCTTTGTTTTTGGCTATGCCTAATACCTAACCAGTAGTAGAATGGTAAAGCAGCAGCAGGAAGGTAATGTTTAAGATATTTTGGGTGAGGAATTAGTGATTATGGTACTTTGTAAGAGTCTCTGGAAAAGTTCACTTGAAGTTCGCTGAATAAATCTAGGTGTCTGTTTGAAATGTGAAGTGCAGTCTGTCAAGTTTTAAGGTCTTCATGGTCTTGTGATTGAGGTATGTATGTACTTGCACATGTATTGGGATATGTCTAATGTATCTGAAGATGCTAGACATATAAAACACAGGTATACATCTATTTATATGTTTCTTTGATATATGATGCTACTAACAAAAGGTACAGACATATGCATGCATGCTTTCAGGAAAATGGTGAGACTTACAACAGAGACATGTGAAGGATTGCTGCTTTATATTTGGCTATGCCCAACACCCTAAGTAGTCGTAAAATGGTGAAGCAGCAGCACAAAAGTGAGGGTTAAGGCATGTTAGGAGATGGATTAGCTATTACGCTACTTTGTAAGAGTCTGTGGATAGCTACACTTCAAATATACCGCATCATTTTCATTATCTGCTTCAAATGTGAAGTGCAGTCTGTCAAGTTTTAAGGTCTGCATGGTGTTGTGACTGAGGTATGTCTCTACTTGCACATGTATTCTGATACGTATTATGCATCTGAAGATGCTAGACGTATAAAACACACGTATATATCTATATGGATATTTCTTTTATATATGATGCTGCTAGCAAAAGGTACAGACATATGCACGCATGCTTTCAGGAATATGGTGAGACTTTTCAAAGAAACCCCGGGGAGGTGGCGGTCCCCGGGGCTGCGGGGGGGCCGTGTGTCCCCTGCATATTATTTCAAAAGCCCCGGGGAGGTGGCAGTCCCCAGGGCTGCAGGGGCCCCTGGGCCCCCGCATATATTTTACTTATTGCCCCCGGGACCTGGCCCACCCAGGGGCTTATTAAAATGAAGCGCAGGACACCGCGCTTTGTGTTTTTTTATTTTCTCGGCGGGATTTGCGAACCCAAAGCGAATTCCGCCGAATTAAAAAAAAAAAATGCTTTTTTTGGCCCTGGGGGTCCCTGTGACCAGGCCTAGGGGGTCAGGGTGTTTCTACCATGCCCCCTTTTCTTTTTTTTTTAACCATTTTCTTCCCGAGTCACAAGATAGCTGCCAAAACTTCTTGGTTTGGAGTATTGACAGCCAATCAAAATGAAGCTTGTGATCGGGAGGGTTCGTGAATCCTCCTCGGTCACCAGATATCGATATTTTTTTATTTTTGAATTTCTCAGGAACTACTGAACGGATGTACACCATTTAAAAAAAAAAAAACGCTTTCTGAACCAAGACCTACCTTTTTGCCAAATTTGGTGAAATTCCGTTCTGCAGTTCGGGCTGTAGCTTTGTCTAACGTTTCCTATGGAAATAAGCATGGAGAAAATGCGTTTTGGGACCCCCCTTTTTTCTCGGCCTCCGCTCGACGAATCACCCCGAAGCTTTCAAGACAGGAGCTGATCTGAGAGAACAACTAGTTTTGAAAATTTTGCGACAATTCGTCAAATCGCGCCAAACATATTGGCAAAAGAAAAAACACTTTTGGAATAGAAACGAGGTCCTAACTATAATTACCTACTGGCGACCGCCAGTAGGTAGTTACATATATATGTATATATATATATATATATATACATATATATATACATATATATCTGTATATATATATATATATATATATATACAGTAGGTGTAAATATATATATACACATACAGGTCCAAACCTCCGATATAATTATATAACGGAACAGCACTTCTGGTAGCTGATTCGAAATTAATTTATTTTCCGTTTTAGATGGACAGAAATTTTAAAAAGCGCCAGACGCATTTCGGCAATTAGCCTTTTTCACGACGCCATAACACAGTGATCTTTACGTACATAACGCAATGCACATAAGCAAATAAAATGGAAGACGGACAATACATAATTTCATAGCGGCCATCTTGTAAAGTGCATTATACCATTCTGCTTTCACTTTGTAACATGTTGACATTCTCATGTTAACTCATATTAAACAACATTACATGGCAATCCTATATGTCATAATTACTTGAACTAAATATAACTCAAAATAAGCAAAAGAATTTCCACAATTTACATAATTTACTACAAAAGGCATAATAACAACCTTGGTATCTTGTTGCCCAATTGGGCTTACCTACTGAAATTTTCAGATTCTATTCTAGATCGATCATAACTCAATCAAAGTCAAAATCAAAGCTCCGACCCATTGGGCAAATACGGTGTAGAGGCTTACAGTAAATACTGTATATGTATGAGAGAATACTGCCCAATTGGGCAACTAGTCAACTTGAAATTATTCTAGTATATATAACAAAATTAGAAATAAACCAGCAAAAGTTCTACATCTTAGCTCATTTGCATTCGAATGGCACCAATCTTGTGTAGATAGAAGGGTCCACACTCATTGTGTTCGTGTTCGCAAACAGTGGCCCTATAGACAGATGGATAGAAAAATAGCTTCACTTTAGTTAAATTGAAAATAACATACATACTAAACATTGTACACCCATATTTCTTAGTGTATGTTCTCACTGTGAAAATTTAAAAACAAACATTACTATCTCAGAAATCAACGGCTGATTGATCAACTCATTATTGCACATATGTATATAGCTCCTCATCTGCATTTTTTCCCATTGGTTCCTTTGTATTCAAACATAATATGTACCTACATTAAAGCTGCCTCTATTTCTTTTCTCTATATCCTCCCCTTTGTGATTTCTCTATTTGGTCAATCACAGTGTAAGTTAAGTATTGTGGGTTGCTGCCATGAAATTGTTCAAAATGTCTTGCTACAGGGTATGTTGTATCCATATTCTTGATTGCACGTATGTGTTGCAAGATGTGTTTATGTGCTTGTAAGATAGTACTCCCTATATACATTTTCTTACAGGGACACAATAGTATATAGACCACAAAATCTGACTTTCAATTAAGAGGTTTCCTAATTGGTATTCTCTCTCCTAAGTCAGTATAGATTTCTGTGATATTCATTCCTTGTAGGCATGCTTTGCACCTACTGCATTTTTTAAACCCATTAGTTGGTTTGATCCAGATGTCATGGCTCGTAATCTGATTTTTAACTAAAGTATCCTTAATCGAGAGTGACTTCCTGTATGTAATCAGGGGCCTCCTTTGAAATTTCTCCCCACCACTGGATCTTGTTGAATTAAATACCAGTGTTTTTGCAAGGCTTATCTCACTTTTCCATGTGCTAAATTGAAAGTTGTGATAAATCTAGACTCCTGGTGTGTGGGTTTGGCTAACTCAGTTGTTTTACCTATTGTAACAGTTTTGCTCAGATCTGGTTTCTTAAATAACAGATCTGTGCTGGAGTTTGCAGCCACCGGGTTCTTTGCATGTTTAAGAGTGGGTTCACTATATCCTCTCTCCCTCAGTCTCTTTGACATCTCATCTGCTGTTTGAGTGAAAAGGCTCTGTGTGCTACATATCCTCTTTGCTCTTAATAGCTCCCCGTATGGGATATTTTTCTTGAGTGCACCCGGATGGGAATTTGATGCATGTAGTGTTGCATTTCAGTGATGTCATCAGAGATGTCACTGACCATGTAATGAGTGATATAATATGTGAGGTCATAAGCAGTGCATTGTGGGGACATGAGTTATAGTTAACTCAGCTAACTATAATGGCTGAATTTCTATAGTTTTGTATGAGTAAAACCTGACCCTAACTATAACATCCCTGTAACCTTTGTTTTTTTAGTGAATTTCCAAGGTTTTTAAATTCTCTTTGCTTACTACAAAGTCCTTGTAACCTTTGTTTTTTTCAGTGAATTTCTAGGGTTTTTAAATGCTAATTCCTAACTATAAAATCCCTGTAACCTTTGTTTTTTGTGAATTTTTTAAAGTTTTTAACTAGCAGTCACGTTTGCAGAGTGGTGGAGGAAGGGGGCTGGGTCTCTGATCAGCTCTCAGGAATTCCGCTGTGTAGGACTTACAGGAGGTACCAGGAGGACTTCTTGGCCCCCAAGGTCCCTCTGAAGTCAAAGGGACTTTATCCCCCAACTAGTTGTGTGCCGCGAGGCACGTTTGCAGAGTGGTGGAGAAAGGGGGCGTGGCCTCTGACACACTTCTCAGCAATCCTGCTGTGTGTGACTTACTGGAGGTAACAGGAGGGGTAGTTCTTTTTAAATTTTCAGCGGGATTCGCGGATCCACCGCAACTCCTGCTGAAAATGTAAAAGAAAATGCTTTTTTTGGCCCTGGAGGTCCATATGGGACATCCTGAAATGGCCTAAGGGGTCAGGGTGTTTCTATGCTGCCTGCTTTTCTTTTACATTTTACATTTGTTCTTGTGACTTGGTTTAACCGAGCCACAAAATGGCTGCCAACACTTCCTAGTCTGAAGTGTTGGCAGCCAATCAGATCTCAGGCACGAGATCGGGAGGGTTCGGGGATCCACCGTGGCCACAGATGTATATCTGAGAAATCTTTACATTTCTCAGGAACTGTTGAACTGATTTACACCATTTAACAAAAAGAATGTTTTCTGGACCAAGAGCTACCTTTTTGCCAAATTTGGTGTAATTCCGTTCAGTTGTAGCTGTGTCTAAAGTTTCCCATGGAAATTAACATGGAGAAAAAGCATTTTGGAACCCCTCTTTTTCTTGGCCCCCGCTTGCCAGATCACCCCAAAACTTTCAACACAGCTGCTGATGTGAGTGGCGTATTAGTTTAGAAAATTTTGTGAAGATTCGTCAAACGACACCAAAGATATTGGCAAATTAAAAAATGCTCTTCCTATGGAAACTAGGTCCTAATTCTAACTACCTACTGGCTACCACCAGTAGGTAATATTATATATTAGTAAACGTTATTGTTCGGTTAGTTAAAATCATTACAATATGAATTAGACCTATATAAAAAAGACTATAAAAATAATATGCAATAAAAAACTTTTTAAAATCATGATTAGAAAAGTGCTCTAGATGGTAAAAGAGAAGTAGGAACAACTGTTTTCCTAGGCTATCAACTGGAATGTTATAATCCTTCTTGTCTAATTTGCAAATAAGTCACTTAACAGGCATGTGAAATAAACTGTCATTGTCACCGTTTGAGGCCATGAGCTACTCTAAGAAGAAAGTGCTTGTGCAAGAAATAACTTTGTGGAAGGGCTGTTTGGGAGCAGCAATTAGAAGTAGTTGCCTTACTGCAGTTATTGGCAGTGCGAGCAGACAATGATTTTGACTTGATGACTTTTTTAATTCTCGATCGGGCCCAAGTAGATATAGAGTCAGTGTACTCCTGACTTGTGGTCTTGTTCCCGATTAGGGCTGTGAGCTAGTCCAGATGAAAGTGCTTGTGCAGAAAGAGGACTTGTGCAAGAGAGCTATTTTAATGCAACAGTTGAAAGTGGTTGCCTTGTTGCAGTGCTATGGCTGATGTATCTGGTTTGGTCCAGGAACAAGGAGCACTCCCATTTGTGTTTATAAAGCAGGATTTCAAGTGGGAGGTTTGGCTCCAGTGATTCCCAAGATGCCAGCTAGAGATATTTAGGAAGTGGATCTGGGGTGCAAGGGGGTGTATTGCCCACTTCCTCTGGAATAAGGGCTGGTGTTCAGGCCTGGGTCTGGCAGTTTTGGTCTGGCTGGTTGAGTGCCTTCCTTAGAGCCCTTGATATATATCTATTTGTTTGCTGGATACATTTATTTATATTTTATTTATTTATTTTAGAAGTTTTATATAGTGCTGGCCTGACCCGAGGGTATTAGAGCGCTTTACATCAGAAACAGTGCAGATAGTCACGTAAACAATAATAGTGAGGGTCGGCGGCGAAGAGTTCTGGTTCGAGGTCTTGCGGAACTAGAGTCGAAGCAGTGCGGGGGGCCTGCTTCCGGGCTTCGTCTGCTCCTATCGGTTCCCTAGGGAGCGGTCGAGGAACAAGGTTTTGAGTTGACTCTTGAATTTTACAAAGGAGGGGATATTTCTGATGTGAGGGGGAATAGAGTTCCAGATTTTAGGCCCTCTCCCGGTGAAGGATCGAGCCGCAGTTTTTTGTTTTCGCGTTTTCAGCGGGGTAAGTAGAAGAGAATTCGAGCTTCTGAGGTTCCTGGCCTGGCCGGCTTTTTTGAGTTTAGCCGCCAGATATTCGGGTTTGCCGGTGTGCAAGGCTTTGTGTGTGAGGCAGGCTGTTCTGAAACTATCCCTCATTTCAGCTGGGAGCCACTTGAGTTCTCTGAGTGCAGGAGAAATGTGATCGAATTTCTTGATTCCGGTGACCATTCTGGCTGCCACGTTAAGCGTTGTTTTGAGGGGAGCAAGATGTGATTTTGCTATTTCTCAGAGGACTGCATTCCCATAGTCCAGTCTTGACAATACCAATGTTTGAGTGGCCTGTTTGAGATCATTGGGAGGGATGAAGGGTTTTATTTTGTTCAGTAGCTTTAGGTTGAGGAATGCGCTCTTAGCTGAGTTCTTGATGTGAGTGTTCATGTTCAGTTTCGGGTCTAGCGTGATGCCTAGTGACTTGACAGAGTCGGCCAGGGTGAGGTTCCCATTGAGCGCATCGATAGCTTTTAGCCATTCAGCAATATGGGGGTTCTCCTCTTTGTTCGAGATGAGGAGTATTTCGGTTTTGTGGGATTTAGTTTGAGGTGGTTGCTTGACAGCCATTGTTGAACATCTCTCAGTACGTCATTGAGTCAATGAATGTCCCTGATGGAGGCGGTTTCAGGTAGATCTGAGTATCGTCTGCATAAAGATGGAAGCGAATGTTGCCTTTTTTGAGTAGTTTAGTGAGAGGTTCCATGTAAATGTTGAAAAGTTGAGGGAGAGCACTGAACCTTGAGGGACTCCCTTGTTGACTGGATGAATGTCGGACGTAAAGTTTTTGATTTTGATATTTTGGGTTCGATTGTGTAGGAAAGAAGAGAACCATTGGAGGACCACCTCGCCAAGTCCGGCTCTTTCTTGGAGAGCCTTGATGAGAAGTTTGTGGTCTACCATGTCGAATGCTGCCGATAGGTCAAGGAGAATGAGGAGGCAGCACTGGTCTGAGTCGAGTGATTTGTGGATATCGTCGATGATGTTGAGGATCGCAGTTTCCGTGCTGCAGCCTTTTCTGAAGCCAGACTGATGGAGGTCAAGGAGGTTGATGTTGTCCAAGTGTTGGGTTAGTTGTTGTAGTACGCATTTTTCTAGGATTTTGGCAGAAGAGGAAGGTTAGAGACAGGTCTAAAGTTATTTAAATCCTCTATGTCAAGGCCGGGTTTTCTCAGCAAAGTCGTGACTTGTCCTACTTTAAGGCAATCTGGAACAACTCCGTTTTTCAAGGAGCTGTTTATGATCGTGCACCAGAGCGGTGCAAGGGAGAGCTTCAGCTTTTTAGTCAGTTGGGGAGGAATAGGGTCTAGAACATGAGATGAGGGTTTGGAAGAAGAGATGAGGTTGATATACATATATAGCACTTTTTACTGCACACTGGATGGAGTTGAATTTGAAATGCATGATGAGGATGTTGGATTTAAAATGGGTTGTTGGGTGGGAAGTTAATTAAGTAATTATTAATTAACAATTAATAATTAGTTATGTAAAATATATATACATATATATATACGTATATATATATATTATCTACTGGCGGTCGCCAGTAGATAGTTATAGTTAGGACCTATTTTCCATAGGAAATCCGCGACATTCTATTTGAAATAACTCTTGCGTCGGTTGACGAATCTTCGCGAAATTTTCAAACGTTATGGCCCGCTCCGGTCCGCTACTACCCTGAAAGTCTCAGGGTGATTCGTCAAGCGGGGGCCGAGAAAAAAGGGGGGTTCCAAAACGTGTTTTCCCCATTCATTTTCCCATAGGAAACTTTAGACACGGCTACAGCCCGAACTGCTGAACGGAATTACACCAAATTTGGCAAAGAGGTAGTTCTTGGTTCAGAAAGAACCCTTTTGTTAAATGGTGTAAATCCGTTCAGTAGTTGCGGAGAAATTAAAAAATAAGAGTCAAAAAATCAATTTCCCATAGGAAACTTTATGCAAGGCTACAGCTCGAACTGCTGAACGGAATTACACCAAATTTGGCAAAGAGGTAGTTCTTGGTTCAAAAAGAACCCTTTTGTTAAATGGTGTAAATCCGTTCAGTAGTTGCTGAGAAAATCAAAAGTAAAAACACATATATATCTGGGCGGAGCCTAACCACACATGTCATCGTGAGATCTGATTGGCTGTCAGCACTTCATCCTGGAATTGCTGGCAGCCATCTTGGGACCAATATAAATGATAGTACCCCTTTGAAATGCATTGTAGTGAATCGAAGATTTTGAGGGTTACCAAAAGGAGAACTATAAAGGGTGATAACAGACTTTAGTTACATTAGAATTCATTTGTTGATGGTACCATACTAATTTCAGGAATTGTGGTGTGTTCTAAGGTGATTTTACCCTGTGAAAAACCTTCTGCTGGGATATCATGAATCATGTTTGAGAGAAAACTATTTTCACATGCTTGTCCCATACAGTTTTGGAAGGTGCCCCAGAAGCTAAAATGAGAACATATTTTCTGTAAATTCACATTATCTTTCTCAGTCATGTGAGAATGAAGTCTGACATTCTCAGTAAAACATGTACATCCAACAAGGGCAGAGACTGTCAGTTGATTCCTTTGTGTTCTACTGCAGCTTCCCAGAGTGTTCTAAAGAACAACTAGAGTGCTAACAGCCTTACTTATGACAAAAGTATGGCACACCTGAAGCCATCTTGATTGGAATAAACTGGTAACACTTAAAACATTTAATTTAAAAAGGAACAAAATGATGGGGTTCATCTTGTCATAGAAATTATGGTTAGTGCTCTGGAAAGAAAAATTAGGACATGTTTCAAGTGTGATCTCAAATATTTTCCTGTTATATTTCAACAGGAGCAGCCTGTCAGTTGATGCCTTTGTGTTCTACTGCAGCTTCCCAGAGTGTTCTAAAGAACAACTAGAGCGCTAACAGTCTTACTTATAACAAAAGTATGGCACACCTGAAGCCATCTTGATTGGAATAAACTGGTAACACTTAAAACATTTAATTTAAAAAGGAACAAAATGAGGGGGTTCATTTTGCCATAGAAATTATGGTTAGTGCTGTAGAAAGAAAAATTAGGACATGTTTTAAGTGAGATCTCAAATATCTTCCTGTTATATTTCAACAGGAGCAGCCTGTCAGTTGATGCCTTTGTGTTCTACTGCAGCTTCCCAGAGTGTTCTAAAGAACAACTAGAGTGCTAACAGCCTTACTTATGACAAAAGTATGGCACACCTGAAGCCATCTTGATTGGAATAAACTGGTAACACTTAAAACATTTAATTTAAAAAGGAACAAAATGAGGGGGTTCATTTTGCCATAGAAATTATGGTTAGTGCTGCAAAAAGAAAATTTAGTGCATATTTTAAGTGAGATCTCAAATCCTCTTCTATTTCATTAGAAAATTCTGACATGCAGACTGAAACAATCACTTTCAATACCAGCAGTAGACTTCCAGTTAACTCCTTGGTGAGCAGTAGCTTTACTACAGTGATCTAATGAACAACTAGAGTAATAACATTCTGAATTTATGGCAAATGTGTGACACATCTGAATGCCTTCTTGATGGAATCAAAGTAAAAACTGAAAGCATTTCCTACTGAGGAGACTGCAGTAAATGAGGAAATTAGGAAACTTCATAACAAAGAAGTCTTCCAAGATGGCCACCAGTGAAAAAAGAGCCCAAATGTAGCACAAATATTACCGAGATGTAGCCCACATATAGCCCAATGACAAAAGTGTGCAAAACACTTTTTATTTTTAGTTTTTTTGCAGTTTTATGTAGTGCAGACTGGTCAGGTATTGGAGCGTTGCATCTTAAAACATGACCCCCTACACTACAAAAACATCACTGCACTACCCTAAGCCCTAAAACACTACCCCATCACGACCCCCTACACTACACAAGCACCACTGCACTATCCTAAACCCTAAAACACTACCCCCAGCATGACCCCCTACACTACACAAACACCACTGCACTACCCTAAACCCTAAAACACTACCCCAACACCACTGCACTAACCTAAATCCTAAAACACTACCCCCAGCACGACGCCCTACACTACCCAAACACCACTGCACTACCCTAAAACATGACCCCCTACACTACACAAACACCACTGCACTACCCTAAACCCTAAAACACTACCCCCAGCACGACCCCCTACACTACACAAGCACCACTGCACTACCCTAAACCCTAAAACAGTACCCCCAGCACGACCCCCTACACTACACAAACACCACTGCACTACCTTAAACCCTAAAACACTACCCCCAGCACGACCCCCTTCACTACCCAAATACCACTGCACTAACCTAAATCCTAAAACACTACCCCCAGCACGACCCCCTACACTACCCAAACACCACTGCACTACCCTAAAACATGACCCCCTACACTACACAAACACCACTGCACTACCCTAAACTCTAAAACACTACCCCCAGCACGACCCCCTACACTACACAAGCACCACTGCACTACCCTAAACCCTAAAACACTACCCCCAGCACGACCCCCTACACTGCCCGAACACCACTGCACTGCCCTAAACCCTGAAACACCAGCCCCTGCACGACCCCCTAAACTGCCTGAACACCTCTGCACTGCCCTAAACCCTGAAACACATACCCTAGCACGACCCCCTACACTGCCCTAACACCACTGCACTGCCCTAAACCCTGCAACACCACCCCTTCACGACCCCCTACACTGCCCGAACACCACTGCACTGCCCTAAACCCTGAAACACCACCCCCAGCATGACCCCTACACTGCCCGAACACCACTGCACTGCCCTAAACCCTGAAACACTACCCCCAGCAAGACCTCCTACACTGCCCGAACACCACTGCACTGCCCTAAACCCTGAAACATCACCCCCAGCAAGACCCCCTACACTGCCCGAACACCACTGTCCTAAACCCTGAAACACCACCCCCAGCACGACCCCCTACACTGCCCGAACACCACTGCACTGGCCTAAACCCTGAAACACCACCCCCAGCACGACCCCCTACACTGCCCGAACACCACTGCACTGCCCTAAACCCTGAAACACCACCCCTGCACGACCCCCTACACTGCCCGAACACTAATGCACTGCCCTAAACCCTGAAACACCATCCCCAGCACGACCCCCACACTGCACGAACACCACTGCACTGCCCTAAACCCTGAAACACTACCCCCAGCAAGACCCCCTACACTGCCCGAACACCACTGCACTGCCCTAAACCCTGAAACACCACCCCCAGCAAGACCCCCTACACTGCCCGAACACCACTGCCCTAAACCCTAAAACACCACCCCCAGCAAGACCCCCTACACTGCCCGAACACCACTGCTCCTAAACCCTGAAACACCAGCCCCAGCACGACCCCTACACTGCCCGAACACCACTGCACTGCCCTAAACCCTGAAACACCACCCCCTGCACGACCCCCTACACTGCCCGAACACCACTGCACTGCCCTAAACCCTGAAACACCACCCCCAGCACGATCCCCTACACTGCCCGAACACTACTGCACTGCCCTAAACCCTGAAACACCACCCCAAGCACGACCCCCTACACTGCACGAACACCACTGCACTGCCCTAAACCCCGAAACACTACCCCCAGCAAGACCCCCTACACTGCCCGAACACCACTGCCCTAAACCCTGAAACACCACCCCCAGCAAGACCCCCTACACTGCCCGTACACCACTGCACTGCCCTAAACCCTGAAACACCACACCCAGCATGACCCCCTACACTGCCCGAACACCACTGCTCCTAAACCCTGAAACACCACCCCCAGCACGACCCCCTACACTGCCCGAACACCACTGCACTGCCCTAAACCATGAAACACCAGCCCCACCACGACCCCCTACACTGCCCGAACACCACTGCACTGCCCTAAACCCTGAAACACCACCCCCAGCACGACCCCCTACACTGCCCGAACACCACTGCACTGCCCTAAACCCTGAAACACCAGCCCCAGCACAACCCCGTACACTGCCCGAACACCACTGCACTGCCCTAAACCCTGAAACACCAGCCCCAGCACGACCGCCTACACTGCCCGAAAACCACTGCACTGCCCTAAACCCTGAAACACCAGCCCCAGCACGACCCCCTACACTGCCCGAACACCACTGCACTACCCTAAACCTCAAACACCAGCCCCAGCACGACCCCTACACTGCCCGAACACCACTGCACTGCCCTAAACCCTGAAACACCAGCCCCAGCAAGACCCCCTACACTGCCCGGACACCACTGTACTGCCCTAAACCCTGAAACACCACCCCCAGCAAGACCCCCTACACTGCCCGAACACCACTGCACTAAAGCCTGAAACACCACCCCCAGCAAGACCACCAACACTGGCCGAACACCATTGCACTGCCCTAAACCCTGAAACACCACCCCCTGCACGACCCCCTACACTGCCCAAACACCACTGCACTGCCCTAAACCCTGAAACACCACCCCCTGCACGACCCCCTACACTGCCCGAACACCACTGCACTGCCCTAAACCCTGAAACACCACCCTCAGCACGACACCCTACACTGCCCGAACACCACTGCACTGCCCAAAACCCTGAAACACCACCCCCAGCATGACCCCCTACACTGCCCGAACACCACTGCACTGCCCTAAACCCTGAAACACCACCCCCTGCACGACCTCCTACACTGCCGGAACACCACTGCACTGCCCTAAACCCTGAAACACCACCCCCAGCACGACCCCCTACACTGCCCGAACACCACTGCACTGCCCTAAACCCTGAAACATCAACCCCAGCAAGACCCCCTACACTGCCTGAACACCACTGCCCTAAACCCTGAAACACCACCCCCTACACTGCACAAACACCACTGCACTGCCCTAAACCCTGAAACACCACCTCCAGCAAAACCCCCTACACTGCCTGAACACCATTGCTCTGCCCTAAATCCTGAAACACTAGCCCCAGCATGACCCCCTACACTGCCCAAACACCACTGCACTGCCCTAAACCCTGAAACACCACCCCCAGCACGACCCCCTACACTGCCCGAACACCACTGCACTGCCCTAAACCCTGAAACACCAGCCCCAGCAAGACCCCCTACACTGCCCGAACACCACTGCACTGCCCTAAACCCTGAAACACCAGCCCCAGCATGACCCCCTACACTGCCCGAACACCACTGAACTGCCCTAAACCCTGAAACACCAGCCCCAGCACGACCACCTACACTGCCCGAACACCACTGCACTGCCCTAAACCCTGAAACACCAGCCCCAGCATGACCCCCTACACTGCCCGAACACCACTGCACTGGCCTAAACCCTGAAACACCAGCCCCAGCACGACCCCCTACACTGCCCGAACACCACTATACTGCCCTAAACCCTGAAACACCAGCCCCAGCACGACCCCCTACACTGCCCGAACACCACTGCACTGCCCTAAACCCTGAAACACCACCCCCTGCATGACCCCCTACACTGCCCGAACACCACTGCACTGCCCTAAACCCTGAAACACCAACCCCTGCAGCACCCCCTACACTGCCCGAACACCACTGCACTGCCCTAAACCCTGAAACACCACCCCCTGCACCGCCCCTACACTGCCCGAACACCACTGCACTGCCCTAAACCCTGAAACACCACCCCAGCACGACCCCTTTACTGCTCGAACACCACTGCACTGCCCCAAACCCTGAAACACCACCCCCAGCACGACCCCCTACACTGCCCGAACACCACTGCCCTAAACCCTGAAACACCACCCCCTGCACGACCCCCAACACTGCCCGAACACCACTGCACTGCCCTAAACCCTGAAACACCACCCCCTACACTGCCCGAACACCACTGCACTGCCCTAAACCCTGAAACACCACCCCCAGCACGACCCCCTACACTGCCCGAACACCACTGCACTGCCCTAAACCTAAACACCACCCCCAGCATTACCCCCTACACTGCCCAAACACCACTGCACTGCCCTAAACCCTAAAATACTACCCCCAGCACAACCCCCTACACTACCCGAACACGACTGCACTGCCCTAAACCCTCAAACACTACCCCCAGCACGACCCCCTACACTACCCGAACACCACTGCACTGCCCTAAACCCTAAAACACTCCCCCAGCACGACCCCCTACACTACCCAAACACCAATGCACTGCCCTAAACCCTAAAACACTCCCCCAGCACGACCCCCTACACTACCCAAACACCACTGCACTGCCCTAAACCCTAAAACACTACCCCCGCATGACCCCCTACACTACCCAAACACCAATGCACTACCCTAATCCCTAAAACACTACCCCCGCATGACCCCCTACACTACCCTAAACCATAAAACACTACCCCCGCATGACTCCCTACACTACCCAAAGACCACTGCACTACCCTAAACCCTAAAACATGACCTCTTACACTACACAAACACCACTGCACTACCCTAAACCCTAAAACACTACCCCCTACACTACACAAACACCACTGCACTACCCTAAACCCTAAAACACTACCCCCAGCAGTACCCCTACACTACCCAAACACCACTGCACTAACCTAAACCCTAAAACACTACCCCCAGCAGTACCCCCTACACTACCCAAACACCACTGCACTACCCTAAATCACTACCCCCAGCACAACCCCCTACACTACCCAAACACCACTGCACTACCCTAAACCCTAAAACACTACCCCCAGAACGACCCCTACACTATCCAAACACCACTGCACTACCCTAAACCCTAAAACACTCCCCCAGCACGACTCCCTACACTACCCAAACACCACTGCACTACCCTAAACCCTAAATCTACCCCCAGCATGACCCCCTACACTACACAAACACCACTGCACTACCCTAAACCCTAAAACACTACCCCCAGCACGACCCTCTTCACTACCTAAACACAACTGCACAATTTGTTACAGGCGTTGCAACGCAGGCCTGTGGTGCTTACTGGAAGTACCTAGTGGGCTAGTTGGGCCCCAGGGACCCTCAGGATTCAAGGTGACCTAATCCCCCAACTTAAAACGCACCACGGAATGCGTTTGCACAGTGGTGAAGGGAGGGGGCGGGGCCTCAGGTGACATGTGCGCAGACACGCCCTGTGGTGCGTTTTAAGTTGGGGAATTAATTCCCTTTGAATCCTGAGGGACCCTGGGGGCCAACTAGCTGACCAGGTACCTTCAGTAAGCACAACAGAGTTGCGTTGCAGAGAGGTGAAAAAAGGTGCGTGGCCTCGGAACGCCTCTCTGCAACTCAGCTCTGTGGTCCTAACTGTAGGTACCTGGGGGGCTAGTTGGGCCCCAGGGACCCTCAGAATTCAAGGGGACTTAATCCCGCAACTTAAAACGCGCCACGGGGTGCGTTTGCACACATGTCACCTCAGGCCCCCCTCCCTTCACCACTGTAGCGCGTTTTAAGAGGTAGTTTTAATCCCCCTGCCCTATTATGTACTAGGGACTTGCAGAGGAGGTCATGCTAATCACAGGGGTACCCCAACGCATAGTGTTCCCTAGTGTATGTAGGTGTTTTCACTGTATTCTAAGTGTCTTTTAGCATAGCACTGGCTCTGGTTAGTCAGAGTCAGTTACCACCAGTACCCGTCTGAAAAAGTTGTGGGCACAGGATGATTTTGCAACAAGGCCTCTTTCTGCACCTCTGTTGGTTCTTTCTGCACATCTTTTGCTTCTTTCTGTGCGTTTTTTCTTCTTTCTTCACATGTCCTACCTCTGTAGGCATAGTTAGAAACTAGCATTTAAAAAAACCTTTGAAATTCACTTAAAAAATCATAGGTTTCAGGCACGTTATAGTTAGAAATTAGCATTTAAAAACCTTTGAAATTCACTGAAAAAACCATAGGTTTCAGACACGTTATAGTTAGAAATTAGCATTTAAAAAACCTTTGAAATTCACTGAAAAAACCATAGGTTTTAGGGACAGTTATAGTTAGTTGGACATTTCACTCATACAAAACCATAGAAATTCCCCCGTTATAGTTAGTTCAGCTAACTATAACTCGCGCCCCGTAATGCACTGCTGATGACGTCACATATTACATCACTCATGACATGGTCAGTGACATCACTGATGACATCACTGATGACATCTCAAATGACATCACTGATGACATCATCCATGTGATAATTTCATGCATCTTCTCACACCCTAATATAACTTTTGATACACCCACTCTAAATTACAGACTGCCATTCTCAAAACCATAGACACTCCAACACCAAAAACTACATACCCACTCACTGATTCTTAGGTCTACACACACATCCACTCACTCACCCGTACAGTCACTCATACTTAGTCACTCAGTACAGGACTATCATATGCACTCATACACCTATATAAACACTCACACACCGCCACTCATCCATAGAGGTTCTCACACACCTAGTCAGTCATGCAAAAAACTTAATCACACACCCATTTACTCACCTATACAGTTATACACACACCAGCTCACTTACTCATACAAATACTAGCACATTCTTACGCTCTTATACAATCACTGATACAAGTACACACTCATCCATACAGCCACTCTCACAATCACACACTCTCACTTATAGCCATTTATATACTCCAACACACATATATACTGCCTTTCACATATGTAGTTACTCACACATGTACCACTGAGATATACATTCAATCACTAACACACCCATACACACACTCACCCACCCATACAGTCCATCACAGATGCACTCTTGAAACCATGCACCCAGTGAATCACCAACTCACACATCTATGCACAGAGTCACACACACCCCATCCACACAAACACTCAGGCACCCATACAGATACTCAGACAATCAATCAATAACCCATGTAGACACTCATGTAGCTATTCAGAAAGCCATGCAGCCGCTTACAAACCAACAGACAGACGGATACAGACATTCACACAGTTTAGTCACTAACCCATGCATTCAGTAAGATACATTTAATCACTCACTTGTAGAGTCAGTCACTCACGTACTAAATCATCCATTCAGACACTTATACACCCACTCATTCTTCAATACACCTTTCCCTATATATATTAAACATATTTAAACTTTACAGAAACACACAGTCACTGGATGGTGTCATCAGTGATGTCATCAGTGATGTCATTTGAGATGTCATCAGTGATGTCATCAGTGATGTCACTGACCATGTCATGAGTGATGTAATATGTGACGTCATCAGCAGTGCATTGTGGGGCGCGAGTTATAGTTAGCTGAACTAACTATAACGGGGAATTTCTATGGTTTTGTACGAGTGAAATGTCCAACTAACTATAACTGTCCCTAAAACCTATGGTTTTTTCAGTGAATATATATATGTATATATATATATATATATATATATATATATATATATATATATATATATATATATAGAGAGAGAGAGAGAGATATAGAGATATATATAGTGTTTTTATAGTAGGGAATATAAAGAATTAAACCAAAAAATGTATATAATATATTTTAAATACTATCTATATATACATCTCTTTTTGCCACAAACTTTCCTCTGCCACTTGTATGATCCCATTACATTTACTCTGAAGCCAGTCTCACTTTTGTGGTGTCTGTATTTGTTTCAGGGTGGTATGTTCCTTCTTGTTCCAATATGCTTGACCCTTCTGCTATTTATGTAAAATCATGTTGTACATATAATTTAGATGGTATTTAGATACAGAGCAATTCCGATGGGATGTAGAACTACGTTACCCAACATGCAAAATTACAGTTTACTAGTTGTTTCAGCCAGTCCGGGCGGATTTTATACATTTGTAACAATCGTTATATTTTGGTAATGCGCAGAAATGCCCATGTTGCTAAAATTCTATTTATGATGCACTGGATCGTGCACCGGACTCTAGTAGATTGAAATACAAGACCACTTTTTGCATGTACAATGTAATAATGAGTAGTGAATTCCTCATCCTTTTTTTTCAGATATTGATGTATTTACATATATTTTACAAGCTTGCGTTTTATGTACATCCTCGAATTATGATGTTATTCTAACCAGCAGATGGGCACGAACATGGAACATGTATTGAGTTTCACGTATAGCCTGTCTTCCAATTATTTTGTATTGAAGCACTATGATTTGTCAATTATGTACATGTGATCAAGGCCACGGCTGTGGCTGAAATGCATCTTGTTCGGAAGTAAACCTTTTTTGCATCGACACGTATCTGAGTGTGCGTTGTTCCTTCGGTGTTTGGGATTCTTTCGCTTTATATATTTGCCGGCGGGCTCGTCTGGCATAACGCTCCACCCCTCATGGACCCCGGTGAATTTCTGAGCCGAGGACTGTTGAATTAATAAAAGACCATGGGTCGAACTGCTACCGAAGTGGATTTGACTTTACAGAGTACTGTGGTTATGGAGCATCACAGAGGTGAGCGGGACGGTTGCTTAGCCATAGCAGGTTTTGGGTGGGACTGGTTGGTGTGTTCGCGAACACATCGGCAGGTTCTCCCCACTCGGTCTGGCCACCCCGTACCATGCTCAAGTCTCTGTATGGCCGACAGTGCCAGCAGGCACTCTGTACACAGTAAAACAACACGAGAAACTATTTTTGTTCTTCAGTACCCGACGTATTTTTCTACCATCAGGTATCAAGGCAAGGGGAACTAGTCCAGTGTGACTAGGGAACGGTGTTGGTGCTCTTTTTGATTACTGTCCTTTCCGTACTTGTACCTGCACACAACATGTCGGACAATTTACACACAGAAAGAAAAGCAGTCGCACTTGCTTTATTTGCCAGCGTGCCACCAAGAAACGCTGTTACGGGCAGAGAAAACAAAACCGGCTTCAAATTGCAAAGCCAATTGAGAAAATTGGAGAAATTGAGCCGCACGGAAATATCAAAATGGTGGGAGGCGACATCTCTACAAAATTATGTCGACACCAATACAGTACTGAGAGGCTTAAGAATTTATATTATACCCTCGTACGATACACCTAACCCATTCATGCTTGAGGAGTGGGCAGAAAATGCAGCGAACAGCTCAAAACGAATGTTGGACATTTTAATAAAATATGCCTGGCTTGACCGCGAGAACCTCCTTAAAGAAATTAAAACTTTAAGAATCGAGTTAGATGGCAGGATAGAGAAAGAAGTTATAACAAAATTTCTCACAGAAATGCAGATTCGCTTAACTAAGCATGAAGATGACATCAAGACCTGGAAGCAAATCAAATTACAGCGGGACTTGGATGACTGCGCCAGTGGACGAATACTTACATTCAATCGTAAATATGATAATGAAATGGAAAAAATAAGGAGTGAAAGCTCAATGACAACAGAGACAATGGCATTCAGAGAAGGAAAAGACAACACAGGCAGTGAAACGGATACGTCAACAGGCAGTAACACTACAGGAAGTGAAAAGAGTACAAGATCAGCTAATTTTTTAGATGAATACAGACTGTTACGCAAGAATCGTCAAATGCCCCGGAACCAGGGAACACCCAAAACCATGGGGAGGGGGTCGAACCCAACAGCAAGAGGAAGAGGACGGGGCTGGGGAGGAGCCACCAGAGGCACCAGAGACTCTGGCAAAGGAGAAACAATAAGTGTAATGGTTACCAGAGGGCACATGGGAAACAAGATGGACAGCCCCATAGTGGTATCATAATGGATCCAGACATGGTAAATAAGACTGTAATCAATCTATCTGAGAGATCATTGAGTGACAAAGAAAAGTATTTGCTTTGTTTGGACCTTTCTCTCTGCCCCTTGCGGGATTTAAACTATGTTGATACCAGAATTGATGTTTTAAAGTATATTCGTAAACTAAAGTTGAACAAATGGCACCTGTTGAAACCTTCCAAACAAAAGACTAACATGGTCACTGTACCTCAATGTAATACAGAGACACTTACTGTAGGGGATATTGATACCCTTATCACACTATATAGCTTTGAGACCGGGGTGAAAAAGGATGAGGACATTGAAAGTTGCCTGAACGAAATGGGCATCACCGATGACTCTGCATACAGTAGTGGTTTCAAACCACCATCCACCTTCATGCCCACTATACCCAATGATAATGTGGATACCTTCCACGAAATGGTTATCAGTGATTTGAAAAAACTAAGGTCACGTCCCTTGGTTGACAACAAATACAATCTCAGTATTGAGGAGATCGAACTTGTCAACACCCTTGCTCATTGCATTGTTATCCGTCCTTTTGACAAGGGTGGGAACATAGTAATTATGTATATAGACATTTATATGCAAGAGGCTATGGGACAGCTTAACGACACCACATTCTATGAAGTCATCAATAGATCGACATACGTCAACAGTATTACTAATATTTGGGACAAACTGGTAGACTGGTGTGACCATGGTCTAATTGATTGGGAAGAGTACTGTTTTCTTAGAAAAGAGTATCCTAAATTGCCCATCCTGTACCTATTACCTAAAGTACACAAGGATGCAGTAAACCCCCCAGGCAGACCCATAGTATCATCCAGAGGCAGTGCCCTGGAGATTATCTCTAGATATGTTGATTCCATACTGAGTGAATTTGTGTATACTCTTCCTTCATATGTTAGAGATACTAAAGAGTTTTTAGGTAAGATCTCAGATATAGCATGGGAACCGGAATATCTACTTATGACCCTGGATGTAGGGTCATTATATACAGTCATTGACCATGACCAAGGTATTGAAGCATGTGAACACTTTATGAAAGCCAGACCCATCAAATACCATGCACACACCATCATGGTATTAGACATGATACGTTAAGTTTGAAGAACAATATCTTTCTTTTCAATGGCACTCTATACCGTCAGACCCTTGGTACTGACATGGGGACTTGTTTTGCCCCAAATCTGGCGAACCTGTTCCTTGGCAGATGGGAAGAACATCTAGGTGAGAATAGTTCTCTTGCACAATACATGGAAAAAGTGGTTCTGTGGTTGAGATATATTGATGACTTGTTTATCATTTGGAGTGGATCGACAAACTCAATGCAAACTCACTGAATTTAACTTTCACACACTCTATGAGTCACACCAGTATTGAGTATCTAGATGTATCCATGGAGGTTACTAACAACTAGGTACAGACTAAACTTTTCAGAAAAGCGACGGCTGGCAACAGCCTGCTGCATGTCTTTAGTGGCCACCCAGAAACCCTTAAATGGAGTATCCCCTATGAGGAATTACTCCATACCAGAAGAAACTGTAGCACCGAGGAATCGTTTTCCAAAGAGAAAAAGATCATCTTGGAACATTTCTGTGAAAGAGGTTATCCAGAGTGGGTTTTGAGGAAGGCCACTCGAAGAGTGAATAAGGTACAGAGATATCAGCTCTTGTTTGACAACACCGCTAAAGCCAGTGACGAATCCACCACTAGACTCATACTCACTTTTAACAACAGCTCCAGGAAAGTTAAACGCATTTTATCCAAGCACTAGCCGATTCGTACCAATGACTCCACTATAGGGAAAAAGGTGGACAATTTCCCTTGTGTCACCTACCGCAGGGCCAAATCATTCAGAGACATCTTGGTGAAAAGTGACATTACCTCTACCAACAGTGTACATGAACATAACCTCAAAGGTTTCTTCCCTTGTCTCTGTAAAGCCTGCATGCGAAGTAAAGCAGTTGAAAGGTATACAACCCACAATGGCAATACATGACCCATACATCAGTTCCTAACATGCAGCACCAATAATGTGATATATGCTCCAGTATGCCCTTGTGGCATGAGATATATCGGTAGTACCATCTTTGCAGCCAAGAAGTGAGTACTAGAACATCTGAGAGCCATTGAACAGAGAGATCCAAAATACCCTGTGGCAAGACATTTCTTCAATATACACCATGGTGACAAAAGCATACTACATTATCATACTACATTATTGAACAGGTTCATGTATCCCACAGAGGTGGAGACTGGGTACTTAAAATGAGAAAGAGAGAATTACAAATGATTATTGAATTAAACACTTCACATCCTAATGGGTTAAATCAGGATGAAGAGATGAATATTCACCTCCATCCCGAGTAAAATACGACTATTATTCTCTTTCTCCCATGTTGTTAGTTGCAATCTGTATCTCATTTTTAACATGTAGATATTGTTTTTTACTGCGACATAGTGTGAATTTCTGTACTAATTGTGTGGCATTATGTATGTGTTTTTTTTTTACAGGAGGAAAGGAAGGGGTACTCCAAGAGACAGCAACTTCACCTTTTAGCACAAGACCCCTACCCTTTTCTTCAATTATCTGCATGGTGCAAGTGTATATTTCAGATATGTTTTGCTAAGTTGTCAGAATGGAGATTGTTGATTTTCCCTTCCTACATTATTTTTTTCTTCTCTGTTTTTTCACTCTGGCCTGGCGAAATGAGTAATTATGTAGAGTTTTCAATGTTGGCTTTGGATAGGCGGACATGTTAATCAACCACTTTGGTTCCATTGGAGTGTTTTCAATATACTGTACAGTATATATGAACTGTCATCAATAGGGTGCATTGACCTATGCCCACTGGGGCGCAATCACCTATATATAAATCTCTTTTTGCCACAGACTTTCCTTTGCCACTTGTATGATCCCATTACATTTACGCTGAAGCCAGTCTCACTTTTGTGGTATCTGTATTTGTTTCAGGGTGGTATGTTCCTTCTTGTTCCAATATGCTTGACCCTTTAGCTATTTATGTAAAATGATGCTGTACATATAATTTAGATGGTATTTAGATACTGATCAATTCCGATGGGATGTAGGACTACGTTACCCAACATGCAAAATTACGGCATCCTAGTTGTTTTAGCCAGTCTGGGTGACTTTTATACCTTTGTAACAATCGTTACATTTTGCTAATGTGCAGAAATGCCCATGTCGCTAAAATTCTATTTATGATGCACTGGATCGTGCACCGGACTCTAGTAGATTGAAATACTAGACCACTTCTTGCATGTACAAGGTAATGATGAGTAGTGAATTCCTCATCCTTTTTCTTTCAGATATTGATGTATTTATATATATTTTACATCTTGCATTTTATGTACTTGCTCGAATTATCATGTTATTCTAACCAGCAGAGTGGGTACGAACATGGAACATGTATTGAGTTTCACGTATAGTCTGTTTTCCATTATTTCGTATTTAAGCACTGTGGTTTTCAATTATGGACATGTGATCAAGGCCACGGCTGTGGCCGAAATGCATCTTGTTCGGAAGTAATCATTTTTGTATCAACACGTATCTGAGTGAGCATTGTTCCTTCGGTGTTAGGGATCCTTTCGCTTTAAATATAGATATATATAGTGTTTTTATAGTAGGAAATGTAAAGAATTAAACCAAAAAATGTATATAATGTATTTTAAATAAATACATTACTATATATATATATATATATATATATATATATATATATATATATATATAGTAACACATTTATTTAAAATACATTATATATATGTATATAATGTATTTTTAATATATGCGTTACTATATATATATATATGTATAGTAACGCATTTATTAAAAATACATTATGTAAATTTTTGGGTTTAATTCTTTACATTTCCTTCTATAAAAGCACTATATATGTGTGTGTATATATATATATATATATATCCACACAAAGAACTCCACTTTACCAGGGGCCTCCGACTCTGCAGGGCGGGCTCCCAAGCAGGAATGGAGAATCCTGTTAGTAACATCAACAAACGAAAACAGAGCCCACAGCTACGGCATCCTTCCAAACTGACGCTTTATTGGTCAATGTGGCGTGGCAGCGTGGAACAACCCTTTATCCTTACGCGTTTCGGCGCGAAGCGCCTTGGTCACAGGTGAGTTGATTCAGTACATAATTCAAATCCAAGTGGTCACATGGTCCTTGCTCTAGACCACCATACCCAGAATGCATCAATATTCAAAACAAAGACTTGGCTCACGTTTCAATTCATGCTGAAATAGCGTTACATGATTACCAGTCCATATATTGTTCACGATGCAAAAATGGAAAAATAAAATGCACAGTGCACTTCGCTGCCACTCCCCAAAAAAAAACTTGGATTTGAATTATGTACTGAATCAACTCACCTGTGACCAAGGCGCTTCGTGCCGAAACGCGTAAGGGTAAAGGGTTGTTCCACGCTGCCACGCCACATAGACCAATAAAGCGTCAGTTTGGAAGGATGCCATAGCTGTGGGCTCTGTTTTTGTTTGTTGATGTTACTAACAGGATTCTCCATTCCTGCTTGGGAGCCCACCCTGCAGAGTCGGAGGCCCCCGGTAAAGTGGAGTTCTTTGTGTGGGTAATTACGGAGGGGGCATGACACGCTCTATACCACACCAATCATTGGACTTCCAGGATTATTCAGTGGTGGTAGTGAGAAAGGGAAACGAAGGAGGGGTTGCCCTCTTTCTGGCAGACTCGGTGTTTCCTTTTCAAGCAAAAAATTTTTTTTTTGAGTGGCAGCGAAGTGCACTGTGCGTTTTATTTTTCCATTTTTGCATCGTGAACAATATATGGACTGGTAATCATGTAACACTATTTCAGCATGAATTGAAACGTGAGCCAAGTCTTTGTTTTGAATAGTGATGCATTCTGGGTATGGTGGTCTAGAGCAAGGACCATGTGACCACTTGGATTTGAATTATGTACTGAATCAACTCACCTGTGACCAAGGCGCTTCGCGCCGAAACACGTAAGGATAAAGGGTTGTTCCACGCTGCCACGCCACATAGACCAATAAAGCGTCAGTTTGGGAGGATGCCGTAGCTGTGGGCTCTGTTTTCGTTATATATATATATATATATATATATATATATATATATATATATATATATATATATATATATATATATATATATACATAATATATATATTACATAACTAATTAATAATTATTAATTGTTATGTGTGGAGGCACTTTACCAATTCCACCATGTGTATCCTCCTTCCTGAAGACCACATTGCCACAATAGCTTCATCATCTAACTGTGCTCTGAAGCTTTGCTGTAAAGGAACACTTTTGTAGAGATCCACTTCACATTTTCCTGCCAATTCAGTTACTGTGTCAGTGGTGGCAGCTGCATGTCTTGTGATTTCTTTACTTAGATATGTCAATTAATTTTCCTGATATTTATTCAAATGGGAACTGTCTAGGCATCCTCTATTAATCTCTTCTAATTCCACCTTCAGCTTTGGTACATCTAGTCAAGTCAAATATATCTTTATTTCAGCTTCAGCCATAAATGCATACAATTCTTTAAAATTAGAATAGTATATACAATCTTATTTTTTTTTTAAATATATCACATTTAGCAGCAAAACATATATTCAGTACCAGATATTAGATTAACAATAATACGCACAACAATTAAAATACAACATAAGAGTAATCACATTAGCAACATAACTTATGTTGTGCTCATACATAATGCAATACTTTCAAGGCATGTGGTATAGTAAAACCATTCCCAGTAGATCAAAGCTATGATAGAGCTTTAATTGCAGACTTTCTTTTCGCCCACATCGAGCCCAAAAACCTTTACCCCACACACAAACAGAGAATAAGGGTCAGATCTTAAGATCCTCAATGCAACAGGGTAATTTAAAGTAGCTAGTTGTTTACAGATCAGTACTAGCCATAGGAAGCGGTCTATCACATGCAGGACAAGCATATGCACATGCACGTGCGATACAGACTCAATATGGCCTTTACAAAAGAGAGAATCCCCACTAGCTCAACCTGTCCACCTTGCTGTGAATTACTTCAAAGGGAGTGACCCCTATGCCGATTTGATGATACACTTTCCTATCCAATGGAATTGCAATGAGGTCCCAATACTTCTCTAGGCCATATGTGGGCTTGAAATCAAAAAATTCCCCAGTTAGCGTAGCATCAAATTACAGTTCCTCCTTATAAAGCATGATTGACCAATATTGTTTTTTGAGTACATCTTTAGGTGGAACTTTTTCAACCATTGGACGGGGCCAAAGATCGCCAAACCCCAGAGAGTTCAACAACTCTTTGATTGATAGCAACCAAGGAGTTTTATGGTAACTGTCAACCTTAATGTTATCTGTTAGAGCAGCTGCATAGTGTGCCAGTTGTGGGATAGCCCAGATTCTCCGGCAAAATACCAGTGGCTGTAGAGATGCTTTGAGAGCTACCCTTTTCAGCCCTATATCTATAAATAAGGGGTGCAAAGGAGTACTAGCTGGAAGTGAGGCAATTGATCTCAAGAATTTATTCTCCAAATCTGTTCAGTAGTTTTTGCAGACCACTCAGTGTTTTTGAGATTAATAAGGTATCGTCTGCAAACAGCAATATTGGTGTCTTAACATCAGATGTTGAAGGAGCATCAAATAGGGATCTCAGAGAGATCGTGAACTAAGTCATTTATGTACAAGGAAAAAAGCATAGTTGCCAGGTAGGTCGCTCCCCCACCACACAGCTCCGCCTGTGTTGTCCGCCCGCTGCTGCTGCTGGTAAGCTCGCCCCTCCGCTTGTGGCCTCGGTGCCCGTATTTCTTGCTTTCTGTCCCTCCATTTTTCCTTCTGTGCCCCTCGCTGCCCCATTGTACTGTGCCCGTATTTCTCTGTTTGTTTTCTCTCCCCATTTTTCCTTCTGTGCCCCTCGCTGCCCCATTGTACTGTGACTGTATTTCTCTGTTTGTTTTCTCTCCCCATTTTTCCTTCTGTGCCCCTCGCTGCCCCATTGTACTGTGACCGTATTTCTCTGCTTGTTTTCTCTCCCCATTTTTCCTTCTGTGCCCATCGCTGCCCCATTGTACTGTGCCCGTATTTCTCTGTTTGTTTTCTCTCCCCATTTTTCCTTCTGTGCCCCTCGCTGCCCCATTGTACTGTGCCCGTATTTCTCTGTTTGTTTTCTCTCCCCATTTTTCCTTCTGTGCCCCTCGCTGCCCCATTGTACTGTGCCCGTATTTCTCTGTTTGTTTTCTCTCCCCATTTTTCCTTCTGTGCCCCTCGCTGCCCCATTGTACTGTGACCGTATTTCTCTGCTTGTTTTCTCTCCCCATTTTTCCTTCTGTGCCCATCGCTGCCCCATTGTACTGTGCCCGTATTTCTCTGTTTGTTTTCTCTCCCCATTTTTCCTTCTGTGCCCCTCGCTGCCCCATTGTACTGTGACCGTATTTCTCTGCTTGTTTTCTCTCCCCATTTTTCCTTCTGTGCCCATCGCTGCCCCATTGTACTGTGCCCGTATTTCTCTGTTTGTTTTCTCTCCCCATTTTTCCTTCTGTGCCCCTCGCTGCCCCATTGTACTGTGCCCGTATTTCTCTGTTTGTTTTCTCTCCCCATTTTTCCTTCTGTGCCCCTCGCTGCCCCATTGTACTGTGCCCGTATTTCTCTGTTTGTTTTCTCTCCCCATTTTTCCTTCTGTGCCCCCGCTGCCTCTCTCCATTCCCGCCGCTGCGTCCCTGCGGCCCCGCCCCTGACTGCCCATTCGCTGCCCCTGCCTCCCGCCTCCCAGCTGCTCCTCCCTCCCACCTCCCCATATATGGCGGCCCGTCTGCGCCCGTCCGCGACTGGACCGCGCCCAGCGCCAGAACTCTGGACCGCGCGCCCCCCGCTCCAGCCTCGAGGACCGACACCGATACGATGCCACCACACTCCACGCCCTCAACCCCGGACGGACGCACAACTGCTTCAAGGCCGCCCCGAAACGCACCCATGGTCCCTTCACCTGCCGGAACTGCAGCTACACCAGCCTCAGAGCCACCGAGGCGCCCGCCAAGAAGGACCTCAACCACCTCCGGTGCATCCTACTGAACACCCGCTCCGCACGCAAACACGCCGTCGAGCTCTTGGACCTGCTCGACACATCATCACCAGACGTCGCCTTCCTGACAGAGACCTGGATGAACGACTCCTCCGCCCCCGACATCGCCATAGCCATCCCTGACGGCTATAAGATCACCCGCAGAGACCGCATCAACGCAGTAGGAGGAGGAATCGCCATCGTCCACAAGAACACCATCAGGGTCTCGACAAGCACCGACGACACTCTCAGCACTGCCGAACACATGCACTTCCAGATCCACACGGACCCCAACACCACCCTTAGAGGCACCCTTGTCTACAGACCCCCTGGGCCCCGACCCCAGTTCAGCGACTCCATCTCCGACTTCATCAGCACGCACGCCCTGACCTCTACCGACTACATCCTCCTCGGAGACTTGAACTTTCACCTGGAGAACAACAACGACAGCAACTCCACCACCCTGATCGACAGCCTCGCCAACCTCGGCCTGAGCCAGCTCGTCACAACACCGACCCACTGCGCTGGCCACACGCTTGACCCCATCTTCTCCTCAAGCTCCCACGTCTCCTTCAGCCACACCACGGAACTCCTCTGGACCGACCACCGCTGCAACCATTTCACCATCCAGAAACCCACCACACACCACCGCACCCAACAGATCCCACGCCGCTGCTGGAGCAAAGTCACCGAAGACCAACTCCGGGCAACCCTCGCTCTCAGCCCTCCCTCCGACCCATCCAACACCGACGACGCTGCCTGCAACCTCAAACGATGGATGGACGACTGTGCCAACACCCTCGCCCCGCTGAAAAAGCTCACCTACAGCGACACCACCAAAAGAGCCAGCTGGTTCACCTCGGAACTCCTAGCTTCCAAGCGTACCTGCCGGAAACTAGAGAAGAAATGGCACAGCGATAAGACACCGGACAGCCACACAGCCCACAAAGACGCCATCCGTAACCACCACCACCTCATCAGGTCCGCCAAGAGAATCTCCTTCAAAGACCGCCTCGACAACAACGCACACAACAGCAAGGAGCTTTTCAACATCGTGAAGGAACTCTCCAATCCCAGCTCCAACACCAACGACATCCCGCCGTCGCAACCCCTGTGCGATTCCTCGCCACCTTCTTTCACCGCAAGATCGCCGACATCCACGACAGCTTCAACACCCAGACAACCCCAACTAAGATCGATACACCAGACCCGCCACACACCATCGACCACGACCCCCTGCCAGCCTGGGCCAGCGTGAACATCGAGGACACCATCAAGACCATGAGCACAATACACTCCGGCTCCCCGTCAGACCCTTTCCCGCACCACATCTTCAACAAAGCCAGCAGCTCCATCGCACCCCACCTGTGCAACATCATCAACCTCTCCTTCGAGACCGCGACCTTCCCAGAGAGCTGGAAACACGCAGAGATCAACGCCCTACTCAAAAACCCAAGGCGGACCCGAGAGACCTCAAGAACTTCCGGCCCATCTCTCTGCTTCCGTTCCCAGCCAAGGTCATCGAGAAGATCGTCAACAAACAGCTAACCCGATACCTCGAAGAAAACAGCATCCTGGACCCATCCCAATCAGGGTTCCGCAGCAACCACAGCACTGAGACTGCCCTCATCGCCGCCACCGACGACATCAGGATCCTGCTGGACAATCGCGAGACCGCAGCCCTCATCCTGCTGGACCTCTCCGCCGCCTTCGACACTGTCTGCCACCGCACTCTACGCGCACGCCTCCACGACGCAGGGATCCGAGACAAGGCCCTGGAATGGACCACCTCCTTCCTCGACGGCAGAACCCAGAGAGTCCGCCTCCCACTTTTCCGATCCGAAGCCTCTGAGATCATCTGCGGCGTACCCCAGGGATCGTCCCTCAGCCCAACACTGTTCAACATCTACATGGCCCCGCTCGCACGCATCGCCAGACAACACGACCTCAACATTATCTCCTACGCCGACGACACTCAACTGATCCTCTCCCTCACCAAGGACCCCTCGCCGCCAAAGCCAAACTCCATGACGGAATGAAGGCCGTCGCCGATTGGATGAAGATCAGCCGACTAAAGCTGAACACGGACAAAACGGAGGTCCTCATCCTCGGCTCCAACCTCTCAGCCTGGGACGACTCCTGATGGCCAACGACGCTGGGAGCAGCCCCGACACCCACCGACCACGCACGCAACCTGGGAGTCATCCTCGACTCAACACTCTCCATGACCAAGCAAGTCAACGCAGTCTCCTCCTCCTGCTTCAACACCCTCCGCATGCTTCGCAAGATCTACAGGTGGATCCCGACAGACACAAGAAGAACAGTCACCCAGGCCCTCGTCAGTAGCAGACTAGACTATGGGAACGCCCTCTACGCGGGAGCCCCGGCCAAGCTCATCAAGCGACTACAACGCATACAAAACGCCTCCGCACGACTGATCCTCGACGTACCACGCCACAGCCACATCACCCCCCACTTGAGGAACCTGCACTGGCTCCCCGTCGACAGGAGGATCACCTTCAAACTCCTCACCCACGCACACAAGGCACTCCACAAAACTGGCCCAGCCTACCTCAACAGACGACTCTTCTTCTACGTCCCCAACCGCCAGCTCCGCACCGCCGACCTCTCCCTCGCCACCATCCCCCGCATCCGAAGAACAACCACCGGCGGCAGATCCTTCTCACACCTCGCCGCCAAGACCTGGAACACCCTTCCACTAAGCCTACGAAAGACCCAAGACCTGCTGACCTTCAGGAGGCTACTCAAGACCTGGCTGTTCGACCAGTAGCAGCATCCCCCCCCCTTCCCTCTCCCCAGCGCCTTGAGACCCTCGCGGGTAAGTAGTGCACTCTACAAATTCTGTGATTGATTGATTGATTGATTATGCACCCTTGACGCACAGCTCTCAGAACTGGAATCTTGTCAATCAATTGGCCCTGTGACCCCCACCGCACCTGGGGATAATTCTTTGCATACAGCTTAATAAACATGGATAGAATTTCGGAAGGCAAACCCAGCACCTCAGGGACCTGCCATAACCTCGAGGGTGGTACCAAATCAAAAGCAGATTTTAGGTCAACAAAGGCAACATATAAGTTGCCCTTGTCAAGCAAAATCGTCTTCCAATATAATGTGATGAATCGAAAAACCTGGTCAATAGTTGATGTGTTATGGTGAAACCCAGCTTGTAATAGACTGATGATATCGTTCTCTGTATCCCAAGACTGGATGTTTGCTAGTTCCATATGACAAAATACTTTTTGACTGCAGTCAATAAGGTTAATTGGCAGGTGGTCTTTTGTCACCCTTTCTGTAAACCGGCATCACCTTCACTCCCTGCCACAACTCTGGAATTAGAGCCCCCATAGTAACAGCATTTTTTTTGTTTTATATAGCTCGAACAAGACTCGAAGGTATCAGAGCACTTTACATGAACACCAGTTGCGTTACAGACTGTCAGATTCATTTTTGTTAGGCACAGGGACATTAAGCGATTTGCCCAGAATCACAGGATGTTGAGCGTCCCTGCCGAGACTCAAACCCTGTTCCCCAGCTTTGACATCGACCCCCCCTAAATGTTAGGCCACATCAAGAACTGCTATATAATCAGCCCAGATGTCAAGGTCATGAGTAAGCACATCTACTGGTATGCTGTCTGGGCCGGCTGCCCTCCCTCTGGCAAAAGTGATTAAGGAGTCTATCACATCCGCTAGTACATATGAAGAAAAGACCTTTTGGACAGCTATTTTCAGCCATGTTTTACTGTTGTTAAGCTGGCTATAGGCATTGGTGAAGAGGACTGTCCTGCAGCTTTGGCATTAGTCCACAACATTTCATAGTTGTGATTGCTTGAAAATAATTACTCCCCTCATTCAGGCACACACAATGGATGCCCCACCGACCCTTTATTATTTCTCAGTCTCATCTGTTGCTTTTTGATTGTTTTTTTTTGTGGGAGAAGGACCAGCAGCTGCCACATGCTAGGATATATTTCAAAATATTGACCACAAAAATATTGAGGTACAAAAGTATTGATATCAACATAAAAAATGTCAGCTTTATGCCCTGATAATTTAGAGTACAAAAATATTAATATATTATTATTATTATTATTATTATTCTTATTATTCTGACAAGTACATATAACTTATTTTTTCACGTAATACATGAAATGTTTGTAATCGTAACAGATAAATCACAGTTTTATACAGGTAGAAATTATTTTTACTTTCGAACAACTATAACATTGTTAAAAGATGTTAAAAAATAAAACAATAAAAACATATATAGTTTCTAACAATGTTAATAAAAAATATAAACACCTTTTCTTAAGTTATTAAATCATTATACACATTTTTAAAAGAGATTAAAAAATACTATTCATAAGATCCTTACAAATATTTAAAAAGTAGCTAATCATTTTAAAAAACAGCAGAAAAGTATGTCAAAAATATTATATAAAAATTTAATTTACCATGTTGAAAATATTTAAAACAATCCAAAAGTAAGTACTGTTTCCTAACCAAGCTCCAATCTAATGTAAAATAGAAACGGTACTCATTATAAAATGTATTTCTATAATGCCAACCCAAAGAAATTGGGGAAAGCACATATGTTTGGGTGGATCAGATTTACTTTTTAACCCCAGTGCAATGAGCATTGAGGAAAATGTATGTTTGTTAGGAAAGGGGGTCTACTATTCTAATTCTAGTCCAATTAACATTTGCAAAAGAGCATATATTTTGGGTGTCAGATTTACTGTTCTAACTCCAGTCTAACTAACATTGGGGAAAGTGCATATATTTGAGAGAGTCAGAGTTTTGGAAAGTGTAAATCACTGGGTGGGTGTAAATTACTATTCTGACTCCAGTCTAACCAACATTGAGGAAAGTGAATATATTTGGGGTGTCAGATTTTATATTCTAACTCCAGTCCAATACACATTGGGGAAAGTGTTTATATTTTGGGGTTGACATTTACTATTCTAAATCCAGTCCCACCTCCATTGTGACAAGCGCATAGATTTGCGGTTTCGGAATTACTATACTAACTCCAGTTCAAATAACATTGGAAATGTTCATATGTTTGGGGGTGAAATTAACTATTCCAGCACCAGTCCAATTAGCATTGAGAAAAGTACATATTTTTTTAGAAAGGTAGGGAAAATGTACTATTCTGACATATGTTCAACAAACATTGGGAAATGTGCCTATAATTAGGTGAGTCAGATTAACCAGTCTAATTCCTGTCCAACAAACACTGAGGAACGTGTATATACTTAGGGGATCTGATTTATTATCCCCCCATAAGCCCCTTAACCCAAAAATAAAATAAATTAAAATAAATAAAAAAACAAGTGCACAATAAATGACAATTGAAAAGCACATATTGAGCATATTAATTAATATATACTTTAAAAATAATACCTACCCAATAAAAACATTGTTTAATAACAGACTCGTGAACATGTAAATAAAATATAATCAATTAAAAAACTAACAGAATCATTAGAAAAATCAACTAACAGTAATTCTTATATATTGTAAAAAAAACTATCCCCACAATACTCCAATAAACCCCTCAACCTCAAACAAATTTCACAAGTTGTACTGCAGAGTGTTCTGGGAGATAATGTCCATTCAGAAGCAGGAAAAAGACAGCCACCAAAGCAATCCAGAGGACCAGGAAAAGTAACCCGATTGTAATCCAAAGGTATAATCAAGGAGTAACAAAGTATATCTTTTTCAGCCAGATAGAGGGCACACACTTGTAGCTTGAAAGGGATAGGCGGCGGTAATGCTGGCTCACTTTCAGTTGAATCTGAAGAGAAATCGTCGTAGTCCACGAAGTAGCCAGATGCCGTCAGGTCTAATTTTGGCAGCTCAGCAGGTTTTGTAGAACCAGGAGAATACTCAATCTTTGGTATATTGACGTAGATCTTGTTTGCTTTGAGTTGTCAAATTGAAATCTGTGTCTCGGTACTCGTTAATTGTACAGTTGCTACTGTTTCAACAGGGAGAAGTAATACTTCATTGTTGTTTACTGTCTCTTGCTGGAGAGGAGAATCTTCTTTAGTTATCAAAGCTTCCATCTGAACTTCCTGCACGATAGCCCGAGGAGAGCGGTGGCTACCCAGGATGCCACGTAGCTTACTGTTGAGAATTGGCCACATAATGTGGTTTGATCGGGTCAATGGTGACAAACCTACTGTCTTGTCGACCAGCAAGGGGCAGAAGAAGTACAGTTCTGGTACCTTTAACGGCAAGGACAGGTACAGGTGCTCTGTAGGATGGCCCAAATTATTTCTTGTCCACTATTTTTTCCCTAGCCTCCCCATTCTTTAGGACCCAGCCAGGTCTTGCAGGAAAAACCTTCAATTCCCCAGTGGTGGTGCGTTTTACTTGGACATTGCTTTGTTCGTTCTGGAATTCATTTAGTTCCTGTAAAACAGCCAAACGTTCATTGATGTGAAATGGTGTATCTGTCGCCACCCCGCTGACATTATCGAGATCTGGTACCCACTTTCTCACCCCAAACAGGATTTCATATGGGGTACAACCACCCAGGGATGTTCTTGGCATGTTGTTAAGTGTCCTCTGGACCCCATATAGGTGATGGACCCAACTGCGACCTGAGCCTACTACCCTCGCTGTTAAAGACTGCTTTAAGTCACGGTTCTTCCTGTCGACTACTGAATTTTCCTCAGGTTGATAGGGGGAGGAGTACCGCAAGGTCACACCCAAACTTTCTATGGCTTCTTGTAAGCCCAAGAGCCAAATGCCAGACCCTGGTAAGAATGTAGTGTGCCAATTGTGTAGTCCTGATGAAGACTCGCAAGTCTTTGATAACTGTTCGGGTGTCAGCCGACCGATGTGGTCATACCCACAGAAATCTGGAGCATGAATCTACTGCCACTAAGATGTACTTGTAAGCCCCGTCTGATTGTAAGGGACCACAGTGATCCAAATATACACAAGCCAGAGGCTTGTTTGAAATCAATAAAGGCGTATGTGCTGGACATGCTACAGTGGAACCCTTCATCTGCTGGCAGATGTCACATTTGAGGACAAAATCCTTGGTCTGTTTAGTAAGACTAGGCCACCAATAGTGCTGCTTCGGTAATGAAACTGAAACAGTAATGCATGTATGTGCTGAACCCAGACCCTCATGTGTAGTTAGTATTAACCCCAATCTACAATGAGTGTTTGGTATAACTCTATCCCCCACTCCTCGAATCTGAGCATACGGTATGTTTTATGCATCTAACTTGTAGGAGTACTTCAATGGAAAGCCTTTCGGCAGGTGTGCGTTGTTGCGCACAGCATTGACAGCCACCATGATGTCTCTGTCTATTCTTGTACTAGAACAAGTGATTGCAACAACTGCAGCAGTACGAACTGTTGCCTTAGGGGCTTCATCAGCCATTAAATTCCCTGCAACGTGAATGGCAACACGTTGATGACTCAATGTGTGTATTACATGAGCCCATGGCAAGCACTCTTTCAGCTTTGCCATCTGTTCCCAAAGCATCTTGTGCTTTATTGTACAATCCTTGGAATCTTGAAATGAATTCTGGCCCAAATAATGAAGGTATTCCTTATATGACTGGACACAGTAATACGAATCACACACTATAAGTGTGGGGAATCCATGATCCGTAATTTGTAGTGCCAGTATCAGGGCCTTGAGTTCTGCCGGCTGTGCATGTGGGTGTTTTTTCAGGATGGAACTTGCCATCATTCATGCTCCCCTTTACAATTGTGCATGCGGCGCAATATTGGTGTTTAGTTCCTACGGCAGGCTGGGAAGACCCATCAGTGTAGATGATGTAATCAAATCGATCTAGAAGCATTATTTAATTCCGTAGAGGGTATTCTTGTTCATATTGCATAAATGCATGTGTTTGTTGTGTAGAATGACATCTGTAATCTATGTCTGTTGCAGTGAGAGAGTTAGCCCATTTTATCCATCTTGGATGTAAAGCTTTGGCATTAGGAACGCTTGCTTTTGTGAGGGCCTCTAAGGTCAGTACCAGTGTCATGACAATTATGCGTTTTCCCTGAGCTAGTGCTCTCTCTCTCACTACAGCAGTCTGTACCACTGTGAGAATTTTCTCAGTGGGTGTAAAATGCATTTCAGCATTTGTGTACAAGAGTGATTTGAATGTAATGGGTACAGTATCACCTTTGTTGAATGTGATTTATGTATACCCGGTTGGTCCAGCAACTACGCTGATCACCAGGTTGGTTGTGTTTACACATGTGTGTAAATGTTTGGAAGCTATCATGTCAGCTTGTATGGAACGTAAAATGTTTGTATGTTCCTGTGTCCAGTGTGTGCTTGAAAAGTCTGGTCTTATCAAATCGTAGAATGGTTTTACCTGTTCTGCATAAACCAAAACTAATGTTCTGCCAAAATTTTAAAATTCTAAAATATATTGTAGTCTTTTCAGAGATGTTGGAGGTTGGAGCAACGCACATTTTTCTAAAAAATGGGTTGCTAATTTTGGGTAATTCCCACTCCTGTTGTGCAGGAGTAAAATCCCACAAGCGTATAGACAACGCAGCTGCCTCCCCTTTTATGTTACTCAACATAATGGTGGATACTGCAGCTAAATTGCCCATCAGTTTCATCCCTAAGTCCTGGAGAGGTGCGGCCCCATCCTCATTCATAATCTGCTTTAGTACATCAGGTAAAACAGCCAGTGAAGGGGTACCATATGCTCTGGTACAAACGTCAGTTAAGATTGTACCCCAAGTGGCGCAGTCTTCCACTGAGGGAGCCATTCCCATCGGCAAGCAAATAGTTAGTATTCTGTCTTTTTCCTGCTGGCCCATATGGGGAAATACTGTTCAAGCTGGCTTGTTTTTTGTGCTATCCAGAATTTGCCCCCAGCTGGTGGGAAACTTTCACATAATGGCATTCAGTGTTTGTGGGCTGATACCCGTAATAGCCAATTGTGGTTGAGCAGCCTGCGCAGGGTTAACTGTTAATGTTCGCATTATGAATTGTATGAGATTTCTGTGTGTTTTCACTAAATAGCTGTTTAGTGTACACATTTCTGCTGCAGTTAAATTAGCAGTGTCAGAATGCGGTGTGTATGCAGCTAAGACTGGCCATTTTCTGTAGTGTGTGGGAGGGCGCCTTTAAACCAATTAATATGCTCTTGGTAAGAAAGAGGAATTTCTAGTTTTTCATATGGAGTATATTCCTCTGGTGTTTCATTCTCAATGTAGGTATGAAACATTGGTGTACGATAATTTGCAGCTGGGAATTTAACCCAGTAATAGAATACCTCTGTCTTGAATGCTCAACCACAAAGGTAGCATCTCCACCCGTAGCCGGGAGAGCATAGTTTAATAATTTCATAGTACCTGCATGTTTGCAAGTCTCTGCTATGTTTAAAACTCCTTCTCCGTTTTCTCTGTTTTCAGACATTGTTTGAAGAAAAAGGAAATTACTAAATGAATTTATGGAGATAGGATAAGCACAATGTGGGAATCTTATCCTACAAGCTTGAATAGCCTACAACCAATACACAGGGTACACCTACTCAGCTGAGGTGATTTCCCTACTACCACGGATGCCTCCGGTTTAGAGGTGAGTAGGAGTCTCTGAGAAGGCACGATTGAACTACTCATGTAGACCGTAAAATAAGAACCATACCAACATTGGAGGCGCCATGTCGTGCAGTTCTCCCTAATCCGTAGGATGTGTGCCTTTGTGGACAACATAAACTTTGGGTGAGGTGACTAGACTGATTCCAAGCACCCCTGTAGTATATGTTGGCCTAGAGACCAGATAGCTCACAGTTCCACCATAAGCCCCCCTAACCCAAACAAGGGGCAAATGGTTTCTGGCAACCACTGAACATGACAACCCTGACCCCTCAGGGATCGTGGTAACGGATCAGAACCTTTTTGCTTAGTCAATTGTGCACTCTTGCTCTCAGAGAAATATGCAAAGAATACACAGTGGGACATTTTCAATATATTTATTGAACCACCGTTATTCTCGTATAGAATACATGTGCTGCGATAATCAGTTGCCATAAGCAGATGGAAGTGATTACTAGAACCAAAAGAGTAAATAGCAGATACAGTTCCTCCAAGGTGCTAAGACAGTGTATATATGCAGGCATATAATACAAGTTAGTAATCAGGCGTACTCCTACTATGCAGTCCCTACGCTGTGTATGTCTAGAGTGTGTGTGGGTGTAGAGCCAAGACAGGACCCCCCACAGGACGATCCAACCCCATTACCTGGCAGAAAAAATGTAGGACCCCCGTCCTGGTCATGAATTAGACACTCCTCACGGAGATGTCAGCGGAAGTGTCTTCTCTGCCAAACCTCGGAAATGCTTCTTCATAATAAAAAGCATCCTTGCAATGTACACACAGATTAGCCTTGTTATGGAAATGTAGATAGCGATGTCGCCCCATGGATGAAGATAGAATGGCATTTGTACATCATGCGTAAAGGCCTTCTACTCGGTGTTCGAGGCATCATGATAATGTTGCGCTAAGCCAGATGTGTAAGCAAAGCAGTTTCAGAGAGACTAATCCAACATTGTCACACATGCAAATATGTGCAAAAGGTCACAGCAATAATGTTATTGTGGAGAAAAGAGGACTATGTAAGAAAATGTGCAGCATTGCTACATGGGCCTAACTCGGGCACATAACATTATTATAACAAACTAAAACAAAACCTTACATTTGATATTTTTGTCCACAATATGTATGTACTCATGATATTTTGACCAAGATGTTATGGTTAAATGATATTTCGGAGTCACTATTATGGCAAATACCGTTTCCTTGTGCTTTCTTACTCCCATGCTATTCCCTGTTTTTGTGTGCCAATCTTCAAGAGCCGTTGCCCATGTTTGACTAGTAAAGGTAAAAAAATTGTCTCTTATGCATCACGGTGCGTGCCCATACAGGCATCTAGACATACATGCATTACAATGCATGCACGTCCATGGCAGCGATCTTAGAATGGATCACATTACCATTCCAAGATGCCCACCATGATTATGATACATATGTACTTATGCGGATGACAAAGGCACACCAAAGCAAAGACTGTAACAAAGCCAATAGGTTGCTATTCGCCTTTTAAAGGTGAGAAGTATTGACTTTGTAAATGATTGTCTCTATCTGTGAAGTGCTGAGTACGGGAGCTTAGGCAAATAACATTAAGCCACTACTTTACCTTCCATTTGTACTAGCAAGTGCTTCTTTACACTCCTAATACCTCCCTATATATCTCTTCAGCTGCCTCATATATTTACAATTTGTGAATCATATACATACGGGGGAGACCAGAAGCCATTCTAAATTATTTTAAGATGTACACATTTTTGAATTCCTGCCTTCATAATTTCATATCTGCTGGCAGAGATCCAGACACTGCAAAGAATTTAGAATCACATCAAATTCGAAACTTAATGAACAATGCATGAAACCTTATGGATCAGGCCCAGCATGAGCATCCCCTACTTTCCACCTTGCAACCCTTGGCACTGCCTTTGTGACCCCTGCAACCCTTGGCACTGCCTTTTGCTATCCGTATAGCATGTCTCTACAAAACAGCATGATAAATAAAGCAAAAATAGACATACAGTACATAATGTCTCTTGTGAGTAAGCTGGCAAACCATGTTCTTTCTTTTTCTATTCCATTCTCAAGAGTATCCCCTACACAATAGAGTAATCAATATTTTCTATGCTCATGTAAGAATATTTTTAAACCAGAGAAATAGTCCCAATGGAAAAGGTTACATGGAAAAGCATCTTGCTTTTTGTTCAAATACTTGAGATAAGACTACCTGCCTTCCATATCAAGATACATCTTAAGATGTTTACATAGGTTTTAATCTTTCAGTTTAAATTAGATTTTTGATTTTAAATACAAGCTAGGCAATGCTGCACTAGGACTAATCAAATCATCCGAACAGTCAAATCCATCCTTGAGCCTAGAATAACTAAGATATTGTGTCTGTGTTGAGTCATTATTTGCCGGAATCCCGAAGCAAAATCTATTTTGAAAATTACAAAGCCGGATTTGTGTGATTTTGCCTGGCTTTGGAAAAAATGTAATGCAACGCAGCCCATAGTGCTGCCCCGTGTCACCTTATATTGAAGAGGCGTTACATGGGTGGACTTTGGTCGTTCCTGAGCATCCACCCATACATTTTGATGCAAACCCATATTTACTAAACTCAGGGTTTGCGAGGGGGGGGGCGGAGAAAACATATGCAATATTGATGTGAATGTAAGAGAAGGATTTTTTAACAGGAGAATTATTTTCCACTTAGAGACACTGTTAGCAAGTTCAATTGTACACATTTAAGAATTATTCCAATAAATATACACTGTACATTTAAAAAAAAATAAAAAAGCTCCTTCATTGTAGTAAATGGGAATTCATAAAGTTTTTCCTTAACTACTTAAGGGAACTCCTGGGAAACGGTACCTATAGCAGATTCAAGGGCTTACTCTTGGAATTCTTTGTGACCTACAAACAAAATAGTAATTCCACTGCAAACCGACATGAGTAAAGTTCTGTTTGTGAAAGAGGTTGCAAGTTCTCTATTGGCAGCCTCTCCATTTGTAGAAACCTCAAAGGCAGTCTTAAGGCCTTATTATGATGTTGGGTGGACTTGTGTCCGCCCGATACCGTATTGGTAAGGAAACCGCCCACCATGGGTCTGCAGATCTGCATACCTAATTACAATGGGGCATATTAGCAAGAAGCTCGTTAAAATTATCGCCGCTTTAGCGGCAGGAAACTGCCGCTAAAGCGGCGATAATGGGCTTGATAATATGCGCTATAGAATTCCAATAGAAGCCCAGGTTAGATGTGCAGGACATCCAACCTGGGCTTCTATTGAAATTCTATAGTGCATATTATCAAGCCCATTATCGCCGCTTTAGGGGCAGTTTCCTGCCGCTAAAGCGGCGATAATTTTAACGAGCTTCTTGATAATATGGCCCTATGTGACCACACATAGTGTGGTCGCAAACTCCCATTTCCCTACGGGAGCTTGTGCTGAGGCCGTAAACCAGCCGTAGCAAAGCTCCCATAGAGAAATAGGAGTTTGTGTGAATCCCTGCACCATGTGGCATGCACCCCCAACCGGAGGCCGCAGGGTTAAGGGGGCCCTGCTAGCGGCCCCGAATGTTGCTTTCCAACAGGCTTTCCATGCCGGAAAGCCCGACATGGAAAGCCTGTTGGAAACCGACATCGTAATCCCAATCGGCAGCAACACCGTCCCTTGGGATCACTTGCCGGTCTCCGACTGGCCAAAGGGTTCCTTGAGCCCATCGGAATCCAGCCGGAATGACTGGCCGGTTTCAGTTTTGACCGTCTGCGTTGTAATGCGGCAGTCGAAATTGAAACCCTCGGGAAGCCTCCGATTTTCCGAGCATCATCGTAATCGGGCCCATAGTAAACAAGTAACATTTAGACCTTCCAAATCTCAGCAGAATGCCTGACTTATCCAACATTGCCTAGAAATTTCTAAATAAATGTCACCTTATTGTAAACTGCAAACACATTCTACTTAGTAAAAGTTTACAAATAAGAAATCTAAATATTGCAGTATATAGTATTTGTTAGACCTGACATCCTTGGTGTGGTCTGCCCCCAAACCCTTTGCCTTCACTCCTCCTGTTGCCTGAAATTAGTTTTTTGTTGGCATTCGGATTCTGTTTGTTTAACAACTGCTAACCAGTGCTAAAGTGCTTGTGCTCTCTCCCTAAAACATGGTATAGTAGGCCTAAACTTGATTGGCACATTCAATTTTCTTATAAGCCCCCCTAGTATGTGTTACTACATTTACCCAGAGCCTGTAAATTAAATGCTACTACAGGGTCTGCAGCACTGATTGTGCCACCCACCTGCTCTTTAAAGCATGTCTCAGGCTTGCCCTTGCAGACTGCAGTGCAAATTTAAAAACTGCCATTTCAACCTAGGCCTAAGCCTCCTTTTTTAATACATATGTCACCCCTAGGGTAGGCTCAAAGCAGTCCACAGGGCAGGGTGCATTGTATTTAAAAGAAGGACATGTGGTTTTAAGTTTTTTATGTACTGGAGTGAAAAATTCCTAAATGTAGTTTTTCACTACTGTCTCCCATAGGAGAACATTGGGTTACCTTATTACATTTAATAGGCGCTAACATTTAATTGGGAGCAGATAGAATATCAAGTTTGGGCTCAAATGAAGTGAAATTGAAAATTCTCTTTAATAGTAAAATTGTGTTTTAAGTCACACTTCTGAAAATGCCACCTTTAAAAAGATGGCATTTTCCTGTCCTAACCATTTGATGCCTACTGCTGGTGTCCTGGATCACCTGACCCTTTGTGTATTCCTCCAAGACAATGAGAAGAAAACAGGCAAGTTGTTGGCAGGATAGCCCATCCTGCCAGGATGGTTGTGGGGTAGAGCTGTTCCCTGCCTCACTTACATTTTAAAGGACTGCCTCCGGGACACACACACACACACAAATGAACCTGACACTAGCCTTTTTTCACCCCAGACTTCTTGGAGTCTTGTCATGGGAAGGAAGAAACTTTCTGAAACCAGATGTGGGGGTAGCCTGGAAGATTCCCCACTTCAAAGGCTGGCACTAAGTATAAAAATTGAACTCTCAGAATCCTTATTTAATAAATTTCTAGACCTGTGGATGACTTCAGAAGGACTGCCTTGGACCCCAAAGGACTGTCCTGCAGCTTGAGGCCTGCCGGGTACCTCAGAGGACTGACCTGCTGCTACCAGAGGACTGCCCTGCTGCTTGAGGCCTGGCTTGCTACTTGAACCCAGTACTACCAGAGTGACTCCAAGGGCTAGGTGGCTGGCCTCCTGTGTGAGCTACAGGGACATAACAAGCTCCAGAAAACATGAAACCTGCACCGGGCCTTTGCTGGAGTACGTCCTAACCTCTGAAGTGGTACCCCTCCAGTCCTGGAACATCGGTTGTGGTGTTAAAGGTTCTACTCCTGTGTAACATTAAAAGTTGGGACTTACAAACATTTTCATCAAAAAGTGGCCTGAGAACTGACAGAAGACGGGGAACCCGATCCACCCAAGCTACATTGCCTGTTGGCCTGACTCTGCTGTAGCTCCTGCTAGGTTTTTCTCCAAAGCAGCAAATCCTGTTCAGCAGGACCTCTCAGCCAAGGCATTCAGCCCAGTGGAACCTTCATTGGCTACAGCCTGCAGCTTTGTCCCACTGGAGATTTTCAACTTCCAAAAAACTGACAAAATCTGAAGGTAGAAAGCTTCACTGTGACTAGGTCCAGGCAATCCCCAACGACATCAACTCCTCCTCGAACACCACTGGCTGCCTTGCACAGCTGATATTTACCTTCTCGGGAACTTCTCTTCAAAATGTCATCTAAGACCGGGCCCAATCATCCCTGTGCATTCGACCCACACTCCATCGCAGTCGGCCTTAACTTTTGACTTTGCCCCGGTCTCACATGACCAGGATTCCAGTGATTGGCGCTTTGATCTTTTAGGCACTATTTTACACTAAAAACTTTAAAGATTCATATTTCTGGTTCTATCAATTGGATTTAATTTGTTTTGGTGTATTTTTATTTATTAACATGTATCATATTTTCCCAAATTGGATTGGGATTTTTCTTGCATTGTGTTTTCACTTTAGTTATGTTATGGGATTTGTAAAGCGAATGGCTGCCCCAGCAACGGCGCGTCCCACCGCTGCTTCCAAAATGACAACACAAGAGAAGAGTCTACAGTGGAAGGCTTATCCCGGGAAGAGCCAGGTCTTTACTGCCTTCCGGAAGGTCCCATGGTTCAGAATGCTTCTGATGGTACCAGGAAGGGCATTCCAGAGGACAGAAGCAAGAACAGTTTGTGGCATATGTACAAGGAGTTAACGCCGCGTTAGCGGCACTTTTCCACCGCTAATGCGGCAATATTTTTATCGCCGTATTCACAAGCTGTCGCTAACAGCCGTTAGCGACAGATTTCAGGTGAAACCGTCCGTTTTCACCATCACCACTTATGTTAGCGATAACTATCGCTAATGAGATGCAAGGTAGGCGTTCCCTTGCAAAAACGCATGCTAACCCCACTTCGCGATATTTACAATGATCGCCCTGGCCCGCGATACGTTCAGAAAACAGCAGCTAAAGCCCGTTAGCGGCTGGGACTTAAGACCAGAAAAAAGGTGGCCTTAAAAATGGTGATAAAGAACAGTACATAAGGGCGACTAGCCGAGATCCTCATCTGAAGAACCACTGATGCCATTGAGGTACTACTCATGCAGCTTGGAGCACCAAGAAGGCCACAACAACCACCGCCACTGCCACCGCCCACAGGACCACCACGGAGGCAGCGCCAAAGAAGACAGCGGGTCCATCTCACATGCCTCACCCTCACAGACCTAACGCCAGAGGATGTGATCGCCCACTACAGGCTCAAAAGGTCATCCATCCTCCGCATCCTGACCCAGATAGCCCCCAGGCTGCAGGCACCAACAGAGCGGAGAACCAACATCCCTCCGCAGATAAAGCTGCTGCAGTGCTGCACATGTTGGCCTCTGGTACCTTCCAACCAACAACAGCCAGAGTTGGGGGAATCTCACAGTCAGCCCTATCAAGGTTCCTACCAACTGTCTTGGATGGCATCATCAGCCTGACACAACAGGACCTATGCTTCCCCAACACTGCGCAGGAACAGCTTGAGACAAAGCAAGGCTTTTATGCCATTGCTGGCTTCCCGTAGGTGTTGGGGGCAATTGACTGCACACATGTCCTACTTGTGCCCCCTGCAGACACTGCACACATATACCGCAACAGGAAGCACACACATTCCAAAAATGTGCAGGCAATTGTGGACCACCGGGGCTTGTTCACCAATGTCATAGCCAAGTTCCCAGGCAGTGTGCATGATTCCTACATCTTCCGCCAGTCCATCATCAACCAGCGGTTTCAGGATGGCACATATGGAAATGGACTGCTTGTTGTTAAGTACTGACTAAATATACCACACACCCCAAGTCCACAATCATGGAACTCACAAATGTGAGAATCTACATGTAGCAAATTTCATACAACATGCCTAGTAACTTGTCCACCTACCATACACAACAACCCAAGTGACTGCGGTTACTGGGGCTAGCCTTGTAGACAAACTATCCCCAAAGGCACAGCCCCTCCGCCACACATTTGCAAATGCTGGGAGAGGTGGGAACCAAGTAGGTGCGATGGAGGGTCTGGACCTATGAGGAAAGTATGAACACAAGGCCGAGTCTGGCGGCGGTGTCCTGTATAGTCTGGAGCTTGCAGAGCACAGTCTTGTCTATGCGGACATATAGGGCGTTTCCGTAGTCCAGTCTGATGGTAATGACTGGGTGGGTGACTGTCTTTCTTGACTCGGGGGGGATCCATTTGAAGGTCTCATGGAGGATGCAGAGGGTGTCGAAGCAGCTGGAGGCCATAGCGTAGATCTGTTGGTTCATGGAGAGGGAGGAGTCGAGTACGATGCCTAGGTACCTGGGGTCATTGGTGGGGGAGCTGCCGAAGGCGGTGGCACACCAGGTGTTGTTACATGCTGATGGGGTGGTTACAAGGATGAGGATTTATGTCTCCTCCACGTTGAGTACCAGGCAGCTGTTGATCATCCATGTCGCAACTTCCTGCAATACTTCCTGGAAGCCCAGTCTGGTGGGTGTGGGCATCTTGCTGAGGGAGAGTATGAGCTGGGTGTCCTTGTAGGTGGTGAAGTCTTTTGGGTGTCTTGATGTTGCTCCAGTTCTTCTCCAGGCGTCTGCAGATACATCTTTTTCATCCAAGCTGTATGTTGGAGTTGCATAATGGGGCAAGTTTGTATGCGCAGTTGGAGATCCATGTTTGGAAATCCCTGACAGTGCCGTCAGTGTTGGCTGCAGCGGTGTGGGTGTTGCCGTTGATGGTGGAAAGGAGCAGCTCCTCTGTGACTCAGCTCCAGTACCTTTGTGTGGCGCGGGCTGTGTGTTTGGGTGGGTTGGGTTTCTCGACGAGGAAGTGTACGCAGTGGTGGTCACTCCATGGGGGTTGAGTGGTGTGGATGAAGTGGACGCTGTTTCTACATGCGGAGATGGGGTCGAGGGTGTGTCCTGCCTTGTGGGTCAGTGTAGTGAAGAGTTGGGTCAGTCCGATGTTTGCGAGCTTTGGCCAGAGGGTACTGGAGTTGGAGTTGATGTGGTTTGTGAGGTGGAAGCTCAGGTCTGAAATTAGTACGTAGTCCATGGAGTAGATGGCGTGGTGTGTGATGATGTTGATGGTGTGGCCGAAGCAGGCCCGACCTCCAGGGGCTCTGCAGGTAAGGGTGCCGTGGATTGTTGCTTTGTGGCTGGTCTGGTTCTGGAAGTGCAGGTGTTGGGCGGTGGTGAAGGTCTGGCGGCAGCAGCAGCAGGATAACTGGATGTGAGTTGTGTCTGGTGTGGCCTATTGGCAGTTGTACGTTCTCCTGGCGTTGACTTTGATGAGGTCGGGTGAGTCGTAGCGCTAGATGGTAGGAGATCCAGGGTCCCTGCAGCTGTTTGCGTTTGGCTCGCGGACGGGCGCAGACGGGATTGCCTTTGGCACGCTGTTGGAGTGCTAGTGATGCAACCGCACAGCGCCCACAATAAAATAGGCTAGAGGGAGGGACAAGCAGCTGTGAGGCAATGTAATTTGCATTGATGCTGGTCAATTGTCTGAAGCTACACATGGCTAACCTGAATTCCAAAGTAGCACAAATCACACACCACAAAATATAAACACTGCAAACACAGCATGCACAACAACTAATGGACACATCTCTCCATTACATGTTTCAGGTGATCAAGGATATGCACTCTCTCCATGGCTGATGACACCCCTCCGAGCCACAAACACCCAGGCCCAGAGGAAGTATAATTTGGGCCTTGGACGCACCAGGGCCATTGTGGAGCGCACTTTTGGCGTGCTAAAGTCACTTTTCTGGTGCCTTGACATCACAAGTGGCAGACTGTTGTACAGTCCGGAAATAGTGTGCAAGATAATCATAGCATGTTGTGTGTTGCACAATATATGTGTACGCACCAATGCCCCATGGATCCAAGTGCCAGATGCACCGGACGATGCTGAGGATGATGAAGAAGATGAGGCTGGTGCTGCACATCCCACAGTATCTGCTCCAGGAACTGCCCGAAGGAACCGAATCATAAACAATTTCTTCACCTGAGCACGTCACAATGTGACAGTCCTTTGTGAAATTTATGTGCAAAATGCACCTAAGCACAGTTTGTGCAATAAAACAACACAACACACATACCTTGTGTGCATGTTTATCCTCTGCATAAGTACATCTCTCTGACAAGTGAAAGTCAAACATTTTGCGGTAAGTATTGTACAATTGTAATTTTGAGGGTGGGTATGTCTTTTGTGGTCAGATATGCTTATTAGGGTGTCATTTGGGGTCAGATATGCTTTTCAGGCTGTCATTTGGGGTCAGATATGCTTTTCAGGCTGTCATTTGGGGTCCGATATGCTTATTAGGGTGTCATTTGGGGTCAGATATGCTTTTCAGGCTGTCATTTGGGGTCAGATATGCTTTGTAGGGTATCATTTGGGGTCATATATGCTTTGTAGGGTGTCATTTGGGGTCAGATATGCTTATTAGGGTATCATTTGGGGTCAGATATGCTTTTCAGGCTATCATTTGGGGTCAGAAATGCTTTGTAGGGTGTCATTTGGGGTCAGATATGCTTTGTAGGGTGTCATTTCGGGTCAGATATGCCTATTAGGGTGTCATTTCGGGTCAGATATGCTTTTCAGGCTGTCATTTGGGGTCAGATATGCTTATTAGGGTGTCATTTGGGGTCATATATGCTTTGTAGGGTGTCATTTGGGGTAAGATATGCTTATTAGGGTGTCATTTGGGGTCTGAGATGAAATTACATCTAATACTGTTTATCTGTGTAACAACTTGCACGTAGCGTGCAAAATCTGGCCGCATTAACCTTAACGCGATGTTTTTTTCATAATCGCGATGGAAAATCTATCGCTACACACATTGAACAACACAAAATATTACCCCTAGGCCAATTTGCGTGCAGAATCTCACCGCGTAGTCACAAAACGGGCCGCAAACACACAGGAAGTGATGTCTGCATGCTTCCTGCTTCTTGGAGGAGTGCTGTGCACTTTCACTTTCTCTTTTGAGCACATTGCTGGTGATTGTGGAGAGTGTTGGAGGTGTTTGGTGTTATGTGCTGCAGATTTCTGATTGAGAGAGTGTTGCTGTGTCCTGTGAACTGTTGATAGTGTCTCCGTGAAGTGTTGTGTACTTGTTTGTATGTGTTTTTTGCGTCTTCTCCTCAATCTTGTCGGATGTTTGTCTAAGGGGTAGTTTAAATAATTAATAGTTGTTAGGGCATATATTGTTTTTTTTTTTTATAGGAGTGGGTTTAGGTGTGTGCTGGGAGATGGTGGGTGTGGGAAGGGAGGGAAGGATGTCAGAGGGGGCATTGGGAGCTTCCTCTGGCTGGTCAAATTTTACCTGCCCTTGATGGTGGAGAGTGGGGGTCGTATCCTTTCTGGATATGACGTCCATGTGCGGAAGGTCAGATGGGAGCGGGTGAGAGAACAGATGCTGCGTGTCTTCGGTGTGGACAGGACTGTCCGCCAATGGAAGCACCGATGGCAGGATTGCGTGGGCCGTGAGGGTGACCTGTTGGACCACCAGGGAGTCATCATTGGCCTACAGTGTGGTAAGTTCACCCTCAAAATTGATATATGAACACCCATACGAAAAGCCAAAACTGCGGTGTGTGACACAATGGTGTATATGTGCACAAATGTGGCAGAGTGAGGCGTTAGACGTCATGCCTTCACTCCTAACATTGCCACATCAGAAACGGAATGCTGCACCATATGTACAAACATAGGGTGCAGCTTGCGTTTTCCCCTGCGCTGGCGCAACACTTAGCACTGTAGTACCAACGCTGGCACCCTTGCACCATAGTGCGTGCAGGGCAAAGATTGTTCATGTACAGGAAGGGTCACTGTACATAAAAAATCCAAGGCATTGTTTTTTGGACATGTGTGCTGCACAAAAGGAAGAGTAATAATGCATTCCTCCTTGTTTTGCAAAGTTAGGTACACTGCCCTTGTACATAGGCTTTGTGTTACAATGGATGAGATAGGAACAATTGTTCTATTGAAATAGGACATCTCCAGAGTGTCATACACCACCAACAGTTGTGACACAGCCTTGTGCGATCTGCAGCGATGCTATCATCCACAGAGCATGTATAACATCATGTTGGGTGGAGAAATGGGGCCTTGGGAATGTGTCACACAAGTAGTATGTGCAAAGTTGTCAGCATCATTGTCTTGTTGGCCTAACTCAGCATTCTCAGATCTTGTGGGAATGACAGGCAAAGTAGACACAATCATGTAGGCAACATGGACTGCAACAGTACAGTCACAGAGCATTGTCATTGATGGTGATGAATTGTATGATGATTAGGACACGTGTGCTTTTACGTCTGATACCAACACACGTTTCTTTTCATGTCTCACACCTGGAAGACAACTCATCACATAGGAGGATATCAACACCTTCAAGGACCCACACGCCACTGGTGAGTTCAGCCATTAAATATTGGCATTGTGAGATGTGATGAATGTCTGGGTGAAATCATTGACGTTGTAGTATACAGTATGGGTGTGCATCACATGTACCTTGCCTCCAGTGTGATGATGTTTTGTGGAAATGTGAAGTGTGTACAAATCAGTAAGTGATGATGGAGCAATGCATATGTCTTCCAGATGTAACTTTGCACATCCCCAGTCAGTGATACCCATGCAAGTGATATCTATGGGTTCTGTCACTACATCACATGCATGTGGATTACAGAGCGTACAGATAGGAGAGGAGACATGTGAGTGGTGTTGCTGATGAGTATGACCAGACATGGAATGCATGTACATCCTTGACTGAGATGACTGTGCAAGTGGGCCCGATCATGCACAAGGAGGTAGTGGTTTTCAGGCCATGCGTGGTCAGACACATGTCTGCACAGTACTATTGTAGGTATGCTGCATACCAGCTTCACAGAAGTAGCAGGGCGTAGCTTTAAGCCGAGGATATCAATGGCACATTCCACAAACACCTAGCAAAGATGGCCTTATGTATCTCATTGGCATGTTTTGCCACTGCAATGGTGTTGCCAAGCTGTCTCCTTGGGGTCATTACCCGGTGAGACTCAGGGGCAAATGTACAAGCCCCTCTCGCCAAATTTGGGACATTACTCCTCATGCATTTACCCCACATGCTTTCGCTCTGCTGTTATTTCTGCGCAATATATTTTACAACCCAGGCCTCTACAACGATATTCGTTAAAACGCATTCCCCATTATAACACAATTACCATTATGACTCCAGGGGGCCGTTACTTTGGGGAATGCATTGCAACAGTTTGCGTTGTAAATCCCTGTGTTGTAAAATTGTCAGCGGAGTAAGAATTGCGGATCAAAGACATGCAGATTTATGAAATTTGAGTAAACTACGTTTCCCCCTCTCGCCAACACCGCGTCACCTATTGCGAAGTTGTGGTGGAGAGCCACCTAACGTCTTCCCATGTGTGCTGCTTGATGCAGCACAAATGTAAGTGTAAGTAGGGCTGTTCCAGGATTGCTCATGTGCAGAAAGGGTAACCTTCCTACACATAAACAAGCCTCCCCTGCACACAGACACCCTTGCACTCTTGTGCAAGGGTGCCTGTGTGTTGGCGCTGAGTTGATGAACTCCACGCCGTCGCTAGGGTACACACAGGGCTGCACCTGATTATTGTACATATGATGCAGCACTGTGTTACAGAAGAGGATGAGCGAGGCGCTACACTCAGAGGGCTCCCTCCTCCAATTCCTTGTACATGTCACCCTCAGTCAGGGTATGTCACAGCACCATCATTTGACACTGACCGTCTCATTTGGTTGTGACATTACATGTCACATGCCATGCACTGCCATGTCAGTCTCCCCAGCATGTTGTTACTGATCCTGGATTCAACATTTCATTGTCCAGGTCACTTTCTAACTTCACAATGTTACGTTAGAGTGTAGGCTCCCATGTTTCGCTGACCTTGTGTTTCTGAGTTAAATGGAGAACATTGACATAGTCATCAGGACTCCCAATTTGTCATTGCTCTTATTTAACAGACAACATGTCGCCAGAGGAGTCCCACGCCTTCCAGATGAGGAAGGACCGGTACCTCCATATCCGCAATGTCTCAAAGGGATATCGCAACATGGCACGGAGGTACCAAGAAGCCCGGGCAGCTTGGATTTGGAAGTCGGTGCCCGAGGTAATGACCCACGGTAGCCAGAGTGTCACACAGGCTATCCCTGGCCCCTCTGGCGACAGGCGTGGCTCCCGGCGTGGACAAGCAGCAACACATCCCCCTTCAACACCACATACACAAGAGACAATGCCACCTGCATCAGCAGATCAGGTGGTGCGTTCACTGTGCGGGACCGGCTCACAGTCATGGACAACAATGTTTTGCTGGCAGAAATTCAGCGGGAAATGGCGGAGCATACCAGGCACCTGCAGGACCTAAAGGCAGCCCTGGGTCTCCCATATTGACCGGACATTTTGAGCCCCATCCACCTCTTCTCCCTTCCCCCAATGTTATTTCTTGCTCTTAGTTAGTGTTAGGTAAGTATTTAAAGTGCTAGGTAGTGTAGTTGTTGTGTAGGTATAGTTAGTGTTAGATTTTAAGCTAGTTTTAGATATTTATTCTTCTATAGTATTTGGGGATAAGTTTCCTTTTCCTTTGGTTGGGCGGTTGATGTCTTTGTTGTTATATAAAAAATAAAACCCAAAAATATATATATTTGTGTAGGATAACTGTGTAGTTAATTTATGTATAGCTTACATGTCTTTGTCCAGTCTCATGATGTGCTTTAAGGGTGGGAGGGGGGTTGATGTCTTAGATATGTTATTGCGGGTTTAGGATTAGTTATGGTAGATAGTTTAGGTTATCATTCACTTTGTTCCAGTTAGTTTAGATTAGGCTAGTTGTAGAAGTGATTAGTGTTAGTTTAGGGTAGTTTATTTTGTACTTTCATAATAAATGGTTACTACTTTAGAATTCTGGTTGCACTTATGTCAGGGGTGATTTGGTGGAGTGTTGATTTTTACCTTGTATGCAATTTATTCTATCACAGGACAATCATTTGAATGTGTAGGTGTGGTCATGACATGTTACTTAGCTGGACGGATAGTGTCAGGATACTTTAGTTATGAGCACAGTAAACTTGTATGGATAACATGGTGGCAAGTAGGAGTTACGGCCTAGTCTAGGGACACTCTTTTGTGAAGTTTAACATCTTAAGTGTGACTCACGGAGTTTGTCAGCATATTGTTGCCCATTTACAACACAACGTAGGGACATGGGCTTGAGCAGATATTGACATTGCAACTCTTATCCATCATGAAGATGGATGTATGCGCCGGGTACCACAGATTCCGTCCACCCCCTGCATATCACATGAGCCTGGCGCAGAGTCCATCTACCATGCACAGACATCGGCACACTTGCTGTGTAGTGCAAGGGTGTCAGCATCATTTGAGTTGGATGTTCCTGTGCATGGAGGCTCAACCTCCTGCCCATGCAGCATGTTGTCATTTTGCCGATCAAATGTGCACGGCATATGGCTGAACAATGGGCCCAATTCACCAAAGTGATCTGAGACGGAATCCTAACTTTACGACTCCTAAATGCCTTTTGTGAATACCGAAAGTCGTCAAGTTAGGGTTTTGTCGCAGATTACTTTTGTGAATCGGGACAACAGTTCTGCTGCACACAGGAGGGGAAATGTAGCATTGCTCCCTGTAGTGCCAGTGCCATAGCCCTTTCTCCCAGCTGCTACTTTTGGCATTGGATCATAGCGATGCCACCCTTGAAATGGTGGTACAGCATCTGACTATATGCTAATTGCAATGCACTACACATCCCTAGACACATTGCCCTATCCGCTCACAGTGGTCACAGCAGAGAGGGTTCCTTATTTATAAAGCATTGTTAGGCCACAGGAAGGGGCTGACTGAGGACTTGCACTTTGGGATAAGTACCTATTGCCAACACCACTTCACTGAAGCAGACATTGTGGTTCCAATAGCGGCTGGTAGACATATGCCCTAACCATTCTTCATCTATGTGAATATGGTGTGCTCCATCTTGCAATGTGACATGCAATGAGCCCCATCACAACAAGCTTTGTCCACCCCATAGAGTGTGAGTAGATCTGCCAGGTGAGACTTTGTAGCAATGATATAGGGAGACACTACTTGTGGCATGCGACTGACTTGGACATATTTGCACACATGCCTATTTCCATCATGTACGTAGGGCTAAGTTGGGATGTTGCTAGAATGTTGTATTTGAGCAATGAGGGCACGGCTAGTTCACACATACCCGGTCATCTCACTGCCTATCTGGGACACAGTTAAACATGGACATTTCTCATATGTCCATTGGTGTACGTTTTGATGGATTCACTGGCTCAACATTTTTACAGACTTCTATACTTGAATAGTCATACACAACACACACCTGTGTAACTTAAATATTTTTCTTTTAATGCGCATTGTCTCAGTTGGAGACTGGGCCAGTACTTGGCTCAAACAAGCCCCACATTCCAGAGATGCCCAATGGAGGGCCTGACAGAGTACTTCAGGGGTGACATGTCCAGAGGAAGAGGTTGAGTTCAGTCAGCAGGCTGATTGCAGTGTCATTGGGAACAACACAAATCATGGCAGTCCATACTGAGGTCCAAGGTGAGTGTCGAAGAGTGAATCTGGGGACAGTGGAAGCTGAAGTTCCTGGGCATGATGCTAAGCACTGATGCAAGGCAAAAGAGTTCATTTGGCACAGATGGATGCTACCGCTTTCTTCTTCGCAATAATGCAGATTCATCCACATCTTCGTCCTCTGATGTGTCATGTGCCTCACATGTGCGTGGTGGTAGATTGGCTGCAGCACTGTGAGGCACTGACAGATCAGGGAGCGGAGATGTGTATGTAGAAGCAGCAGCAGCATTCATCTGTGCCAAACCTTGATGCAGCAATGCAGTGATGATCAGCTGCAGGGCATGGAAGATTCCAGCTACGTCTTGTTGGTGTGCAGCCGTGGCAGCCATTTGTTCCGCTTGCATCCGCTCCATATTCTTCATTATCATTCGCATGCGGGCCAACTCCTGGCAGACATCGGTGGAGCCACTCTGACTGGACAGTTGTTCTTGTCTCTGAGTCATGACTCCAGCGATGTCAGCCATGGAATGTCGAAGAGCATGGAGCGGACTGTGGGTGTCTGTGATGTTCTGTAGGTGGTCCCGAATGGGACTCAGACACCCACGTACGGCATCGAGTTTGGCCGCCAGGCTATCAAACTCCACCCGCACCTGATCAGCCATCTCCTGCTGGACCTCTACTGTAAGGTGTTGAAATTCCAGAAGTGGGTCCTCAAGGTCCTGGGAGACAGCTGTGTTGGTAGGTGCTTGCTGGTGGGTGGTTTGTGCAGGGGGTGGAGTTTCCATGATGCAGCTGGATGACCCTGCTTCCGGAGATGGTGTGCTAAATGAGTCTAGCAGCTGTTGGAGGGTGTCCTGGTTGATGGTGGCAAATTCCTCATCTTCATCAGTGAAGAGTGGGACAGGCTGCTGTACAGGAGGTGATGTTTCTCCCTCTGCAATGTAAAGGGGAGATGCATTAAAATGTGTGTTTCAAGTATGATCATGCATTGGATGAGTTTACAAGCAGACTGCATGACAATGTCCATTCTGACTGTTTAGGAGGAGATGCCTATTAGATGCCGGATAGTGATTCTTTGTACAACTTCACAGATGTGACGTTGTAATTGTACATTATCGTCTCACAGTTTACAGCTATGCCAAATGTGAATGGCCAATTTCTATACACAAGCGGCCCCAGTTGTGGCCTCTGTTCAGTAGTGAAAGTGATGCAGCTTGCACCACTTGTAGTCAATGTTGATTAGCTCAGATTTATGTGTCTGTGCACTGCATTGTGGGAGAGTCACCCCTGCAGCTTAGGTTTTACTGCCCCTTATCCCTTTCAGCCAGTGAGCTGTTCACTTATGTGCATTTACAATGATGAGATGTTGCAAGCTGGAGTAAATATGGGTCTTGGTCAGAGTTGGGACACTTGTGCATTGTTTGGCAGAAGATGTCTTCTTTACATCAGGGGTTGTATGTACATGAGGAAGTGTCAGAGTGTGACATGCTCCTTTAAGGATGAACTCCACACTCAGCCACTTCAGTGACCGTGGCCTGCACCATGTGAAAATGTTTAGGGTGCAGGCATGCAATTCATCATGCACTGTCACTTGCCTAGTCAGTGTGGCTCACAGACAGTCAGCTTTGCTGGGTAGTGCACATGTGCATGGGTTTGGTGCAAGAATGGTTATGTGTGAGGAGGGACCCCTTTAGGCAGATTCGCAATGATGGGCTAATTGCTGTTTCTATGTGTGCTGCACAATGCAGTACACATGTACATCCAGGTAGCTTTGGCTCTTGTGATTTCTCTTGTGTGCATGTCATCAGTCATGTTTTTCCTTGCATGCATTGCTTACTGCCCTCCCGTTGGCTTACCCGTTGTGAGTATGGTGCAGCGTGAGTTTCTATTGTTGTTGCAGGCTGAACACAGTGACAACACCCATTACCCTCAACGTTGGCCCCACGTGTGGTGTGTAAGTGGGCCTAGATTTGATGGATGTGGATTCCCAAAGGCGTATTAGTGGTGCTCAGGACCTATCACCCCCCCTCCCATCAGATGCAAATGGCAGGCTGATGTGTGTTTGTGTATTTGCCACGCAGATGGTCACATGGATGATACATGCTGTCCTGGTTCAGATTATTGAATGCCGGGGTTTGCGTGTGGATGATAACAGACATGACTGCATATTTGTTCACTGACACAGTAGACTTACCATGCACATCATGGTGTAATGGGCAACTCACACCAGGAATGATGTGGAATGCTGTTTTCTGTATGGCACATGTGTACACTTGAGAGTGGAGGAGTGAATTTTGACCTAAGGGGTGATGGTGCCATTTAGCTACTTGTCATTATTTGGTGCTACTTTGCTATTCTTGCTTGTTGTCATACTTAGGTTGTCATACTTCTTTACAGGGACATTGTAGTTCTGTGAGTATGGCACACAGACAAGTCATGTAGTACATATTTGGGTGACACATTCCTGATATGCATAGTCCGCGCACTGTGGTGTTGTAGGCATATCCCCCCTGCTCATAGTATGACATCACATTTGGACTCAAGTCTGCTGAATGTGTGCATTGTGGCATATGCACCTTTTAGACAGATGGCTACATGATCACTTTGTTGTGTTTATGGTATGCAGACTCACTAGATGCTTTCTCACTTGGTGTACACAGGACTGCATCTCATGAACAAGCAAGGGGGCACATTGACTGGAGATGCGGTAGGATGTCAAAATGTCCCCCTTGCCTCAACACCACGCATATACAATTTGTCTGCACAAGGCCGCATCTCTCTGAGGCCAAAATGAGAATGCACAGTGAATGTGACTTATCATGTGCATAAGTAGGCATGCCACCACCAATGTCAGCACACATGCACCATTGTGCCTGTGTGTCTGAGTTGTGTGCAAGATTGTGTATGTGCAGTATGGTCCCCCTTGATGCACATGCACATTATTGCACACGACTCAGACACACGGGCACATGCATATGTGTGGTGTTGAGGCAAGGGGGCCATTTTGACACCCTGCCACATCTCCAGTCAATGTGCCCCTTTGCTATTTCATGTTGCCCTTATTTTGTGGTCTGATGTGAATCTTGGACTATATTTGGGTTACTTTTCTGTGCACATTTCCAAGTCTGTGAGCCCACCAATATGTGTCTTGCAATGTATTGGTTGAGTAGGGTGATATGTGTCTATGCCACCAGGGACAAGGGTATCTGGGACATGATCCACAGTCATTGTGGGTGTGCACTGAGAGATATTTAATTGGGCATGAGTGCCATTGGGCCCTTCCACCCCCGTCCCCCCAGTCCCTGGTTGTTACTCACCCTGTTGCTGATGTGTCTGGGCATGTTCAGCAGTATCCTGTCCCGGAACTCCAACCACCGTCTCCTTGCTGATGACAGCGGACACCTGTCCCTCCAACGCATTCAGCTCCTCCTGTGGCGCTGGACTCCCACCTCCAGTCTGCATTGCTGCTTTGAGATTGGCTGCAAGTTTCGCCTTGGTCTTGCGCTTAGCATCATGCCAGCGCTTCTTGCAGTCATCCACTGTCCTCTTCACCTCTCCGACAGCATTCACCTTGGCTGCGATGGACTGCCATATTGCATTTTTTGTTCCCAATGACACTGTGGAGCTGACAAAAAGCTGTTGTTGTTTTTCTGTCACCTCTGCAATCAGGACCTGGTTTTCCTGCTGACTGAACTGGGTCTTCCTCTTCCTCTTCTCCTTGCCCTTCCCCTGGGTCTCTGCCTGGTCCTCCTGGGTGTTTGGGGGGTTGTTGTTTGCTTCGATACTGGGTCCAGCTTCCTCCACGGTTCTTTTCTTCTTTTTTTTTTAAATTTGTGTTTGGGCTACAAAGCCGGCGTTTTATAGTGGTTTTTCAGGCCTAACGTGAAAAAAAGTGGCCTCACGCGAATTAGCGTGCAGTTTCTGGCCGCTAATTGGCCGTTTGCCACTTTTTCCACGTTAGCGTCAGGATTTTTATCGCCGTGCCGCTGTTCTTAACGCGGGTAAGTTCATCTGGTAAGGGAAACTATCGCTAACACGGCGATAGTTTTCCGCGGTACACAGAGATAAAAAGCGTTAGCGGTAGTTATCGCCAATTCTTGTACATATGCCCCTTTGTGTGCTGTTTGTGTGCTGATTAATTAATTTACACTTTGCGTCTAAGTTAAGCCTGACTGCTTTTTGTGCCACGCTACCAGAGGGTTAATCACAGGTGATTTAGTGACTTTTGTGATTCACCCTGACTAGGATTGTGGTTGCTGTCTTAGTGGGGTCCACCCCTCAACCAGTAACCCAATTTCTTACAGTATTGCATAGATTGCTTGCAGAGCACAAACCACTATAGATGTGACCACAAACACATGTTACTTACATTTTCTAAATTAAGGTCAAAAGGACATAAATCGTGCATGCACGCTACAGAATGCCAGACAAACCAAAAACTTGTATTTTAGGTACTAGTGCAAAAAGAAATATGTTACCACATTTATGGTCTGTTTTGGTAACAATTTTCTACACCCATATGGAACTATCACTTTCTTCTTAGAATGGGTGTAGAAACACACAGGCCTGTCAGCTTGCTTGAATAAAGATGCAGAACAAAGCCACTCTCTTTTTAAAGGTTCCACTCTAGTTACTAATCACCAAGAGAAACAATATCCATTTTGTGTGTGTTGTGCAGCGATCCTGCTGGGAGCAACGGCCACTGCAGGGAGATTCCATCAATGTCATTGCAAAAAAGGGCTAAAAACCTACCATTTCAAGCTGTATCCAGGCGGTGGAGGTAACAGAGCCAGAAGTACAATCAAAAGGAGAAATCAAGTCACGATGGACTCTGTATGCAAACAGTCTTTCCCTGACAACTATTATATTTTGCTCTCGCTACCCTCACACCGTCTCTTCTTGATCCTTCCCCATTTTCACACCACCGCGTAAATTCTCCCCTTGTCTCTTTGTACAAATGTACTTTCCCCTTTTCCATCCACTAAGTACCCTCAATATATTAATCCTTCTTCTCATGTTACATGCTTGGTACGCGTATATTCTTAGATGTCCTCCTATATTCTGTATAAATTGCTCCAATACCTCTTGGACTACACAAAGAAATATAAACAATTATGATCCTTATGTGCCTCAATGCCTCCTCAAAGGTTCGGACATGCATTTTCTGTTGTGTGTGGCCTAAAAGCATGCCTTGCTCTCTGATAACCTAAGACTGAATACCGCTTGACATTCTTGCCTTTTCCAGAGCCAAAAGCATACATCTGTGGCCCTTTTGTGAAAACAATTCATCATTAACTTGACATTACATACCTCATTTAATTCTCAAAGACTGCAGATGCACAGGTACCTCACCCCCTCACCTCTTCCAGTTGCTGTAACCCAGAGGGCAGATGATCCCAAAACTGTAAAGAAGTTCTAGTAATGTGTGCTGTGTTTTAATGTTGTGGCTTGCTTTGTAGAAACATGACTTAATTTAAGTGAGAGACATTCAAGCAAATATGCTCCTCCTAGAATATATATGGATTCTAGTAGAATTCATTCTACCTATCAGTGTCATAATTGTACTGTTTTATATTATGGATTTATATAAAGCTAACTTCTCTTAATGGAGTGTTAAAGAGTTTAGCGGGTGGGCAGTATGCCACCCCGGAAAACCCAGGTTAAGGGCCTGATGTAGAGTTTGGCCAAAAGGGTATTCTGCATCAAAGGTGACAGATATCACGCCCACCTCATTGAAAGTGCATTAGGTTATAATGCACTTGTAATGAGGCACACAGGTTACCCATCTCATCTGTGACAGAGTACCCATCAATAAAACTCTAAATCAGGCCCTTAGGGCCTCATTTATGAAAAATGTTGGATCGCTGGTTGAAAACAGCGATGCAACACTTTTTATTGCGCCCTCTTTTCGAAACCTTGGATGCGCCGTATTTAAACTACGACGCTCCATGTCACAAGGATTGAACAGATACATCAGGATTCCTGACGTATCTGTTGGCGCAGTAATGACGCATTGCTGGAGTGTGTCGGAAAACAGACGCAACTTCAGCAATGTGTCATTACACATGGGGCGAGTCCCATGTGAAAGGTCCTGCATCAGTCCTTATGCCTGCTTGAAGCAGGCGTAAGGATTTGACGTAGTGAAGTCGTAGAAGTGGGCCACATCTACAAGCCTTTTTTACGGGGGAACGTCCACCCTGCTGATATTATACCTGATGGAGCTATAATGTAGCGTAGGGCTTTACTAAGTGACGCATCTGCCTAGATGTGTCACTTTGAAAATAAGGCGCAGTGTGGCGCATTGATTACGCCGCCACAGCGTCACAAAAAAGTGACGCAACGACAGCGTAAGGCCTTCATACATAAGACCCTTAGTTTGTACTTGTAAGTATTGCAGTTAGTCGTATATTATGTAAGATTATTAAAGTTACTGTACCGATTAGTTGAATGAAATTTCTAGTGTAAGAGAAAGTTAGTTGTTAATTGTATTACTGACGACATACTTTAGATATGCATGGATTTACATTCCTAATTGTCCCTTTATCATTAGAGCGAATTTATCAAAACTGTATTATTTTGTAGAGCTGCCTTCGAACACTGTGTTATTGGATTGCAGTAGTGTTATTAGAGGTTGCGTTTATATGTTTTTAGTGTCATTCTTATACAGGCTGAGTAAGTGACTCTGGTGGGAAGAGATCAGTTGGATTTAGCTGAAAGGTGAAATGGTAGTAGTTAATATTTTATTCGGTTCGCTAGAAACCATCAAAGTGTACAAAAAAACTATTAAAATACATAGGCAACATATAAAAACACTTCCAGTTCATAAAAACAGTTTGTACTGAGTTGGAAAATGAAACAAATCATATTAAATGTAACAAGCTCCCCAGAAATAAAAACATGGTAGTATATTAATATTAATTAAAAATGCAGTATATAAAAGATGCTCTAATCGAGGGGGTGCAATTCTACATACGATGTAGAACAATATTCAAAAGTGCATATCACATTCAGAGCTTTCTGGATTTTACATGGGTAAAATGCATTACACGTGCATTCAAGTGGTATTCATGCGTGTTAAAACTCAAGTAGAAATTTGCGAAAGAATCTTACTACGCTTATACCAAACATTAGCTAAAAAGTGGCTGACTTCAAACACAATTAGGTTAGGTGTCACATTTCAGTATTCTTTGGGCAACAAGATATCTGGTTACCCCCAGTTTCCGACAAAACGGCCTTATCCTTTTTCTATGGGAGCCTAAGTAACCCGGAGAAGAAAAAAACACGCGCCTCAGCTTCAGGATCAAGACCACAGGCTGGGCACAAGCTAGAGGCCAGTACTTTTCTCCATTTCTCCATTTACTTGTAAAAGATCTCAGTGGGAGAATGCCCAGCCAGCATGGCTGGGAGGGAGGCAGGGAGATTGCATTCAGAAATGTCTCAAAACAAGTCTTGAATTCCAGGTATTTATTTGTCAGGAGGCCCTTGTCCCCAGTGCCTACATAATGATCATGGATATAATCCTAAAAGCAGGTCTTTACACTGTCCAAGTTGTCTTTGAGTATAGATTCCAGATCATCCCACTATCTCGCCAAGCCCAACTTATAGAACCAATCATAATCATTATTTTAGCAGGGTACCCACATAGCATTGATAGCATTTACTAGATCCTTAAGGGAGTCTCTATAATCACTAAGTTCAGATGTAGACCAACGGCGAACCCAATACGCTATAGGCTTATTTAAAGCCAGATCAGCAATTCTTTCCAGGCCTAGATCAAAAAGAGCGGGGTCAGAGGGGTGCTGGATGGCAGAGATACAAGCTGCTGGGCAAAGCTATTCTGTACAGAGGCCAATTGGTGAGTATCTGCCTAGCCCCATACCTCAGCACCAAAGAGAGCAGCGGTTTCCGCCTTAGCCTGATACACCTCCAGTGTCGGCGATAGTGAGCAAGAGCTTGTCTTTTTGTACAACCTTAACATGGCACTGGACCTGTGATCGATTAACAGCCTGCTCTTAGTGGTTTGGGCTAACTATTTGAATTTATCTGTCAGAATGACCCCCAGGTAGTCAAAACTATGTACTGTCTCAAGTACTTCACTACCAGCTCTAATAGCTGAATTCTTGGAAGCGCCCAATCCAAACACCATAAACTTGATTTTATTGGCATTGAGCTCCAAGCCCCTGGTCATACAAAATTCCAGAAATTTGTTAATGAGGACTTGGAGCCCCATAGGTGTTTTTGAAATGAGGCGAGAGTTATCCGCAAAGAGAAGGTTGGGAACCTTTCTATTATTCAAGGTAGGTGAATCATTCCTGCAATCCATGAGTGCTTTCACTATGTCGTTCATATAAAGAGTGAATAATGTCGGGGCAAGTACTCACCCTTGGCGCACTCCACGCTTAATGGGGATACGATCTGTTAATTTGCCTGTTTCCCCAGTGCACTTGGGCATAATTCTTGGTGTAAAGCTATATGATGAGATTAAGCAAATTTCCTGGGACATCCATATTTGCCAATAGTCCACACAATTTGTCTCGTGGAATAAGATCGACAAAAGCTACATAGAGCTTTTGTTGTAATAGTAGATCATATTTCCAATAAAGAGTTACAAATCTGAAGACCTAGTCAGAGGTGCTAGTCTTTGAGCAGAATCCTGCCTGAAGAGGAGATATAATGTGCTCTTCTTTGACCCATTCTAGTAGGCTATCTAGTATCTGCCTTGCAAAGATCTTTTGTAGGTTGTCAATTAGGCTTATTGGCCTATAGTTGAAGGGAACACAAGCATCACCCTTCTCGTAGATCGGAATAATCCCCACCCCCCTCCAAGAGTCAGGAATTTTCCCACCAGCCGAGATGGCATTTGATAGTAGATTTAAATAATAAGTCTAAATCTGGAGCTCTGTTTTTTACAAATCACCAGGAATTTTGTCTGGCCCTGGGGCCTTGGCTGATTTTAACAGGGCAATAGCTCTTATAGTGTCTTCAAGGGAAAAAACTAATCTATCATCTATTTCTAGATCAATTGCAGGCATATCCATGCAAGTTAATACCTGATCAAAGCTCGAAGTCGAATCATTGGTGTTTGTTCCATCATATAACGTAGAAAAATGGATCACCCATTCTTCAAGTTGAATATGGTGGTGGAATGTTTTCATCCTCTCTGTATGAGCCTGCGCTGCTATGTGCCAGAAGGAGCAATTATCTTTCATTTAGGCAGCTACGAGCGTGTCATGCCAGATCTTATCATCCCAATTCCTCATGGCTTTGCTCATAGCAAGATTATAATTACAGCTTGCATCTATAATCCTAACTCGGTTGCAATCCTTAACAGACAACCTTACCGCTAGTTTGGCATTATTGCACTCATCATTATACCAATCAGTGACCTTGCCCCAATGAGTTTTCTTTTGACCAGTCTCCCTGTAAAAAATTCTCTGCGACTTGAGAAAAAACTAATTATGGATATTTAGTATAGGGATGGCTGAACTAGAAAAGCCTACATAATCAGACAGATAGGCCGCAAACAAGGCATAAATCTCTGAGTTCATTTTCTGATTTGACAACACATTCAGCCAAGAGACACGCCGATAATTTTTGGCTAAAATGGGTTTAGGCACATCACATTTTCCGTCCTTCTCAATGCTTCCCCAATCAAGGATAAAATCAGGGAATTATGGTCTCTATCCACACCAGGGTCCACTCTCATATCACCCAGTAGTGGCCATAATCTAACATTTAAAAAAACATCATCAGTAACACTAGAGTAGAGGCCTATTTTGAATGTGACTGCCATCTCAGGGTCAGAGGTGGTTCGCCCGTTGCATGCTCTTAATCCTCTAACAACTGTCATATAAGCTAGTTTTAGCACAGTGGCAGAGAAATTGCATCGGGCTTTCCCTGTCAAAAGGGGGATATTCCACAGTTCACCTTCTGAATCTATTAACTCATTAATATAAGAGGAAGGTTCAAAGGATGCATAGAAATCTTCTGCAATTATTATCTTTGTGTTATAATGAAGAAACTCAATTATCTTGTCCAAAAGTGATAAAAAAGGGACTCAATACTAATTGCAACAGATTGAACATATACATTTATAAAAGCCAATTGAATTCCTGTAGGTAGTGTAACTGTAATCCCCATTATATCACGGCAATCAACCTCTAACAAAGTGGGTAAACCCAGGAAGTCATTTTTATCAAAATCAGTAGCCCCCCGCTTGCCCTCCCCGATTTCTCTGGGGGTTTAGCTTCAACATTAGAAGAGGAAACCCCATTTAAGTAGACCTTCTCCGAAGCCCAAGTCTCTTGGAACATGCAAATATTGCACCTACCTATGTAGGACAACCAATCAGAGTCAACCCACTTGGGCTTTATCCCGACCAAATTCCAGGAAATCATTGTGAAACTAGACCAAAGATCACTGCCACCCTTAGGACCTACTGGCTTTAGAGCTTGTTAGCTTCCCCCAGAGACCTGCTCAGGTGTTTCAAATAAGTCACCATTCCGACCCACAAGAATTGCAACATTAATATCACAATTAGGAGTTTCTTCAAAAATTCTATTAATAATGGGATATACATTTCTTAGTGTGGAGCTTGTAAATAGTATGGGACAGAAGGAGACAATGATATCAGTTCAGTTAATAAGGTATGAAATAAGCCTGTTCTGAAGTTATGAGCTAATAGATGGTAGCACATGTCATGCCAATAAGTACAAGAGGACATTTAATTCATTGTTTTTATTTGTAATACGGGATTGCATTCTTAAGATTATGTGAGAACTAAAAGTTGTTAGAATTTCATTAGTGCTGTTCGAGTGTCCATGGATTGCATTATCCAAAAGTGCATCATGCTTGTTTCCACATATAGTATGATGATACATCTTTGGCGATGAGATATTAAATGTGTTGTTCTGGGACATGCTCCGTTTTTCTCGGTGTTACACTAAGTCCCCATATTGCAGGGGTTCTGTTTGGAAACAGAACTGTGCCTTGGGAGAACAATACATCAGAATGTAGGTACTGAGTCTCACTACTACCCCAGTAGCAGTAGGTCCAAATACAACAAGCTCACAATGCCTCACCTGCACTGTTAACCTTCCAGAGTAACAGGTGATTTTTGCAAACTTAGAACATGAACCTCCAGTACCCAAGGGAACCATGGAAACAGATCATCACCTTTCGTTCTCATTCATGCATGTCCATAGTAACAGAAGAAAGACACAAAGGAAGTTTACAATATAATTTTATTGAAACTATTGTAGTCTAGTTTGAAGCAGGTTTGCTGTGATTAATAAACAAATAAAACTAAGAAAAGTCATTAACATTACTAACAGACTGTAAACTATGACCAGCCCGACCATAGCAAGATTATAATTGTGTTTAAGTGGGGAACAGTCATGTTTTCAGCTTCCTTCTAAACAACATGTGATTTACAGTAGCCCGTCTATATCCTGGGAGTGAATTACATAGTTTACCAGATTTGACTGAGAAGGATATACCACAAAACAGTTTTATCCCTAAATGGCTGAACAGTAGTCGTGGGGCCAGTCTGGAGACTAGCATCCTTTTCTAGTAGTATTTCTTGACTTTCATCTGTAAAACTATTGGCACATTTCTGCTTATTGCCTTGTGCATTATGCAAAGTAGTTTTGAGGTATATTTTTTGGTAACAGGCAGCTAGGATAGACTTCTCAAAGTCAGTGAGATGTGGTTGTGAATCTTAAGCTAATAAAGTTGACTTGCTGCTGTATTTTGAATTCCTTGATGTCATCTCATAATAGATTGATACTAAATGGCATGGTCAATTACCAGATAGGATAAGAAGAGTGCGGTGGTTGCCAAGACCTTCTGAGGGAATCAGAGTTGAGGGAAAGTGCATTTGAGTAGCTTGATAGTGTAGAATGTGGATTTGGTCAGGTGGTTGACTTATGGGATCAAGGACATGGCTGAATTGATGATAATTCCTAAGTTCCATGCCTCAGACGGGGTTGTAGGCAGAGTTCCTACATCTTCAGGCCACTTTGCTTGTGGGTTGTAGTTTTTCTACATGTTAGGATTTCTCTTTTTGAGGCATTGCGATTGAGGTAACTATCATTCACTGGATGGTTAGAGGCAGATATCTAATTTTCAGAGATGAATATCATTTAATTTATCTAGTTTGAGGATCATATCAGTATAATCAGAATAGTTGTAGCATATAATTTGACTAAATTGATGAGTTTAGGTAGTGTCCAAAAGCTCAGAGCATGAGAGTTATGAACATGGATTTATAAGAAAGACTACAGTGGCACTCCGAACTGTGAGGATTAACAGCAAAAGGAAAAGACCATGAGTGAACAATGAGCAGAGTTAAATCTGTTCATGGACGTTATTAAACCTGTTTGTCATATGACATAGACTGTGTCCAAATTTGTCAAAGGTCTGTCGACAAAATCCTTGGTTTAGGTTACCAAGGTACATAAGTTAGGGTATTTAATGGTAACATCAGATATGGTGTCTAGCAATTAATCAGTGAAAACTTTGTTCTTTGGTGAAAGTCAGTGCTGTAGTTGAAATCTACATTAAAAAATTGAGGTAGGGTTGTATCTTGTCACATGAGTCTCACATCCTAATATTCTCATATCTTCTATATGGGATATGGTTATGTCTTTCTATAGTATTACGGATATACTTCCTTTTTGTCTTGGTGGTTCTATGTGAAGCATTGGCATCGATTGGAATTCCTTGGTCAAAAACTAGAGTTATATCTCAGTCAAGTTTCTATAGCAAAAAAAGAGGTCTGTTTTTTTGTCAGATAGTAGGTCATACATATATTCTTTGTTTTTCATACCGATCTGGCATTGATGAGCATACTACTTGGGTGGGAAGCAAGGCAATAGTGAGTTATAGGGGGTTTGGAAAGAGTAGGTTGTGTAGCAAGAGGTCCTTAGTTCAGGGGGATCCATGCCATCGCTATCCTCTTCAAAAAAGGATTAGCTGTGATTTGGTACAATTTCAAGTGGCGGGATATTATAATGGTTTGTATAGTTGAGAGCTATGATTCTGTGAGCTGATAATATATTGTGAACTACTGGTGTGTGCATGTAGATAGTGCCTCTTGGAATGCAGCAAAGGAGTGGTGAGAACCTAATGTGAGTATAAAGATGTCTTGCTTTCTATCCTATTCTACCATAGGTGCACAAGTAAATGTCGTTGGTTTAGTGAGAGGATGTATCCCTGAATGCTCCATTAGAAAATAGACCCCTGTTTGATTTTGTTTTCTCTATTGCGCTCCTTAAAGACTGGATTGATGTGGGATATTATCCTGTAGGTGAGCTATCTATAAAGACTGCTAAAATGGACTGTTTGTAGATGCTTGAATTGATGTGAAGAGTGGGTTGATTTTGAGAGGGCGGAATTGGGTGTATAGGATTTTGATGAGCTAGTGTTTGTGGCTGCATTACAAACTGCAGATGACAGAGAATGTGAGGTGAGGGAACCTCCTTCTTCCATTTTAAAAGATGCTGGTATGTGCTTTACTAAAGAGTAAGGATGCATGCTGAAGTTTAGCCTGTTTGTGACTTAGCATTTGGATATTTGAAAGCATGCGGAAGCAGTAGGTTTGCAATACAGATAAGCTATGGTGTATGTTGGTTGGGTTGCAAAGGAAACTGCTAAGTGTGGTGTATGGTTGAAATACCATGATGGTGAGTAGTAGATGGGATAGGTTTTGAGGTATGAAAAGTGGGACAAAGTAGGGGAATAGATAATTGACTAGATGTTAACCTAGGTAGGGTGGGAAATTGGGCGGGATGGGCCATTAGTTATTAGAGGGGCAGTTAGAGGATGAATAGGAGTGAGGACAGCTGGAGATAAGTATGATAAGGGGGGTGAGGAAGAGATAAGGTAGTTACTATTTGCAAAATAGTTTGGGGAGACATGGTTTCAAGAGATAGGATGGGTGACAAAGTAGTTTAACAGTTGAGGGAGGTTGGGGTAATGTAAGTTGTGAGGCTAGTTTGATAGAGCTGAGAGCGTGGTGAAGGGTGTGAAGAGGTATTGTATAGTTAAGATTACCTTGAGGTGTCATAATGTGTGAGAATGAGGAAGGACAAGCAGAGTTGACTATGAGTTTGGTGAAAGGAATCATTAAGGACTAAGGGCCAATGTACGACCGGGGCATTTAGCGACTCGCAAATTGCGCTCAATTGCGAGTCGCAATTTGCAAGTCGCTAAATGCCATGTACAACAGTGTCAGAGACACTGTTTGCGATTTCCAATGCGGTCGCAAATTGCATGCCTCATCAATATTCATGAGGCACTCGCAATTTGCGACCCCATTAGAATGGCTGGCCCTCCCAGGTATGGTGGCCTGCTGGGCTCAGCAGACCTCCATGTCTGGGACTGCTTTTCAATAAAGCAGGCTTTTTTTTTAATGCAGCCCATTTTCCTTAAAGGAAAACGGGATGCATTTAAAAAAAAAAAATGAAACGTTTTCATTTCTTTTTTAAGGGCAGGTAGTGGTCCCTGGGACCACTGCTTGCCCCTAAAAATATTTTCCCATGCATTTGCAAAGGGTTTTGCAGTGCATTACCACCCTCTTAAAGAGGGCGGTAAATTGTGAGTCTTTTGCGACCACAATTGAGGTCACAAAACATTCTTACATAGGGTAGCGAGTCGCAACTAGGAAGGGACGCCCTTGGAACGACCCTTCCTGATTGCAAGTCGCTAATCCTACTTAGCAAGTCGCAAATAAATTGCGACTCGCTAAATAGGGTTTGTACATGACCCTATTAGTTTTTGCATGCGCAAAAGGGTCGTTAACCCATTTGCGCATGCAAAAATGGGTCGTACATCTCGCCTTAAGGGCCTAATTATGCCTTTGGCGGTGTGGAGCGGGCCGCCAAGCCAGCACCCCGCACCCACACTGCCAAAACTGTGCTGACACCACCCACTAGATTACGAGTTTTCTCGTGTCTGGTGGGCCGTGCTTTGGCGGCCCACGGCGGTGCCCATTAAAAATGCACCATAATGGGAGCACCAAAAGTTGTTCGTGCAAGGCATGGACTCTGCAGTCCATGCCATGCAGGAAAGGGGGTGAATGGACACAGGGGGACACAACATGTACCCCCTGCAGGGACCCCGGGCCCTGAGGAAACAGATGAAATCTAGTACTTCGATTGAAGGTCTACAAATGTCTAGCAACTAACTTCAACTCAACGCAAGTGACAATACTAATCTCTATCTATTTTGTTCCATTCTAGATCCCCAATTACTTTGACACAAATGTGGATGTAGAAACCTCACTTCCACCATTAACAATGTTATCCATTTCTCAACAGGTCGACAGGTCGATGCACCACTGCTCCTGCTCAGCGGTTGGAAGCCGAACAGAGTTCCTCTCCTCCCCATGAAGCAGCCCTCAGTGATGACAACGATCCTGAAGAGGTGGATGGGGATGACGGTCCTGGCCCATCAAGTCAGCCTGGGCAGATACCAACAGTGGGGCTTACTGTGCCCACAACCACACCTCCCACCACAGTTGCAACAATACCACCAACCAATGCCGCCCAACCTGTGCACCTAGCACAGTGAGTACCATCCTGTGCCCCCACTCCTGGTTTCTGACCTGGTTGGCACCACCCCAGTCACGGAGGAACCAGGAACCAGTGGGAGGGTGCAGTCTGGGGGGAGGCATCACAGGAGGGTAATTCTGGGCCCCAAGAGGTAGCCCACTGAGGCCACGGACACCCAGGGCTGCCATCACTGAAGTCCTGGGAGTCTACCAGGACTCCCAAAGTGTGATAAGCCAGGTATTGGCTGAAATCCAGGCAATGATGGAGCTACAGAGGTACACATACCAGGAGGTTGCTGCCATCCACATTGAGGTGGCAGGTCTCCACACTATGGTGGGTGGGCTCCACACAGAGGTGGCCGGCCTCTGCATCGAGGTGGCCTTCCTGGTTGGGGTGCTGTGGGACATAAATATCACCCTCTGCACGGCTTTTCCCCCTGCATTTAACCCTTCTTGTGGCCCAAGTACATACCACCATCAACATCTGCTGCAGCCATGGAAGGGAGGCCCTGACAGAGGATGATATGCCTGAACACGCCCATATCTCAGCAGCTCCAGATGCCCCCTCTGTCCGAGTGAGGGGATGTCCACAGAAACAGCCAGGAGTTCAGGATGGGAAGACACCCACCACCGACAGTAAGAGACCTCGACCCTAATGTCATCCTGTGTGTGTTACCCATTCACTTTGTTGACTATTCCTGCCCACTTTTCATATCTGATGGCAGGAGTATGTTGGAATGTGAACTCCAGAAAAATTGAACTCTAATACAAAGATTTCATCCACCATGACTGAAGACTTCACATCTCAACCGCTTCCTTTTGGAGGTCAAGGCTATCAGCCTTATTTTGGGCAGGGACACGGCAGACGCGGGAGAAGAAGATGAGGCACCAGAACCAACCAAGATAATCGACCAGACCCACAGAGACCCCTTGAACATTGGGATCCAGTGATCGAACAGCGGGTGACGAGGAGAATGACTGCCTCGACGAGCCACACTCCGACCTCATCGTGAATCTCAGTCATAGACCCCTGACATCAATGGAAACCAGTGTCTTCAACAAGGGATTGGGCTTTGTACCCACCCATCTAGGAGATGACTTAATCACACACATGGAATTGTCACAGTATTTTCATAAAATCAGATTGTCCTTTTTCTTTGACAAAGTTGATGATGGCCGCACTGTTAGGGATATTAATACGGGCTTCAGAAACAAGTCCACTTTCAACTCCCCTCTACACTTGGTCCGCCCGAAGTGGCCACCTTTGAGAAGGCAGTATCAAGGACTTTGAATCCCAAAAATCCTCTGCAAAACACCCGTACTTCAATATTTCTAAAGAAGAAATATGGTGCCTCAAAAGACTAGGGTCCGACCAGGGGATCATCATAAAACCGGCAAACAAAGGTGGAGCCACTGTTCTTATGGACCGCGAGGACTACCAGCATGAATGTCTTCGACAGCTAAATGATATTAAATACTAAGGGTGGGCGGCAAATTCCGTTCCACTCGCGGAACGTGCGAAATTTCGGCACTTCCGCGTTCCGCGCGGAACGCGGAAATGTTGAAACTTCCGCGATCCGCCGCGGAACGGAATTCGGGGGCAAGGAAGCACTTCCAGATATAAATAAAGCAGGTGCCCGAGTTGAAGTTCAAATTCTGTAACGCATTAATCAGCACAAAAAATTCGTGAACAAGGTCGAGGCTAAGCAGGAGTGCTTTCTGCCCATATCTACCGTCAAACATTAGCTGTAATCCCTGATGGAGGTCTTTGCATCCTTGATTTTCTCGAGCGCAATCCCCGTGTAGGTCCAGTGACCAGGAGGTTCTTTCTCCTCATCTGCTGCTCATATCGTGCTCTGACCCTTTATAAACAAGAGGCATGTGAACTCGCATGGAAGCCCCGATCGTTTGGCCCCGCCCCACATACACTGGCAGTATGCAACGTCTTCCCGCCCTTTCCCCACTTTGATGGACAGCTTACTCAAAAACCCCGGCGCCTTTCCGGCGCGGTGGCAAAGTTACAGACACACAAGGTCACTGGAGACAATTCTGCTGGGCCTTTGCGCAGCTGTAGTGTAAGAAAGGCACTATACATTTACCCAACGAGGTAGCACTTACTGATTAGCCAGTAGAAAGTAGTCCAGTTGAGTAGAGGTATTGCACAAAACGGTGGCATCTTCGTGGATAAATATGCAGGGCAGGATTCATTCTAGGATGATGCTGCCTGCCCTGAGAGTGACCCTGCATAGATTACAAGTTGTAATCTATGCAGGGTCACTCTCAGGGGCAGACGAGCATCGTCCCAGAATGAACAACACAGGCGCAGCAAAATCTCCGTGAGCACGCGAAATTCCACGTGCTCGCGAAGATTTCTTGCCGTTTCGCGGAATTTGGCGGAACGCAACTCCGCAAATTCCGCCCACCCCTATTAAATACTACAAATGACTACAGAATGACTCCACCCAGAGATTACAAAAGAGCATCAAGATATTGGTGGAAAGAGGTAAAGAGGCTGGATGGATCTCTAAGAGTGAATCGGAATTCTTACAACCAACCCTCCCCAAAATCCCCTACTTTTACATACTTACCAAAATCCATAAACCCGCACGACACTCTCTGGGCAGACCTATTGTGTCTGGGATTGTATCACTGCTGGAACCATTATCCCAGTTTGTGGACTGGTTCCTGCACACTATGATATCTGAGATACCCTCTTACCTCCAGGACACCAAACATGTTCTTAATGCACTAACAGACATTCCGTTTGACTCAGGATGACACTTCCTCATCTCATATGATGTGGAAACTTTATACACCAACATTCCACAGGATGACACTTTATAGCTAATCAGAGAGCTACTGGACCAGAGGACGCGGGGAGATATGACTCCTACCGCCTTTGTGATCGAATGTGCGACTATTGCAATGAAGAACAACTTTTTCCAGTTCCAAGATCATCTATACTGGCAGACCACCGGAACTTCCATGGGGAATACCTTTGCTCCTAGCATGGGAAATCTGTATATGCACAGCTTTGAATCCACACACATCTATCCTCCACACAACCCACACTCCGAGAATCTGAAGATCTGGAAGAGGTACATAGATGACATCTTGGTCATTTGGGAAGGCAACCTGGAATCCTTACACACCTTTTTCGGTTGGTTGAATTCAAGAAACCCCAACCTCAAATTCACACGTGAATTTGGTAAAGTGTCTTTACCCTTTCTAGATCTCCTATTATACTTGAAAAACGGAGGCATTTGCTCTGCACTATACAAGAAATCAATGACCCGCAACTCTCCCCTCTGCTACAACAGCTTTCATTCCCGAGCATTGAGAGACAATCTCCCGATGGGCCAGTTCCTGAGGCTTAGGAGGAACTGCACTGAATTTGCCAAGTTTAAAGACCACGCAGCTGTACTCAGTTCCCATCTATCCCACAGGGCATACCCATGTAACCTCATTAATAGAGGGGCAAAGGGAGTTAGAAATAATAATAGAGAGGCCTTGCTGGAGACACATCCCAAACAACAAACAGACAGACGTGTCTGTGTAAGTACATTCAGTCATCTCATAAATACAGTCAAAAGGGTAGTGAACAAGAACTGGTCAATTCTAAACACAGGAGGGAAGAATCTACCCAAACCCCTATTTGCCCTAAAATGCTGCAGGAATATAGGAGACATGGTTATCCACACTAGACCCCCTCCCAATCGACGCCGGACAAACCAGAAAACACTGTGGTCCCTCCCACCTGTTAAGGGACATTTTCCATGTGGATCGTGCTCAGTTTGCCCCTACACTCAAACAACATCCAAGATTTATCTGAGACTTCAAACACCATGGGAACTCCTCAAACACACTAACTGTAACACAGAAGGAGTAATATACTTCCTTAGATGCCCTTGTAGACTTAATTACATAGGCATGACTACCCGGAAGTTTAGGACCAGAATCATCGAGCACCGAAGCTCGGGGAGGTGCAAGAAAACTAATACCAAACTCACTAGACACTTTCTAGAATGTGCTCATACAGAAAAGGACATAACGTGGTTGTTGCTAGACAAACCTTAGACACCTAACCTGACTACTTCAAAAGGTTTCCGATTTCACTCCCTTTACATCTCCACCTACATTAATACCAATTCTCCATAAATATATATCCTAGATATTTTTACATTATTTAAATATAAATATTTTCCTTGATCAAATGACAACCATATTCTGCTACTTGCCCTCCGTTTGCAACACTAGACCAGTTTTCCCGAGGGAAACTACAAACCCCATGATTCCATAGGAGCCAGGAACGCGCACCTCACGCTCGAGATGCACGTCACAGACTAACCTTTGAAACGAGACGCACCTTCCTGGGGTGAGTAGAGGAGGGCTTCCCCGGTCTTGTCCAGACATCTGAATCTGGCTTTCAGGAGCCCAAATGCCTGCTTCACTGGCCGCCGTGTTCTTCAATGGGCCTCATTGAAGGGGACTTCCCCTGGCATTGTAGGATTCCTCAGCAGTGCCAACAACCATGGTCGGTTAGAATACGCTAAGTCTCTTAGATGGAAGATAAACAAAAGGGCTACATCTAGTTACACACTTTCAGATCATACTATCTAACATTTCCCACACAAAGTTAGGACAGATCACACTTACCTACAAGCCAGGCCCTCTCCGGTACTAGTGGTGACATCGGCTGGAGTATGCTGCTGTTCCACATCATGGGCAGATCCTGGGAAGCGGGCACAGATGTTTGACATGTACAAATCCGCTAGGCAGACAACTTGCACATTAATAGAATGGTAGTGCTTCCTGTTCAAGTAGACTTGCTCCCTGTCGTGTGGTGGTCCTATGCCAATATGGGTGCCATCAATAGATCCAATCACATGTGGCTGGTGTCCAAATCCATTAAAAAAATCCACTTCACAGTGACTAAATCCTCACGTCTGGGGAACTGGATGTAGCTGTCCACGTGTCTCAACATTGCTGTAAGCACCTGTGTGAGGCCCCGACTGAACATCGGTTGTGACATTCCACCAGAAAAAGTAACAGTGAATTGAAATGAGTCTGTGGCGAAAAAATGCAAAACTGACATGAGGCTCACTAGTGGTGGTATTGATGTAGGATTATTTAGGTTAGGTAGGAGGTCAGGCTCCAACTGATGACATAGATCCACGATTGTTTGCCTATTTAAAAGGAATTTTCTGATGGTGTGTCATTCTTCCATGGTGTGTAGGTCAGGAAATGGGTGGTACACAGATGGTGGTGTCTCCTTCCTCTCCCAGGGTACCTATGTAAGGAGTAATATAAAAATGTATTGTGGTAACAGTGTGCGGACTGACATTTGTGAAGAGCATGGCAAAAGTCATGTGTCTGAACATAAAAGCTTCATGAAGCAGTACATATTAATTTTCTAAGTCAAATTTTTGGACATCCACGTGTCATCCCGAGGAGGCATTCAAAGGTCTATAACAGAACTGTGTACATCATAAAATGTGTATATTGTACATTTCCACTATAGTGAGGCTAGCAGCACATGTAATGTGAAAATACCGCCCACCGCGGTGTACAGTGTGCAGCGCACAATTGGCATATGTACAGTTTTCCCAACCACTAACATGGCAGCTGCCTGATCTTGCTAATAGGAAATGTCAAACGTTGTCCAACAGCGGTAGTCGACCACGCGGTAGGCAGTCGCATGCACGACGGTCACAGCCATAGGCTAACGTTGGGGATAGTGGTGATTGCTGCCCAATGTCTGTGTGCGCCGCCGCTGATGACCGCGTACGTGGCATACATCTATGCGGCAGTTGGAAAAAAGCTCACTTGCTTCCTGACACTGCTGCTATCAAGACCTCCTCCATTTTTGCTTCAGTTTTCCACCTCTGGGAGCTCACATGGCACGTACTACAGGGGATAGGGACCACCTTTCACTCCAGAGAAGCCTGACACCCTGGTAGATGAGTTCCTTCCCCTGTATTCTCAGCTCTATGGCTCACCAGAGTAACAGCTAATTATTTCAAACACAGTTATTCTCTCTGTTCCCCTTCTTCATTTCTGTTCTCCTAGGCTACAGTGTGGCTCTGAGTACAGTAGCTAAAATGATTTATCAAGTAACATCATGGTATATGTGAATTGTCATGTATGTGTTCACACCGAATAGGTACGTTTACATCGCGGTTTTTACACCGGGATACCATTACAACGCAGGTATTACAACGCAAGTCGTTACAACGACTTGCGTTGGGGGGCGCTGGACTTAGAGTAGTATGATTTACTATTCCAACACCAGTCTACATACAGTAGGGAAGGTGTTGGAATAGTAAACCATACTATTCCTTATGTTAGAGCGCTCTCAACGCAAGTCGTTGTAACGACTTGCGTTGTAATACCTGCGTTGTAAAGGTATGCGGTGTAAAAACCGCGATGTAAACAACGTTTCCCGTTCACACCATGAGTCATGTCTGCAAACTGTTAGAACCATTGGAGAATGACGTTAGTCAAGTTTTCCGTCCCATTGATCACTCAGCCCATGTCCGACTTTAGAAAACTGTTGTCTCAGACCCTTTCATAGTGCCAAACAATTATATGTTCACATATGGAATGGCTGGATGTTTTCTGTATTTATTATGATAGAAATGTGATGTTCATGTGTTATATGTAGCCTAAGCCTGCAGAGAGCAAGGCCTGACATTGATATGTGGTCAGTCTGGACCATGGCCCAGCCTGGGCCAGAGTTACGAGGTAGGGGTACTGATGTACAGAGTACTGTTCCGGTAGACCTTCCGAGCCATGGATGTTAACAGAAAAAGTGATCTGTCCCACTAGTAGTCCCACTGATAGCTGTTATGTGGATAATTTTAGGCATGGTGACAGAGGTGATTCCCTGACCTGATACTTCTTCCACTGAAACACAGTGTCAATTTGTGTCTGTCAACAATGCCTGTCCCTTTACTTACACAGGTCTGTTGACACTTTGGTAATAGTATTGCTTCCATTGTACAGGCCTATTTCACATATGAGACATGAAAAGTGTAGATACTGGGTTACTTTTGAAGAGCTTTAGAAATGTGATTGATCATCTTGGTTACAATATTGCCCATCTACAAACACAAAGAATGATATGTTGATTGTCATCACTGTTACAGTACCTCGTGTGGCAAAAGGGGTGTCCTGTGATGGCTGTCCAAACAACACAAACGTATTATGACTTACTAGGATATTCCAATAGGTAGTCCACATGTCCACACAGCCCCTAGAGTTGTAGCTCTGAGTGTCCCACATACCTGCCCTTTCCTTGTGACCTTAGTCTTAGGATGTAGTATGCACTGTGCTTCTTGCCAGTAAGGACCATATGCATCAATGAAATCGGGCTGGCAGGAAAGGTGTCTGGACAGTCATGCACAGGTAGTTTACCCTTCAGAAGGTCCAAATGGTGTGTTGTATGTCATGGTATCACATTCAATTCAGGATGGGCCTGGCCTACATGATGTTAGTGAGGTGGCAGTGTAGGTCATTGAGGGGTTGAGTTTAGTCATCAGATGACCACTAAATTATGTATCCATGCTCCAGTTGTGCTTAGCATGTGACATGGACACATGTAATATGCTGACTCTTGATGAAGACTTGTGCTACATGTCAACGTGATGTGTATCGAGCTGACATTCTCCTCATACTTCCAGTTACAATCTGTTTGTACATCTATTGCATCCATGCAGGTCAATGCCAATCAGAAGAAGGCCATTTGGAAAGCCATTGCCCGTAAGGTGTGGACCCTGCGGGTATACAACCAGCGTAGTGCCCACTGCCGGAAGAGGTGGGAGGACCTGCAGTGCTGGACCGGCAAGATTACAGATGTCCAGCTGGGGATGTACTCCCAACATGGAAGGGGGGGCACACCGGACCCTGCCCCCCTTGATGGCACGCATACTGAGGGTGGCCTAACTGGACCTTGATGAGCAGTAGAGGGCTCAACAGCAGCGACAAGAGGGTGAGTCCTGGCCAGAGACAGACATGTTACCCTGCCAACTTTGTGTGTTACAGGCAGGCATTGTTAGTGTAAGTGTGATGGTAGGTGTATGCTGCTGTGCTGTGGACCTGGAAGACAGCAGAGTCCTGTCCACATCCAATCCTCTCCTTTTGGGCAGACACATGGCTGAGTGAAGTGAGTAATCATCTCATGTTCTCAGTAAATCTGGGTGACAATTGCACGACACAGACAACTGCTCATGTTTGTGTGAGAAGTGATGGACCCTCACTACTATCTCTCATTTGATGGTGGCCCTATTGCATGTGTCATGACATAGAGTTCTGAGTACATGCAAGTTGATCCACTATGCAAGTATAGACATAAGGATGGAGTGTAGGGAATTCCATCCATGCATTTGGACCAGCCTGGGGTTCTTACATGAGTGGAGCCAACTGTTTGCAGGTTATGTGGAATTAATGCATGCACTCCAACTAACTTAGAAGCCTATGGAGTGAAACGGGAAGGTGGTGTGATATGAGGAATTCTTTATTGTTTTCTGGTGGTTTGTGATGGTCAGGTGTGGAAATACATTTGCAATAAACCCATGCTACTTGTCATTTCAGAAACATCCAGGGCAAGCGGAGGAGATGGGGCCAACATCAGTGAGGACACAGCTGGTCTCGGTGGTTCTGAACGTGCTACGTCAAACACAGAGGGACCCAGTGACTAGGAGGGTGTGAGGAGTGCTCCGGAGGAGAACTTCGACATCTTATCATCATCTGAGTCATCATCCTGTGGACACTCCCAAGTGGTGGCGGACCTAACAGGATCAGTTCCACCTTTATCCTTGTCTACCACCCCCAGTACCATCGACACCTTCCCTGTTGTCCAGCCTCAATTCGGCCGTTCCTGCTCCCCTAAGAGGTGAGGGCTCTGCTTCACTACAGGCACCTCAGCCCCTGCCCCTGTTAGCCCCGCTGCCCTGAGTGAGGAGGCTATTGACCTCCTGAGGAGCATCTCTGTGGTTCAGACTGCAGTGCTGAATGCCATCCAGGGACTAAGTACCCAGATGACCCAGGTGGCAGCCTTCCTGGAAGGCATTCACACTGATATGTCTCTCCTACAGAGATATTTTCAGGCTCTGGCCTCCTCCCTTACAGTGTTAGAATAGAAATCATTTATGCTCACGCATGCTCCATGTAAGTTAGCATTCGCTGCGCCATTTTCTATGTGGGCGCCATTTCAGGCTGTTCGAAACTGATTTAGTTCGAGAAATGTTCCTCTTAGAGTTTTGTTTCTGCCACGTTCGGCTTGTTTCAGTAATGAGCACATTGTTTATGTCAGCGCATAGCTTTCTCACTAGATAGAGGCCCTCTCCCCCTTGTATGGTGGCGGGCTCCAGATGGAGCGACCTTGGACCATGAAACTTTGTATAAGATATGAGCTCTGAAACCGTTTTTTCTGTATTTCACTGTTTTAGCTGCACCTGCTTGGAAAATTCCACTGTGGGCGTGGTTTAGCCCAGTTGTGAAACGTACATAATGTATCTTTATGCTTGTTGATTTCAGTGCCCTCTGCAGCACTCCTAGCGACTGGGCAGATGGGGCTCCACTCTAAATGTATATAAATAAACAGTTATTGGTTTGTATTCTCTACTGTCTGACCGACTCTTCATTTAGTACGGAAGGCTGAGAGGTGGTCATTAGTGACCCGGGTGGCCCAAAAAGGATAATTTCTTTCAGTTGGCGCCCGAACAGGGACTCCTTTGGGTGATTGGTCCATCCCCTTTCCGCAGACGAGGGGGAGGCCGAGGACATCGTCGAGTCGGACTGACAGCTCAGGGATCCCTGCAAGAAGAGTGTCTGTTACTCGCAGCTGCTCCTTCTGTCCTGCCAGACGGTGCCTCGCCCAGTGGTCTTCCCGACTGGAGTCCTGAACGGCGAAACCCTTGGATCTGACCGTTTGGTCTGAAGAGTCGGCAGTGGAGAACCAGTTTGTTGTAGCACTGATATCAGGTGAGTTTGTTTTTGCTCTTTGTGGATATGGTACAGTTTGAGTTTGAGTTTGCTACGGTTAAAGGACTCTCTTGATAAAAAGTATTTGCAAATATTTTGCCAGGTAAAACTAACGATTTTGTTTTTCTTTCAAAATGCCTGGCCTAAGCAAACTTTGGAATTTGTGTTGTCGTTGTTCTGCAGATGCTCGATTGGAAGAAGCGCAGCCTGCGCCTCCTGAAGGCAACCCTAATTTTGATATGAATGTGAAACATGGTCTTGGCCCTATTATGTTTAGTACACTATGGCACAAATATACAAGGGACAATGCCGAGTTGCAGTGGCCTTTGGCGGGCACCTTTGATGAACAAAAAATTGGGTTTTTAAAGGAACAGTTATTTAAGAGACAGAGTAGACAGTTGATGTTTGACTCCCTCCGGACTTGGCAGAAGGAGGCCGGACAGAGACGATTAAAGATGGAGAGGGACGCACGGAAAGGGAAAATGCAAACATTGACACAGAAAGCCGTGGCATATGATAGGGAAAAACAGGAGTCAGGAATTGAATGTGAAGATAGGAGATTTCGGTTGCATATTGACAAGTCTTATTTGGCCAAAGAAGAGAATGATACTTTTGTAGAGGAGTTGTTAGATACTCGACCCCCGCCTCCTTATGCCCCGCAGAGGATATATACAGCTGTTCCTTTGCAGTCAAAACAGTCTGTCTCATCTGCTTCAGCAGTTCCTGCATCGACGGCTGTTACCTTGACAGCTTTGGCTACCGCTGCTCCTTCTTTTTCCTCGCCATCTCTGATGACTGTGACCTCTAGTACATCTACTGTTTCAACACCTGTGTCCTCCTTTCTTTCTCCTCCGGTGCAAGCGTTAACAGCGATTGTACCTGCTACTTCTGTAGCTTCTCCTTCTCTGGTTTTTCATCCTCCGATACTTTCGCATGCTGAGAGGCCAGTATGAGGGTTTGAGGACAGGGACTGGGTGAAATTTAGGGAATGGATGGGTCCGTTGGTGTGCTCTGAAGTAGGGGAGATGAGAAGGAGGTGTTAGCAAGACAGGCTATGAAGTGGGCTAGTAATGCAATTTATGACGCTGAGGACATTTGGCAGGTGGTGCGTCAGTTTGAGCCCTTTCTACAGCAGCATGATCTTCAGCATATGTCTGCTACAATGATTGACCTTTGGCGCCCACATATTAAAATAGAGGCTCCACAAGTGTTATTTGATATTAAGGACCACGTTTATGTAGCTGACTTGGCCTCAGGACAGGTGCTCGCGAATATTCATACTATAGTTTCTTACAGAGTCCGGTTGTATGAAAAGAGTCCCACTAAAATTACTCAGTTTCCTATGCTTGAGGACCATCCAATATATCATCCGGAGATACCTGAGTTAACCGACCAGCGCAGTAATGTCACTAGACCAGCTGTAGCTGCTCGTTTTCAGGAGCAATGGGTTTATACTCCGTGGAAAAGAAGTGAGGTTTTAGTCCTTAAGACTACGTTGCCTGACCCTAGGAAAAATCCTACAGCTTATTATAAAGAATTAACAGAGGCTGCCTCCTCTACTGTAATGACTCTTGCTGATATTGAAATGTTTTTTGGTCTTCTTGTTCTGGTCGATATTTTGAGACAGGTTCACACTCAAGATCATGTTGCGGAGTTGGGCGGTACATGGGTTGTGATTAAAGGATGGGATCAGGAAAGGAAGGTAGGTGATAAACCCTGCGCTGAAATACTTGCTTTGCCTGGTCATATCATTACGTACATACACACACTTATTCCACCTAAGAAAGAAAGTTGTGATAGATTGAAGGCTTGTAGGCAAAAGAAGGATGAGAGTGTGTCTGATTTCTTCACTCGGTTTGAAGACGTGTTTTTGGATTATAGTGGGCAGGATATGCCCACTGAGGGAGGAATTTGTTTGTTTGTTGACCGGTTTGTTACTACCCTCCTTCCCGAAATAATGACTCGTGTGCAGGAGTCTGAGAGCACTTGGTCTACGTCTTCTCCTTCCGTTATTTTGAATATGGCCCAATATTATGAACATCACAATCAGGAGGAGAAAGATAAGTCTGATAAAAAGCATAAGGAGCTGAAAACAAAGGTATTGTTGCAGCAGGTAATCAGGGGAAATAATAGGGGGCGAGGAGGTCCTTCTCGAGAGCTGCCACGTACTCGGAAGCCTTCAGCGACACCTTTGGGTCCAAATCAGTGTGCGTATTGTAAGGAGGAAGGACATTGGTGCAGTCAGTGTCCGGTGCTTTTACAGAAGGTTTTGCCCCCTAGAGGACGTGCTTCTGGTGGTAGCGGCCATGGGGCCGACAGAAATCAGAATGCTGCGGCTCCTGTGGGCCGTTCTGACAGTAATTATTTTGATGACCAGAGTGATGGACAGTATTACCATGATGATTATGACATGGATGATGTGACAGGTATGTCTTATAGTTAGGACAGCCAGGGTAGTCGCTGTGTTGGAAGTCCAGCTTCTTGCGGTAGCGTGATGTCTGGAAAGAAGTCGCGCGAGGATTGGGTACTGGCAGTCACAAAGCATGTAAATTAGACTGGGGACACTCTGCCGATCGAGGCCGCTGGGGGAGTACAAAACCCACAAGTCTTTGCTCTCTGTGCACTCCCAGGTGGGAGGTGCTCTGCCTGCCTAAAGCGCTCAAAAGCACCTGGTTCCATCGCGGCGCGGGACGCTCTGCCGATCGAGGCCACTGGGGGACTACAACGCCCACAAGTCTTTGCTCTCTGTGCACTCCCAGGTGGGAGGTGCTCTGCCTGCCTAAAGCGCTCAAAAGCGCCTGGTTCCATCGCGGCGCGGGACGTGCGCGGGCTGCGCCCGGGCAAAGCCCGGGCCAAGGGCGGGCCCGTCCTTGCCCGTCATCGCCAGGAAGAGGCAGGGCAGGGCCACCACCCTAACGCTGATTCTAGATCTGCACGGAGAACAAGGTATTGACTTTATCGTCGGTTACTTGTGTAAGCCACCGGTGCGTTCCTTGCAGGCAATTGTGTGTTAATAACTATAAAACCCAGAGACTGATTAAGTTCTGTCGAGCCTGACCTGCAGGGTATATTGTGTATAACCAAAGATTGCGGTTTGGTTTGGCTAAGGATAGAATTATTCTTAGGTGTGCTCAAATCGTTTGTTTTCAAATTATCACTAATTATTTGTTAATTTATTACCCACTCAAACCCTGGTATGGGTAAAAGGAAGGTGATGGAGGCCATAGGGGGAGGGAGAGTGGGCAAGTGTAAGAAAGTTAAAAGGTCGGATAAACACATAGAGTCTACGAAAAACAATTGTGTTATGACACGTATTGACAATATCATCAACGATTGCGAGGAGATCCTCGCTGCTCCTGTAGGTACCAAGTGTGGATTACTGGGAGTTCACTCGGCTGGGCCCCCCGACTCCCCCCAGCCAGTTAAATCCATCCCAGAAATGTTCAAGAAGCACACACATAAAAAAACCTTATCCCATACCCAGGTACAGGAAGCCCAGACTGAGCAGATAGCTATGCCACAATTGTCAATGCCATTAAATGTTCTTAACTCTGCTGATTACCAAGGGGGTTTTGACATTGAGTGTAACAATCGATTTGCCCCGCTGACGGATATTGATGAGCCCATTGGCCCCAATGAACCCGCAGTACAGATGGATCCGACAGGTGCAAGTAAGGTTTCCAATACGGAGGCCTTAAATAAAGGATGTAGTTGCTTGCATTCTAGCCACCAATTAGATGGCTTAAGGGTGCATATCGGCTCGCTCACAGAACTTGTTAGCTCCCTGAAAACCCTGGTTGTGAAATTAACAGATATAATTCAAACAACAGGGCTCAACGTAGATCTTGGAAGCCATAGACCAGCATTATTGGGTAGATCTATTGATAGCGTTCCACCCTCTACTCTTTTGGGAGGTACAGGCTCAATGAATGCTCCTTCGGCAGGTATAGAATCCATCACATCTATAACGACTCAGACAAACACAGATAGAGTACTCATTGGAAATCATCAGGAACCAAGGTCCTTTGGCCCTAGCCGTGTTAGTTTCCGGCAGCACCCTACTACCCATAGTGCACTAAGGATTCCAAGTACGCCGTTGCTTAAGGGTCTGAATCCTTTAACTTCACATTCAAGCAGTTCTCTAAAAGCTAAAGTTTTCCTAATTAATGTTCCTAAAATAACATCTGAGAACTTTTATGAAAATTAGCAGGATTTGATAAATAAATGTATCCATTGGTTGCGACATGTGAGGAATTGTCGATCAGTTATAAGAGAAGACATATACTCTGCGAAAAGCTACACGAACCATGGTTTTAGTACAGATTATGTATGTATTTGGCTAACTACTACTGATCTTGTAGATAACTTAGTATCCTTTGACCTCAGAACTTCATACATGGCTGTATCTAATATAAGAATAAAATATAGTCCCCCTGCATCTCAAAGCAGGATTGTTACTCAGGTTCAAGTCCCCATAACCAAAGAGGGCTCTGTCTTGGATAAGGTTGATTGATGCCTAAAGGGCGGGCTTATGACACTGCAGTATGAGGCAGTGCCATCCACGAGGGGGGAACTCATTGATTACCAAACTGTGCAGATCCCTGCCACAGTGGTTGATAGCATTACCACCGATCCCAGTCCAATCAACCGGTCACTATTATTAGCTTCTTGGAACATAGCGGGATTAAATTCAAAGACAGTGTCAGCCGACTGGTCATCTTTTATTGGGGACCAGGATATATGGGCCTTTCAGGAAACCTGGTCAATAAGTCCAATTTTCCGTCCTGAGTATTTAAACTTTTTTAAACCTGCTATAGCCGGCAAAAAGGGAAGGCCCTCAAGTGGGCTCACCACATGGGTTAGGCAACATCCAGGCTATAGGGTCGAGGAGATCTATATCGACAGCCCTGATATACTGGCCATTATCATTCAACCAAGCCAAGGATCTGGTATATTAGTTATTAATATCTATGCCAGAGGTATGGTTGGAGGAAAACCTTCTAGTACAGTATCCCTGTTAGAGATCTTTTTAGAAGAACAGAGAGGGAACTATAACCTGGTGATAGCGGGAGATTTTAACTGCACATTTGAGCCCCTTCTCCATGATTAGAATGGCTATGGTAATGAAGAGGATGTACAGTAGGGTATTCCACTTTCTTATCAACATGGAGATGTGGTCACGTGTCATTGACATGAAGGTCCAAGAAAGAAGTGAGAGTGATCACAATCCACTCCTTTTAAATTTACAGGTACCGGGGATTGCCCCACAGCCTCAGATAATTGAAAATGCAACAGCAGATGTCTTTCTTGAGAATGATATGAGAAGGGTGAAGTGGGCAACAGTTCTAGGGAATCATAAATCACTAAGAAGTGTGGCTCAATGGTTAGAGCGGCAGACCCTGATGCAGAGATCTGGCCCGGGACCAGGGTTCAATTCCCGCCTCGGCGGGTCTTGGGCTCAATTTCCTCGGACCTGATAATTCTCGCCTCGGTGCCTATTCTAATCATGGGTCCCACTCTGCAACTCTGGGCTTGCTTAATCTCCACAACGGCCCCAACAGCGCTGGGATGCCTGGCTTCACCCTGGGGGTGCCCAGGAGTGGACATTTCACAGGGAAAAGCCAGGAAGGGTTCCACAGCGGTATGCGTACAGCGCCAGGACACCCCTTTGGGGGTATAAGTGCGCTTTACAAGTACAAATTTCATTTCACTAAAGAATATGAAAATCTCAGTAGAACGTACCCTCAAGATCCATTTGGATCTAGAAACCCAGGATGATATTAATGCAGTGATCTTGCAGGTACATGAAGACTTGTTCACAGAGCTTAAGAGTTTCTTCACTAAAGTACACAAACCAAGGAACTCAGCTAGTATAAAATCTGCTAACTGGTATAATAAGGACTGTAGAGAGGCATATCGAAAACTAACGCAAGCTATAAAATCAAAATCTATGGAAAATGTAAAGCTTGCTAGAGCTAACTATAAGAAAATTCAACTCAAAGCCAAGCAAGAGTCAGATGAAAAACGTTGGGAGGAACTTCTGTTGGCGAGTAGAGAAAAAAGGATGCAGAATTATTGGCAGTTGGTGAAGTGGGGCAGTGGGGAGCACAGACAAGTCCCTGTTAACTACGTAGCACCAGATCAGTGGATTTCCCACTATCAAGCCCAATTTGCTGCTACAATTGATAGCACTACTCAAAGTTTAATTTTAAGGTCAGAGAAAACTGTAAACTTTGGTCTAGAAGAGGTCGGTAGAGCTTTAGATGCGATACCCAAAGGACGAGCGCCAGGCCTGGATTGTATTCCGGCCGACCTGTTTAGGTATGATAGAGAAAACTGGCTAAAATATATTCATATAATCGCGAATGCGATCGCGAGTGGGGCTCCAATCCCAGATTCATGGCGTGGTGCGGAAATTATACCAATTTATAAAAAGGGGGATCGCACGTGTCCGAGCAATTACAGGCCAATTAGCCTGATTGACTCATTGCAGAAGATAATGGCTAGGCTTGTGTTGAGTAGGATCCAATTTTGGATTGGTGAAAAAGATGTTTTTTTGTCTCCCCTCCAGGCTGGCTTTCGCCAAAAAGTGAGCACTATAGACCAAGTCTTCAGGTTCATGATGATCTATTGGCGCTGGGTAGTGTTAGCGGAGGGTACCCTTTACGCGGCCTTTATAGATCTCAAATCGGCATTTGATTTGGTGCCGCGTAATAAGTTATGGGAGGTATTAAAAGATCTTGGGATGCCAGTTGAACTCCTAGCATTGATTGCTAGGCTACACGAGTCCAACTTTGCGCAGGTACGATGGGGTCGCAGGGCAAGGTCACTGATAGGTTTGAAGTATCAAAAGGAGTCCGGCAAGGGTGTGTCTTGGCCCCTACACTTTTTTCTTTGTTTATTGATAGGGTTGTATATTATTTCTCGTCACATCCAACCGATGCCCCCTCTCTTGCGGGTGTAAAGATTCCGCTCCTTATGTTTGCGGATGACACTCTTATCCTATCTAAGACGCAATCGGGTCTGCAGTGTGCATTGAATAGATTTGAGACATTTTGCAGGGACCATGAGCTGGTAGTCAACGTGGACAAAACTAAATACATGATTTTCCATAAATTTAAATTGGTCCAAGGAAAAGTATTTATGAATAAGGTTCAGTTGGAACAATCTGAAGTGTTTACATATTTGGGAGTGACACTGGGCAAGATGCTGAACTGGAAACCCCAGATAGATCTGATGACTTTAAAGCATGTCCAGTTAGCAGGCGCTCTACTAAAAGAACACAGATTGTCCAAAACCAAACCAGTAAGTCCAGCTCTAACAATTTATAATGCCAAGGTCAGGGCCTCCATTCTCTATGGCGCGGAGCTCTGGGGCTTCGAAAATGTCTCCTCTCTAACTGTAGCCCAGAATAAGATTTTGTGAACCTTAACAGACCTTCCCCAATCCACTCCCCTTAAACCCCTTTATCTTGATTTATGTTGTAGTACTCTTGAGGGCTTGGCTCGATTTAGGCCAGTAGCTTACTGGAGAAGGATCTGGACTATCCCAGAGTTGGCCCATTATGCCGATGCTCTGAAAGATGTAAAACGGGCTGACACATCGAGTAGCATCTTATGGTTACAAAAAATAAAGCACACTTTGGTGGAAATGGGGTATAGACATTTGTGGGAGAATCCAGAAAGCAATTTATTTCCATCTAAACAATTATATAAGGAAGCTTACTGGGCCATGGTGAAATCCAAATCTTTGTTATGCACTATTAATACTTCTCTTTCTGGTGTTTTCATGGAACACAAACAAGACACCAGATTTGAGTTTTATTGGTATCTTATACTAAAGCCTCTAGATAGAAAATTGTATCATCAATTTAGGGTTGGTACACTTCCGATAAAATCTTTTATGCAAAACTGGCAAAGCCCACCTACTACTAGATGCGAATCCTGCAATATGTATGACGAAACAGTTCTTCACATCCTGTTTATGTGTCCAGCTTACAAGCGCCCTAGGGACAAATGGCTTAGGCCAATTTGTTCCAATATGGGCACAAGATTAAGCAGTGATGCATATCGTATATTGAAAACCAATACACATGTACCTATAGTTGTGGCTACAGCCAAATTTCTGAGCTGGATGTGGGGAATTCGAGCTAAGTGTCTGAAGTAGCAAGGAACCTCGAGGGGCTTTGTACATGATGAATGAGAGGTCAAGCATACACATGGACAGCCTATTGGTTTTATTATTTTCTACCATATGTAGATAGGCATAAAAGTAAATATTGTATGGTTAAGTAGTGCCTTTATACCTAGGATTTTACGAGATTGTTTGACCTTGAACTGTGAAATTGATTGTTGTAATATAATAGTTTTATTGTTCTTATTAATATCTCATTTATAGATTTTTATGGTATTTTTAGCTGTTTCGGCTTTTATAAAACTGTCTTATATCCGTATGAATTTTTCCAAGCTATTTAAAAGTCTTTCTATGTTTTGCACTACAAAATGATTAATTATTACTTGTTTTTAACTTGATATTAGGATGATTAAGTGTATATTTATTACTGAATCTCCTTATTACCTATGCCCAATTTTAATGGCTACGTCATCTATGTTTTATGTCGCTTTTATTACTTTTTTGTCGAAATAAAGCTTGTGATTGATTGATTGACAGCCAGGGACAGAGTGAGGGACCAGTTCCGATACCTGTAGTACAGCATGGTCCTTATGTCACAGCAGATTTACAAGGCTCGGATAAGGAATTTTTGGTGGATACAGGTGCGACGAAAAGTTCTGTTTCTCGACATATGGTCCCTGGGGCGGCTCTGTCTGGCCACAATAATGTTTCGGTAGGTTTTTCAGGTGTACCGGTTGTAAGCCCCATTTCCGGACCCCTTGCATTGACTGTTGGTCCTTTCACGGTGGAATCTCCATTCTTGTTGACATCTGACTATGGTGAAAATCTGATGGGTTTGGATGTATTAAAGAAATTGCATGCTACTATTTATTGCTCCCCTGCAGGTGTTTATATTACTATGGGTCCGGATGTCAGTACGAGGCAGTGTTTGTCTCAGGATGTGCCCCTTCCAGCTGAATTTGCTCAGGTACTACCCACATTGTGGGCCACAGGTGATACAGATGTAGGTTTGTTGCATATACCACCAGTTTCTATACAAGTTAAACATAATGCTATTTTACCCCGCATTCCTCAGTATAAGATGCGGCAGGCAGGAGAACGGGCTCTTCTTCAGATGATTCAAGATTTGATACAAAAGGGAGTGGTTGAGGAAACGTCTGCCAACATTTGTAATATTCCTATTCTCCCAGTTCTTAAGAGGACACCTTTGGGCTCCCCTGATGTTCTTGATTATGTTTATCATTTTGTGATTGATTTGCGAGAGGTTAATAAAATTGTAGTTCCACAGTTTCCAGTGGTTCCTGATATTACTACGCTCTTAACTATGATTCCATCCACTGCTAAGTTCTTTTCTGTTATTGATTTGAAAAATTCATTTTTTAGTATTCCTATTCACCCAGACAAGGTATTTGTTTGGGTTTACACTGGCCGGCAGAAGCTTTAGATTCTGATGCGCTCCTCAAGGCTATACGGAAAGTCCTAGTATCTATAGTCAGGCACTAAAAAGTCAGCTGGATTCCCTAACGCTTCCTCCAGGTAATGTATTGGTGCAATATGTCGCCGACCTCTTGATCGCTTCTGATACGGAACAGGGTTGTAAGGATAGTACGGAGAAGTTGCTATTGCATTTGGCACATCATGGTCATAAGGTCTCTCTTTACAAATTTCAGTATTGTCGACAGGAGGTTACCTACTTAGGTCACCTACTGTCGAAGGAGGGTAGGAAGTTGACCCCTGAGCGTATCAGTACCATTGCTAAAATGCCTGTTCCACAAACTCAGAAAGATGTACGCGCTTTTATAGGTATTACTTCCTACTGTCGACAGTGGATACCAAATTATTCGCTACTAATCAAACCTTTGCTTGTATTAACAATGAAAGCAGTGGATGAGCCCTAGCCCTGGACGCCGGAATGCCAGCAGTCTTTTGAGCAATTAAAAACTGTGCTTTGTTTGGCTCCGGTGCTTGGCACACCTAACTATAATACACTGTTTGTGCTCTATGTCCAAAAGATGGCTGGCTGCGCGCTTTCTGTCCTAACACAAACGTTTGGGGATGAGCAGAGGATTTGCGCTTACTTTTCTGCTGTGCTTGATCCTGTCGCTAGAGCCCTCCTGAGTTGTCTGAGAGCGGTCGTGGCTGTGGCCACTTCAATCAGATAATCGGCTGGACTCTTACTTGATACAGACCTCACAGTTATGGTACCCCATGCTGTGGATACCCTTTTGAATAAGACGAAGACACAACACTTCACCAGTGCACGTCTTACTGGCTATGAATTGGCATTGTTTGCTAAACACACTACGATTGAGATGTGCCACTCTGAATCCAGCCACGTTACTACCCCACCCTTCTGAGAATGATGCAATTGACAAACATCATTGTATTTTTCGGACAGAGGAAGAAACAAAAGGACGAGTAGGCCTGACTGATGTTCCCTTATCTGACCCTCAAGGAGAACTATATGTCGATGGCTCTTGTTTGAAATTACCAGATGGCACCACCACTGGAGCTTATGCTATCACTACATTGCGGACGGTGGTAGAGACATCACGGGTCCCCTATCAGTCAGCTCAAGCTCTTGAGCTTGTTGCCCTTATTCGAGCTTGCGAATTTAGTGAAGGGATGGTTGTCAATATTTATACTGACAGCCAGTACGCATTTGGGGTTGCCGATAATTTTGGTCGGCTTTGGGCAGAGAGAGGGTTCCTTACTTCTCATGGAATGAAGATCAAGCATGGCCACCTGATATTGCGGCTTTTGTCTGTTTTAACGCTCCCCAAGAAATTGGCAATCATTAAGTGCAGTGCCCATAAAAAAGTCACAGATGATGTGGGTAGAGGGAATGCTTTTGCAGACCAGGTAGCTAAGGAAATGGCTTGAAGTAAAATGAAACTCATGTTTGTTGCAGGTCCAGCTAGGTGGGTTTCCGAGGTTGTCATGTTTGAGAATACCCTTCGGAGTGTAAAGGAGATACAGAGTGAAGACACAATAGAGGAATTGGCGCAATGGCAGGAGAGTACAGCACAGTTGAATGAGGAGGGGTATTGGATTGATATATTGGGGCAACAGAAATGGATGTAACCCGATGCATATGTACTTCCTGTGGTTACTATGGCACATGGTCCAGCTCATATTAGTTCAAGAGGCATTTGTAAATTGTTAGCTCCTGTGTGGCATAATGATTATATCTCTAAGAAAGCTGCACATTTGGTGAAATACTGTATGGTTTGCGTGATGCATAATCCAGGGAAGGGTACTCCTACACCACCTGGTAATTTTGCACCACCTACTTTTCCTTTTGAAGTCCTCCGAATGGACTACATTGAATTGGAGAGATGCAATAATCTTAAGTATGTTTTGGTGGTTGTTTGTGCATTTAGTAAATGGGTTGAGGCTTACCCCACTAAAGATAATACGGCCATTACGACTGCGAAGGTACTCCTTAAAGAGTTCTTTCCTCGTTTTGTCTTGCCCGAGTTATCTGGAGTGACAACGGAAGTCATTTTAATGGGAAAGTGATCAAATTGATTTGTGAAGGGTTGCACGATCAGCAGAAATTTCACGCTGCCAATTACCCCCAGTCAGCTGGCCTTGTTGAGAAGTACAATGGTACTCTCAAAATTAAACTGGCAAAAATTCAGGAAACAACAGGGTTGAAATGGCCAGATGCTCTACCGTTAGCTCTTTTGTCAACAAGAACAACAGCTCATGCTAGAACAGGACTGTCACCCTATAAGGTCGTGTTTGGATGCCCGGCGAATGTCTGGGGCATCCCTCGTCTTCGTAGGTACTCTGATATTGAATATCCTGTGTTGCTTGATTATCTTGGCCAGTTAATGGAAAGTTTGCGTTCTATTCACCAACAGATCCAAGAATCTCTGCCTTCTGTACCAGAGGGGCCCGGCCACGACATCCAGCCCGGGGACTTTGTGTTAATAAGAAATTTCCTGCGGAAGAAAAGTTTGGAGCCGTGCTGGAAAGGTCCTGAACAGGTTTTGTTGGTGACGTGGACGGCTGTAAAGGTTGCTGGTCGAAAGAACTGGGTGCATGACACCCATTGTAGAAGGACTCCTTTGCCGTTACCATATGATCAGTGGGTCAAAGAGGGCATGGGCGATTCAGAGTGTAAACAGGTGCCCAGGTTCGTTCCTTTCAGCGACGCCCAGTTGTTCTGGACCCAGACCGATAAGGAAAAATGAAAATGTTTTCAATGAGGCTGTTCCTCCAGAGATTCGAGCTATCCAGGAGCCTTTGTTGATCACACGGTGCCTGGGGCTACCAGGTACAATGTGCGCCCTCGGCTGAGGGATACTGAGTATATGGAGAAAGAAGATTAGGGATGGACTGCACAAAATAGACAGTATTGAGTCATAGTGCCAGTGGCGTTAATTGAAATTAGTGGAGAATTTTGTGCTCACTTTGCCTTCGTTGTTTGAACATTAGTTAGGGAGACCAGAAGTATACCCTGAGGGTATACCACCTTTATTGACATGGGATAGATTAGAGAGCTTAGGACAGAGCAAGCTCCACCGCCGGTGCTCCAATAGGATTCTAGAGTGCAGTGAATATTATTGTATCCAATATCAAAACATTCCTCAAGCTGGAGCAGCGGCAGCTCAGCTGAGAGCTAATGCTATAATATTCACTGCACTCTAGAATCTCACCCCATAATGCTTTGCTGGGCCTTTGGTTGGCATTGTATTTTTGCCCATAACTTTGCTTGGGGTGGTCCTAGGAGGATGGGACCACCACCGAATCGTTCAGCATGATATGCTCTTTGTGTTCAAGGCATCTGCTTGGTCCTCACCCTAGGTTAGGGGGGACCCCAAAATCATCACCTCTCTCATTGCCTGATATTTTTCAAAGCTCACTTTTGTGAATTGGTTATATGCTTTTTAGCATGTAAAGATAAAGTTGTTTTATGAAAGAGTTGTGGGTGCAGTAGCTAACTCAGTTACGGCGGAGTTGGAGTTTTTGCATGAATTCCATGTTTTCAATGTAATGAGCGAGCGGAGGTTATTTCTCACTAGATAGAGGTCCTTTCCTCCTTGTCTGTTGGCGGGCTCCAGATGGAACAACCCTGGACCATGAAACTTTGTGTAAGATATGAGCTCTGAAACCGTTTTTTTCTGTATTTCACTGTTTTAGCTGCACCTGCTTGGAAAATTCCACTGTGAACGTGTTTTAGCCCAGTTGTGAAACGTACATAATGTATCTCTATGCTTATTGATTTCAGTTCCCTCTGCAGCACTCCTAGTGACTGGTCAGATGGGGCTCTGCTCTGAGTGTATATAAATAAACAGTTATTGGTTTGTATTCTATACTGTCTGACCGACTCTTCATTTAGTACGGAAGGCTGAGAGGTGGTCATTAGTGACTCTGGTGGCCGAAACTGGTCACTTCCTTCAACAGCAGCCCTCTACCCATCACAACGTTCCACCCCTTCTCCTGCCCCTTCCCCATCCACATTCCCTCTTCCCAATCCTATCTCAAGCACATGCACACCTAAGCATGCACACACTTCAACAGTCCCAAGCACCGCATACAAACCAAAGACATTGAAGAAACCCAGACATGCACATACACAGCACACACTCACCTCCCTTACCACCCCCACCACCCCAGCATACCCCAGGCACCATAGCAACACACACTAACCCCTCCACAGACACACCCATACCCACAGACATCACAGCAACAGCCACAAATCCCTCCACAAAGACAACCATACCTACAGACATCAATGCAACAGCCACAGACTCCTCCACAGACACACCCATACCCACAGACATCATAACAACAGCCACATACCCCTCCACAGACACAACCATACCCACAGACATCACACCAACAGCCACACACCCCTCCACAACTACCAGCACATCCTCAAAACTCCCACTCAAAAAATGCATACATTCACAGTCACCCACACAAAAGCCACCATCACAACCCACACTGCAAACAGCAGACTCCACACACTCTTCCACTGCCTCTCCTTCCTAATCCAAACTCTATCCCAAACACCCTACCCATTTTCCGCATGAGTCTCTCTTCTTTGCCCTTGTCCTTACACCTGTGACACCTGCCTGCCCCCCCAAAGTCGCTAAAACCTCTTCCACATCCAAAGTCATCCCTTCCACTTCCCACTGCATCCCTGAAAAACAGCCTCTCCACCTCAGTGACCCCAGCCAAAAATGAAGAAAAACGAAAAAAAACTCCAAAACCAAAACCCAGCCCCAAAGAGCCAAAGCCCAAGAAGCCCACTCCCAAGGATTAACCCACCCCTCCCTAAACCTCTGTCCCCCCTTCCCAAGTAGCATCTTAGAGGTGCCTCCTGTGCTCAATGGATGCCCCTTTATGAGGAGGTTCCCTGGCAGTGTCAGATAGCGCAAGTCTTTTGACACAGCATTGTGCTGTGTCACATTTCCACTATCATGGACTGGACATTGGCCTATGTTTCATTTGATGAAAACTTCATCCACTCATTAAAAACTTTCTGAGTTTTGTAGACAATGGTCCTGCCATTACTTTTCTGACTATTTGTTGTTGTTGTATAGTTAGCGATATGTAAGTACAGTTGTGTGTGTTTGTTCTCTGATTGCTCATCCATTTGAAGTGGTTTGCATGATTTGACCTTGGAGCCAGTGCTGGAGTCAGACAGGACAAGGGTATATGTTGGATGGCAGTCTATGTGGGTTGACACTCAGATGGGGCAAGCATTGCATTGGCCGACATGTTATGTGGTAAATATTTCATCTGGCTGGACCACTATCACCATCATTTAGCTTGCACTTCTTCCTATGATGTAGGTTGGGTATGTGTTACGTGTGTTTTTGTAAGATATGTGTGTATCCACATATGTAGGGTGTCAATGTGTCATACCTTTGCGTAGTTCTGCAGGGACATGTGTCTATTTTGTAGTGTGTACCATACAGCTACTTCATCTAGATGTGTGCCACATGCTGTAAGTGCTGTGTTTGCTTTCCTAAGTTGCGCTTACCCATTGCCTACACATGCATGGTACTTGGTTTTGCTATTAGGTGTCCCTGATATACTTCATTTCCCAGGTCCAGTGCACATGGAGTTTGTCAGGCATGAACAAACTGTAGTGTGCCCCAAGACCCCAGCTCTTGAGGTGTTGCAGGGATTCTACTCTGGAACAAAACTATGCTTGGAATCATACAACATCAGTATGTAGGGACTGAGTCACTATACCACCTTAGTATCTATGAGTCCGGCTAGCTATAGTGCCTCATTTGCCCTTCTAACCTTACCAGAGAAACAAAGTGAATTGGCACCCCAGAACACAACACTCTCAGTACTCTCAGGGATCGTGGACACAGGACACACCCTTTCGCTCTCTCACTCATACTTTTCCACAATAAAATAACCAGGAGACACAAAGGAAGTTTAGAATATTTATTTAAACTATAGTGCTCTAAAATGCAGTATACCTGCACAATTAGTAAAATTAAAGCATACTAAAAATATTGTTGGCATGGTTAATAATCAGTAGATCATGAAAAACTCTGTCATTTTATAAGACAGAGTAACCTAAACCACCCTCGCTTGCTACTAAAGCTAAATGATTATATATCAAAGATCTCTGGGATTACTGGCAGACCCCCTACCTTAGCATTCGCAGATGGATGTTCTCCATCTCAGCAGACGCAGTGCTTTTGTCTCAGAACTCTCTTTCCATGCGTGTATTTTTGGCTCATGTGCTCATCTATATGATAGGACATGTGTGCACTTAAACAACAGCTGCATGCTTGTGTTATGTATAGGTACTAGTGCCTGGCCAGAAAAAATAACAAGGGACATTGTTGTTTGACCTTGTCTATGGTGTTCAGACTAAATCCCAGGAAAAGAACAGAATGTGAAAACATATACAGGTTCATTGTGAAAGTACAATGTGGCAAAAAAACAAGCGTGCTTATAGTAATGTGTGCAAAGGAAAATGAGGCCTACAACGTGCACCGTTCGGCTAACATAGGGAAAACTACAATGGCCCATACAGGAAACACACAACACCCTCCATTTGGTCAGGATAATAGCACTTAGAAACATACTAAATATGATAAATGTAATCAGAAAGTAAACACACTCAGAGCCTTGTTCCAGAGATGTGAATGACTAAAAAGTTAAATCGAAATGAAATGTCAATTTGGAAAAATAATCAATTTAAAGGGCTTCAGAGGAGCCCATAATGTCACTTGCCATTTCATATGCCAAAGACTCCATGAAGGAATCCGACTCCACACATGATAATTGGTCGACAGCACAAGTCACGATCTCCAAAGAACAAATATGCTCTCTGGTCTCGGCCGATGCTGAGACAGTTACCGGTCAACCTGCATCCGTGTTAACAGAGTCTGTATCTTGTGATCCATGCACCTACGCACATGGCTCCTCGTAGGCCAAAGGCTCAAACTTCACATTGTGAAGAAGTTGCAAGCCAAAAGGACAGTTCTGAAAATATGTCGCTAGGGACTCATTAGCAGTCCAAAGTCCAAGGCAGCACGGGTCTGCGAAGCCAAGCATATGTCCAGTGTCCATTCAAAGGGGCATCAGATGCAGTGGAACACGGGTTGCACACCGGTAAACCAGGCAGGTCGAAATGTCAAAGACCAATCAAGATCTAGTTCCTGTAGCAGAAGCATTCCAAAGATCTGAAACATACGCTCACGATAGTGTTGAAACGATGCCAGTCCCAGAGCACCCACAAAAGGAGCATTCATTGCCGAGAAGCAGGAACATGACTCAAATGCCGCAAATGAGGAATAACAGCAACAGGAATCCTCTGAATACACTATAGAAAATGGAGTGGATAAAAGCCGGAATTACTCCAAAGATGGTGTTGTGTAGTTCCTATAAACATATATAAGATCTGCGCGTTTAGACAACATACACTATAGGATTGGTGTCAGACTGATTCTAGACACCCCACCGGGTATGTTAGCCTGTATACCAGCTGGCTCACAGTGCCACTAGAAACCCCTCTTACCAAGGAGAGAATAGTTCTTGGCAACTATCGTACATGACAACCCTGATCCCTCAGGATCGTGGAAACAGTGTACTACTTTTCGCTCAGTCACTCGTGCTCACTTTGTCTCTGAGAGATACACAGAATAAACGGTTGGCACGTTGTTCAATAAGCATTTATTGAGCCAGCGTCATTCTAGTGTGAAATAGGTGTGCTGAAACAACCGCTAGATAGTAACAGATATAAATGATTATAAGCACTAACAGAGTAAAAGAATAGTAGATTTCTACCATCATGCTAAAACAATGAATACAGGCAAGGATCTAAAATACATGACAGTAAAATGCGTACTCCTACGATTCGACCCTAACTAGATTTACCTAAATGTACCTAGCATGTATGTATGTGTAAAAGCCAAGAATCCCTCTAGGATAAAGTCAACCCCATTACCTGAAGTGAGAGACTGTGGGACCCCGTCTTGGATTTGAGATGGACACTCCGCAAGGGATGTCAGACCACTGCGAGCTGGAGTATCTGCGTACAGGAGCCTCAGCATCTCGTGTCAGTGTGTCGGCATGGAAGTCCTTTTCTCCTCTGACTACCTCAGCAAGACATGGTGTATATATACCCAAAGTGGTACCCACTGGGGATGTACCTTGCTGTGTCATGTCGGACTAGGATGATGGAAGGAATTACCCTTATACATAGTTATTATGCGGGAGATGGTAGGCCAGCTGTCCTGCTGTGATTACAAGAATCCTCATGCATAATGAATGAGGCTTCAGCTTTTCGGAGAAAACCCCATGTCATCTTTGGACATTACCGTAACTAGGTAAAAGGTCAGTACTAAGAACCGTTATGTAGTGTAATGGTAGGGCAGAATATAGGTGAAAGGTTAGGTGACTACCTGAGCCTATGTTGAGGTACCTATGTGGAACATAACACCCACTCCTCATCCGACTGGACGATATACTAAAAATTCTACGTACGGCTAAACGTGGTACACAACTATTAATAAGTCCATTTATAAATAGTATTTAAAAATGTAACATTTCTAAAAAAATGCTAAAAAGAAAAATAGTGCATGTGATAGAAGTCTGTACTAAATAAGTTCGTATATATAGTCCAAACAATGAGAGACTGAAAGCCATGCAGTTTAGCAAAAGTGTTTTTTGTTTAAAATTCCAAATTTGGTTGTTTTTGAAAAGGCCGAAGTTTTCCAGCATACGATGAGCCAAATGTTTATGTGTCCTGGCTTGGAGATACTACATTACTGTTGCCTGCAATCGCAGACGACGGTCCCTGCAACACTTCGCAGATCAGGTCAATCGAGCACAGATGTTCCTCTGTATTTACCACTGCCGCTGCTGGGGATGTATGGGTGTCATCCAAGGCCTGAGTGTTTGTTGAGGAGCCGGTATTCTTTCCGACAGGAGCTGAAGCATCCTGTGGTGGCTCGAAGAATGCAGACATCAACATTGGAATACGCTGAGGACACTGCAGAACATGGGACGTTATCGGGTCCAGTAAAGCATCAACGTCCTGTGGCGCAATTGTTGGAAGTGTTAGACAGAGGTCCAACACGCATTCTTGTCCGCAGAACAGGCATCGGAGAACAGGCAGAATACAGTCGATCCAGACTGGTCTAAATGACAAGAACCAAGACTCGCTCAATTCGCGGAGGCGAGGTGTGCCCAGATGGATTACCATGCGATCACTGTATCGTCGCTCCCAGAGCGTTTTCCCCATCTCCTTTGTGACTGGGATGTCCATTGCGTAGCAGAAAAATGACAATCAGGATACCTGCTATTAGAAACAGGATCAGCGGAAACCCTCCAAAAATGCTTCCGAATACGGAGTGTATAAAGTTGGGAACAACTCAGAGGATTGCCTCAAGGGTGCTTAACAGTCCAGAACCTATGGTCTTAAATAGGTGGACAATACCCGTCATATCAGACATGTTAAAGATACGTTGTACCATTTCTGTGAAATGGAAAGGGCAGTTTGTTCGTACTAGTGCCTGTATCTCAGCCAAGCCTTGCAACATGGCCATCATACGTTTCTCGGGCGGAGGTTAAGGGCACGATTTGCTGTAGAAGCATGGATTTCATTTGGCTCAGAGTATCAAACCGTACAAAGGAAACATTCAATGAAGGCCATATCTGCACCTCCCTGACTGTATGGATCGGTGGAAACAATACTTGCATACAGCAAGTAACCCTGGAGTTTACGGTGACAAGATATGCAATGCCAGGGAGCATCCCACAACAACCTTGATCATTCAGCATCAAGTAACTCCCATTTGAAAGTAACTTGAACACCGGATTAATCACGGCAGCTGGGGAACCTTTCAAGTGACAGGATAAGTTAGCAACTGAACCATTACAAGCCCTGTGAAGCATGATTTCCTGGCATAGGAGAGATCCTCTTAAGGAATTCTCCCAGTTGGTACCACTAAGGAACACTTCCATGTCCCCATTCCTACATCAAAATCTGTAAGGTAATTCCCAGGATTCCTTGATGAATTCCCTACCCATCGCTTCATATCTGCCTGCCTGTTGTTGTTCTAGGCAATACTGAAACTGAAAAGTAGTGACCGGTAGTGTTATACGGCCATGAATTAACCATTCTGTGCACAGTGACTCTGCCACAGTAAAAGGTCATTTGTCCAATTTTTCAGTACGCAGCATTGTATATTTTGCTCCCCTTTGTGCCATTGTTATCTGCTTTTCAGTTAGATTGTATGCAGAAAATAGGGACGTGCTATTGATAAATCGCCAAAGCACATAACCTGCCCGCAATGATTGCAGCGTCCAGCTTAATAACATAATAGAATGTAGTTGTGATTGTCCGTGTTGTAGTATGGACAAGTCTTGTTCTAGCATTTCTACAGCAGAAGATACAATGTTGCCCAGTGAATAAATCCTGGATGTTAATGTAGTCATACCGTTGTCAACTACTGTTAACGCCTTTTCTAGGTTAATCTGATCTATTTCACGAAGTCTCTCCGCAGCTTCTTGTTAAGAGATTTTCCATATTTCATTATGGACAGCGTAATAGAAACGTTTCTGACGTGGCTTTCTGGGACCTAATAAAAAAATCCCTTAGTTCCCCCTCATCTGAGAGTAAGGATAAGTGCTGTTTCTCCTGGGACAGTGTCGAGGTTTTTAGCCAATCAAGAAACAACTTCCCAACACGGTATGATGTCACTACCCCCGATGTTCTCTTTGTACATATCGTGAGTCTGGCCTATGGATACTAAACCCTTCGGTTGTACCCTTGAATCTTGATTGACATCTGTTGGTGTCTGTGGGCCAAACTGTCTTGTGGATTGTTACCTGCCTTGTTATGTTGGCCTAGGCCTGGCTGCCATGCTGCTTCTCTTTGCGCACGTTACACTGAGCCGGGCCTTCCTCGCCCTTTGCTCGTGCCAAGTTCTTTTGCACTGTCTGCATTTTCTGTTGTTCACCTTTTTGGGCTCAGTCTGCACAAACATGTACAAGGTCGCATAACAATGTATTTCGGTTCTTCCTGATATGGCCAGTCTCGCGCACCCAGACATAACATTATGTGCAATTGCCATGAAGAATTTGGTATGCTTTTAATACTGTGGTTTACTAGCGCTTAACACACTTGGAGAAATCCTTTTCAGTGAGAAGAGCTATGATGTCCTGCTGATGTAATTCTGCATCTAGAGACTGAGGTATGGGGGTTCGCTAGCCAAAGCCCAGAGGTCTTCTATTTTATAATAAACTATCTTACTGCAAGGGGAGGGTGGTAATGTTATTTATACGTTTATCCACTGAGCTCTGAGATGCTTTCCCCGTTTGTATTCTATGGAATTGTAACCATGCTGCTTATATTAGTAATATGCATTATGCTATTAGTACTGACACGTGTACTGTACATTAGAGCACGTAAGTTGGAATAAACATTTTAACCTATCCAGTGTCTCTTCCTACGCACCTTGTGGACAAGTACGAGTGAGTGGCGAAAGAGTGTTCTTGCTTCAGTGAGTCCTGAGATAAAGATACCGTGTTCTGGGTTGTCCAAACATTAGTACTTGGGTGCTAATGGGATGCTAAGCTAGTTGGGTTGGGGTTTTTGGGTGCTACGGTATATGGTGGCAAACCACTGTATTCCGGGGTCCCGTTTTCCTGTGCATAGCTCTGTGTATGTGCAGAAACCTTATGACATGGCGCGACCACCGTGGGGCAGCTTATCTGCGAGACGCTTGAGTAGTACTTGTGCTTGTCCACAAACCCCTCGCGTACGCTTCCGGAGGCGTATGTGACGGTGATACCTCCTATATTGAATGTTTTATAGGTTCTTTCAAGCTTGATATTATTAAAAAAGGTTAGTTAATAGACCCATTTTTGTGCTCCCTGTTAGGTTGTCGAATATAATTGTTTAGTCATGGCTGGTGTGGCGATAGCTGCACATAGTCGAGGAGCACTCCGAGACCACTTAGCTGTGTATGGAGTGCCCGATACTGGGGTCGAGTTGGTCTTTGTGGTTCAAGCCGATCCGGCTTATCACTTTGAAGTGTTTTACACTTGGATCACTTTTGAAGCGGTGGATGCAGGTGATAAGCTGTTTCATGAATATAAGCCCACCGCTGTTCCTGCTGCCTATCGACCCTATACTGCTCTTGAAGTGCCTCTCACGGCTTGGCAGCACCGTGTTTGGTTCAATGGCGCCCTACCACAACCAACTACCGCAGTTCGTTTAGGCCCCTTATCAATTCAGGGGGCCACTTGGCCTGTATTGGCCGGGTATACCCCGCATCCAAATTATCTGGCATTACCGCTTGCGGAACTGCGCACTATGCATACCGAATTGGTGCGAGTGCATCGAGCCTTGGTGACATACGTTACAGGTAGCCTCCATGGAGCTGCTCCTGTAGTCGCAGGCCAACCAGCTATTGCAGCTGGAGTGACTATAAGTCCTGTCATGGTAAATTCTGTGATGGGCAAACGTCCACAAAATAAGGATGACTATCCTTACTGGCTTGCTGAAAAGTTCGATCAGATAGAAGCGGTGTTTCCACATACATCCCCAGTAGATAAACACCGCATCCTCACGATAAGTTTGCCAAAAGACATAATCCCCGATTTGACATCATGTGAAAACTGGGGTAAGGTATTCGCAGCAGTTTATTCAAAATGTTTTGGAACTCCTTCCATGACGGTTCTACCCTCTGTAATTAAAAAAGTACAGGATGAACATGGCCCTGAAGCGGCTGTGGAATTAGGGATGAGACTAGTGGGAGTGTTTGATGTAGTAGCTGAGCTGATCCTTGGAAATGTCAAGGGCGATGCTATGAACTTTCAAGTAGCGAATGCTTTGGCTTTGGTCCCAGAGTTGGACAGGCCTCGCGAATTACCGAAAATTATTGCCCGGGCTTATAAAACAATTGGAAGAAATAGCCTAGGCAACAAGCCTTTTGTAAAAATGCAAACTCAATCGCAAACACAAGTTATACAAACAAAAAGTGCATCTGAGAAAGATGATAAACCAGTCTTCACTAAAAAGAGTTGGAGACAGAAAAAACAGGGTAAGCAACAAAAGAAGCCGGGGTCGAGAGGCGCTTCCCCAGTTTCGGTTTCTTCTGAACGTACTTATGATTTACGTGATAGGTCAAGGATTAAATCACCAGAAAGGTTTCAGAGCTCTGATACGCGTTCTCCTCGTTCTTCACAGGCCCAGACGTCGTCACAGGCTGGTGGAGGAGGACGGCAAGATAGAGGAAGGGGCCGAGAGGCTCCCCAGGAGCGAGACCAACCTCGACAACAAGTCAGAGGGAAAGCAGAAGATTTTCATCTTCCTCGACCGCAATTTCAGAAGAAAAAGGTTGCCGCTGTCACAGCGAAATATGCCTCAGACCGTGAGAACGAGACTCCAGAATTGGACGTGGGCAGTGACCCTCCTAGACAGCGCCGCGGAAGTTACCATAGTGCGGGAGGCGCTACGTCCTCATATGGAGGCGACAGCAACTGAAACATTCGTTACTGTAGAGACAGCTGACACGAGAGTGGCACCCCTGACAGACTATATAATATAGTTATACAAATTGAAGGTGACATACCGCGTGAAATAAAAGGGATTTTTGGGAAAATCTAACCTCTTCATATGACATTTTGTTAGCAGAGGTGGATTGGCCACCCCCATTCGTTTTAGCTGCACATAAAGGAGAGGAGGTAATCCTTCCAAGCTTTTCAAAGCATGTCCCAAAAGACAAAGCTGAAGCACTTGCAGCTGAGTGGGCTGTGTACCTGGCACCAGCGTTATACCGCAACCATGTGGGATGGGATGAAGAATCACCTCCTCATGCAATACCTTTGCGGTCACTACCGCAGCCACAACCCCAATATCCCATCAAACGGCAGGCAAAAAGCCCCGTCTCCGAAATTCTGACACAGTTGGAATATCAGGGAGTAATTGAACCATGCGTATCACCTATGAACAATCCCCTTTTCGTGGTTTCTAAACCCGATGGATCGTACCGCTTAGTTTTGGATTACCGGCATTTAAATACTCATTGTCGGAACTTTGCGGTGCAAAATACACACAGTTCTGCGCTGGTAGACAGTCTTGTTCGTAAAAATACAAAACGACACTTGACCTTTCAAACGGTTTCTACACGCACAACCTAGCCCCGGAGAGTGGTCAATGGACCGCATTCACATCCGGTGGTAAATTATTCCAGTTCCGGCGATTACCCATGGGCTATAAAAATAGTCCGGGTATATTCGCCGCCCGTGTTGTTTCTTTGTTAAATGACATTGATCAAGACGCATGTTCGTACGTTGATGACATCTATCTGACAGACGACGAGTTATATCAGCATCTGTCCCGTGTGGACCGCATTATTCTTGAATTTGCGGAGCAGGGTTACAAATTTAACTTTGCTAAGTCACACATTGCTGAATTTACCGTTCTGTTCTTGGGCTATGAGCTCAATAACGAAGGTAAGGGCTTAGCCCCCCATTTCTTGGAAAAATGTGCACATTTGTGCCCCCAAATACTCTGAAGAAACTTCAGTCTTTGCTGGGTTTCTTGAACTTCGGGCGTACTTACATTCCCGAATATGCCCAGCGTATCAAGCCTTTGTATGCTTTGATACAACCTACTTATTCAAGGTCTTGCTGGCTGCCTGAGCATACCTCAATTTTGCAGTCTTTGCAGACAGACCTATTGGAGTCTAAATATCTTTTGACTCGTGATAACCACACAAACCTGGTGATTAGAATAATTCCGGGGGCGGTGGGATTCACCTATTTAACCTTTAATGAAGGTGATACAGTACCTATCGCATACAAGTCACATCTGTACACTTCCGCTGAATTGCGCTTTACATCTGTTGAAAAAGTTCTGACTGCAGTGCAAATGGCGATTCTAAAAGAACGCGCACTGGCACAGGGTAAGCGGATTCTGGTGGTAACACCCTGTCCTGCCCTGGAGGCAGTAACAAAGGCAAGTGTACCGAACTCAAAAGCAATGCATCCCCGTTGGATACAATGGGCTACATCTTTGACGTCTTCGGACGTCACTTTTGTTTTTGATTCTTCTCTTCAGACTCAGGAGTTTTTGCAGTATGAATTCGTTCATCCTCCTCCTTTGTTTTTACTACCGCTTGAGGATTACAAATGTGTGATCTACACAGATGGTTCGGCGCAACCGGCCACTGGGTCCAAGCACGCTTATTCAGCTGCATGTGCTATTGTTGCGGGATCCTTTGTGGATGGCAAGTTCAGATCCACTGTAGTGCACACACGCACACTTGGAGATAGTACCGCACAATTGGCCGAGCTGCATGCATTGCTACTTGCACTTGAGTTCGCTTCTCAGGATGAGACCACTCTTATTGTATGTGATTCTTTTTACTGTGTACAATCTTACAATGACAATCTGTTTTTCTGGTCGAAAAACGACTACAAGGACGCAAAAGGGAGCACAATAAAGCATAAAATGCTTTGGGTTCGAGTGGCAGAATTGCAACAACGTCTGCCCCTCACACAGGTGGTTCACACCTTAGGCCATCAGCGGGTGGGCGCACACGCTATTGGTAACGATCTGGCAGATGAAGCTGCCCGTTCAGCAGTAGTCACGTGTTCAGTAGCAGCGGTTACCAGGTCCATGTCTAAAATAGACCCTGTTATATTAGCAGCAATTGCTGCAACCAAGGAAGGTAATAATTACCCTACAGGTTTTCCTTCCAAATATTCTTACACATTAAGTCCCGATCAGGTTCCTTATGTAACTATACCTGACGTTGGAGATCGGCTGATCCCCAACGCGGACCGCAGGAGTGCCTTGATATCAGCTGCACACGAAGGCATGGCTTCTGCTCATGCAGGTGTGTCAGCTACGGTTTCCATCTTGCAGCAGCGTTATTGGTGGCGTGGGTTATATAAAGACACCCGTGCTTTTGTGCTTTCTTGCGACGTTTGTCAACAGATTAAGCCTTCCACGGTAACACGTCCACCACAAACACCGCTCTGCATTGCTAACAGACCCTTTGGGTGTGTTTACTTGGATCACTGCGGTCCATTCTCATCAGACACTGCCTATAAATACATCTTGGTGGCAGTGGACTCGTGCACACGGTTTCTCTGGGTCTGGCCACAACGGAGTGCTGACGCCCGAAATGTGATCAGGGATTTGCGTGTCTTTGTGGGAATTTTCGCATGCGGCACCTTCCATTCGGACCAAGGTCCAGCGTTTGCCTCTAGGGCTTACAAGGATGCAATGGCTTCGCTTGGGGTGCGGGTGAAATTTTCGTCTCCGTATAGGCCTGAGGGCAACTCTATCGTTGAACGAATGAACCGTGACTTAAAGCAATCCTTAACAGCTAGGGTTATAGGTACTGGCAGGAACTGGCTGGCCCATTTGTATACCGTTCAGCGTGCACTTAATAATCTCCCTAGAAGACCTCTGGGTGGGCGGACCCCATACGAAATGCTCTTTGGCATACGAATGTTTGTGCCTGACCTTGAGGGTCCAGACATCGCGGCGCAATCCGCCAAGTTTGATGTAGATAACCATTCTGCTATGTTACAGGACTTACAAGAAGCCCGAGACAAACTTGCAACTACACATTTACCTTCAGCCACAGATCCTGCGTTGCAGATTCCGGTAGCCGGCTGGCTTCCGAAAGTTGGAGAACTGGTTCGAGAGAAGGTTGAAAACAAAAAAGAATTTGGCCCCTCTTTTCGTGCACCGGTTCCAGTTCTTGGCCTGAAGGGAACACGTACAGTCATTTTACCACCGCTTCCTGGTCGCAAAGAGAACAGATACATCTCAGTTGAAAATGTCAAGCTACAGCGCCTGGCCGATCCTGAATAGTGTCACACCAGCGGTCTCTTGTCCTGCCATTTATCGGACATATGTTCATAGTCCATCTGCACGAACGATCGCTGATGCTGTAATTGAGATGGTTGATTTGCCTGAAACTACGATTGATCCCCAACTCTCCACCAACATCGACGAGGACGAGTATACTTATCCTGCATCTGAATCGGTGGCACATCAACCAACAACGCCACTTGGCCCGACTCGTTATTCTTTTGATTCGGATTCCACCTCTTCAAAAGTCCCATCCAAGTTCAGTATTTTTATATCCTGGTTTAGAGACAATTTTTTGATTCCCCCTGGACATACATCTGGTTGGTACTTTTCTTGATATTTTTGTTCATGTCCATTGGCTTTGTCACAGTGTTTTTTCTACTAATCAATGGTCACTATTTACCTGAACGCTCTGCTGTAGACTATGTTTCTGGAACTTTGGCTCCTCATTCCTCGTCTCACATCATGAAGCGTGACCACACATTTGTGAACATTTCAGCCTTCCCAGTTGCTGATGGCATCGTATGGGATGCAGTGAACTATCAAATCCATGGTCCGACGGAAATTATTAATGTACCTAATGTCCTTCGTGTTTCAATGGGTGATGTAGTACAAAATAATATTCATTCTGATGATTGGGATGTGCATGCCGTTGAAGCATTGTTTGCCGATTTAAAATATTATGCATCTTTTAATGCTGAAGATCTATATATGAATTCTGCTAATTATGCCGATTTGTATTGTTACCAACATTGGGGTAATCATTTTCTCCATAAGCCCAGTGCCCTGCGTAGTTCTGTTAACTATACCCAATGGGAACATTGTCCAAACCCCTTGCCAGGTAGCTCTCAAACTCTTCGAAATAAGTTTAATTATTTTACTGATTTTAATCGGTCGAACCCTGCATCATATTATTTTAGACTTAATAACACATCAACTCAGAAAATTATGTTGACACACACCAAATTGCTTTATTCAGGTTCCTTTCTGAGTGCCCTAGCGGTGGGAGGTTATGAGTATTGGGATAATACAGTGGATTTAAAATCTATTTGGGGCTCCAAGCCATGGCAGGTACAGGGAACCGAGGCGTTGCATCGTGCTTGCCTCATCCCTACCCAAATTATGTTCCTAAATGCTTCCATCTATCAGACTACATGTTGGGGCTTAGCAACCACTAAACAATTGAATACGCCATCAATACCATCCCTGTCGAGTTTTCCAAATGAAAGCTCACGATTCAATATGTCCCTCGTGTCCCTGCAGGCAATGTTACAAAATAATTCGTTTAATGTTTCTGAGCTGGTTCAGTCACCCTGGTTAGTATGGCCTATATCATCTAATGCATGTCAAATGCGTTTTCATGATACTGGTGCTAGCTACACACAGAATAGGCCTGATCCGAGGTTTACTGATGCCCGTACTGTCACTACATACTCTGTTGGTAAATTATGCAAACAATGGCTGCAACATTCGTCCCTTGATTCTGTTAAACAACATTTGTCCCTCCTTACAGGCAATATTGATCTGTCCGACTTTGTTTTGGGACCTCGTGGTCCCCGACCTAAGAGATTCATTTATGAAACATATAATGAACTCTGGAAGCTATCACAAATTGAAGCTGCTTCCCGTCTTCGGGAAATAGATCAAGCAAATATGGAAAAGGTGCTTGCTGTTGTTGACAATAGTATTAATACCCTGTCTTCTCGTATTTACACTTTAGAGAATATTGTGTCCTCTGTTGTTGATATTGTACAAGATGATGTTTCTGTGTTATATCATGGTCAGAATCAATTGCGCTCAGTTATGCAGTTTGCATGGACTTTACAGACGCTTAAGTTAGGTAAAGTGCCTTGGCATTTCTTGAACACCTCTGCCTTATTTCTACCTTTTAACTTAACTGGTAAACAGCAATTTATGTCCATGAAGGATGCAACTTACAATCTATTACATATCGAAAAGGTGGATCCATTGCCGTTCTCTGTTGCAGAACTCGATTCTGCTGTATGGCTAGTCCATGGGGTTATAGCTTTACCATTTTCCTTGTTTGAATTTGACTCGTGCATGAAACATTATCCTGTGGGCCGTTACCGGCCATTGGGCAGTGCTTTCCTGCATGAACTCTGGTCCTTGCCTTTCATGTATAAATGCCTTCGGGACGGCAAGGAAGTCTTTCTCACGGGGGAGTACTGCGACTCGACTATAGGTCATTCGCTTATTTGTAAACACATTAAATTGCATGGCTCATGTAGCGTTTCCTCTCCTAATCTTGCTTGTGTGCTGAAAGGTATTCCTGCTCCTGTTATTTCTCCTACTTTCACTCTCCTTTCCAATGGTAGTTATTTACTTTTAAATAACGAAAACTGTTGTGGCCTGCAGGCTGGCATTCCTTACATTGTAACAGTTTCGCACAGGGTTGTTTGCTGCAAAAATGTGCTTTTTCCTCCCCCTCATGGCAAGGTTGATATCTCTATTTGGCCTTCCATCCCTACCATGGAAGCAGATTTCAATAGACTGAGCAGAATAAAGGCACTATTATTAAACGAGGAAGTTATGCTCACGTCCGCCCGGGAGACATTCATTCTCCAGGTGGCGAGTACCCACAGTGAAATACAGGCCCTTTTAAACACTAATCTCCCCCAACATTTTGGGGAGTTAATACATCGTATTTTTAACGCATCTAACACTGAAGGCCTGGTACACTTTTTTAAGGTCGTTGGGTCGGGCTTGGTGTCCTCCTTTCAAACTATTTTTGGTGTCATCCCGGCTTTCATACATTCTATATTTTCCAGTGTCTTTGGCGGTTTCCCATTGATCCTCGCTTTAGCGGCTGGTGTTTTGCTCTTAATTTGCTTTCTGCGCAATGGCTGCTCCCCGATGGGACCTGCTCGATCCAGAACGCCTCCAGCTGCTCCGTGAGCGCCTTTTGGCCGGTTTTGGCGTCTTGCCATTGGCGACACTGAGTGTGTCATATACTCTTTCATTTCGCTTTGCGTATTTCACTTGCGTGCAACCTGTGATGACTTGTGTCCGCTGTCCTTTCACCTGGACTCTGGATTATTGCCTCTCCAATTCGTCATTGTCTGTTCCGGATTTTGTTCAGTTGATGGGTCCCTTAGAGGCCCATGAGCAGGACTGTTCCGTCGCTGGCTGTATGGCGCGTGCGGCTGCACTGGGGATTTTGGCGCAATGGGATATCTGGGCGGCTGCCCAGGATCTCCTACAACGAAGCTGTTTCAATTATCACGCAAGCTGTCCCGCATTGCTTCTGGATGCTCCCTTTGCTGAGGAGCATTCCTGCTCTTTTGAACTCATGGATTGGATGGCATCTATGTTTTTTGACGATTCCAATGATGAACTCTTGGAGGGTATGGCTTTTTTCTGCACTTTCACTTTCATGGATTGACCTGCCCTTCGCCGTTTGGGCGCTCCCTGTGCTCCGACGTCTGTTTTTCTCCTCTGATGGGCCTCTGTCCTGGCCGCCGGACTGTCCAGGGGAGGGTGTCTTGTGGATTGTTACCTGCCTTGTTATGTTGGCCTAGGCCTGGCTGCCATGCTGCTTTTCTTTGCGCACGTTACACTGAGCCGGGCCTTCCTCGCCCTTTGCTCGTGCCAAGTTCTTTTGCACTGTCTGCATTTTCTGTTGTTCACCTTTTTGGGCTCAGTCTGCACAAACATGTACAAGGTCGCATAACAATGTATTTCGGTTCTTCCTGATATGGCCAGTCTCGCGCACCCAGACATAACATTATGTGCAATTGCCATGAAGAATTTGGTATGCTTTTAATACTGTGGTTTACTAGCGCTTAACACACTTGGAGAAATCCTTTTCAGTGAGAAGAGCTATGATGTCCTGCTGATGTAATTCTGCATCTAGAGACTGAGGTATGGGGGTTCGCTAGCCAAAGCCCAGAGGTCTTCTATTTTATAATAAACTATCTTACTGCAAGGGGAGGGTGGTAATGTTATTTATACGTTTATCCACTGAGCTCTGAGATGCTTTCCCCGTTTGTATTCTATGGAATTGTAACCATGCTGCTTATATTAGTAATATGCATTATGCTATTAGTACTGACACGTGTACTGTACATTAGAGCACGTAAGTTGGAATAAACATTTTAACCTATCCAGTGTCTCTTCCTACGCACCTTGTGGACAAGTACGAGTGAGTGGCGAAAGAGTGTTCTTGCTTCAGTGAGTCCTGAGATAAAGATACCGTGTTCTGGGTTGTCCAAACATTAGTACTTGGGTGCTAATGGGATGCTAAGCTAGTTGGGTTGGGGTTTTTGGGTGCTACGGTATATGGTGGCAAACCACTGTATTCCGGGGTCCCGTTTTCCTGTGCATAGCTCTGTGTATGTGCAGAAACCTTATGACAAAACTAACCATCCCTTCCAATTTGGGTCTGAAGTATTGTACTGCATGATGTCATCTATTGTATCCCCTCCAAGTGATGTACAATTGTTGTGTGAAGGTGTAGGAATATGAGGCGTGTTCAAATCCTTGTTCTTGGCTAGTCCAAGACAGGAAGTCTGTTGCACAGTTTCATTCAGAAATATTATCTGTTGCGAAATGAGTCACACTCTAAATAGTGGTTCTGTTCCCTGAACTTCCCATTCCTTAGAACCCCAGACTGATTTTGTGTCTATAGTGTCCTTCCATAAATCGAAACCCTGTTCAGACAGTTGGGAAATAAAGGATGCAGAATATATCTGTTTGGTGTTAGTTAGCATATTTTCCTATGCAGGTGTAAGTGCAACCCTTTAGTAATATGAGGTCTGGTCAGAAATGTTAAACCCTGAAAAATATGAGAATTTCTGTGCAAAAGCTTTTGAACTACCTTTCGGTGGTGTCGGGCAATGTTCCCATTGGTGGTATGTGAAAACATTTCGTGGGATACTGGATTTTTGTAAAAAGTGATGACCATGATGATGGTAACAGTACATGCTATCAAAGTCAGATGTGTCCTCTAACATTTCATTGTTTGAAAATGCAGCGGATTTTTCCAAATCAGACAACATATTATTTACAGTTTCAAAATCCCAATCATCAGAAAATGTACTGGAGGTAATGATATAATTTAGAGAAATTTTAAATAAATGTGGAATCTTCAAAAGTTCAGTGGGGCCAAATACATCATAATCAACTTTGTCCCAAACTATACCATCAGGAATTGGAACAGCTGTAGTGTACACGAAAAACAAGTTTCTTTGTTCACGATGAGATGATGTATGAGGTTTCAGGACCAAGTTCATATTTGATACTGCAGAGCGTTCTGGGAGATATTTTCCATTCAATAGTAAGCAAAAGACAGTCACTAGGCCAATCCAGAACAGAAAAAACAATATTCCAGATATTATCCAGAGCTGGAGCCAAGGTGAAACTAAGTAAGTCTTTTTCAGGAAAGTGTAGAATTCATGAATTTGTTGCTTACGGGAAACTGGAGCTGGCGTTGTCTCAGGTTCACTGGTATCAAAATCGATGAAGTAGCCAGATGCAGTTCGATCAATCTTTGGTAGCTCGGCAGCTTGTGTAGAACCGGCAGGTGTCTCTTGTCGAAGCATATTGATGTAGACATCAGTGGTTGGCTGAATTGAAATTTGTCTTTCATTTGTTGTTTGAAGTTCTGTTTCCAGAGGAAAGAGTTCCATTTCATTGTTGGAAATGCCATCATTTTGTATTGGTGACTCTGCGAATGTTTTGAGTCTTTCTGTTCTGTAATAGGGCTTTTAGTTCTGCCAGCTGTATGGTAGTGAGAGGAGAGCGTCGGCTACCCAGGAGCCCACGAGGCCTACTATTCAGTATCGGCCACATAGTGTGATTTGATCAGATCAATGGAGACGAATCTCTTTCCTTTTTTGCCGGCAAGAGGCGAAAGAAGTACTGTTCTTGTTCCTTCGACAGCCAGGACAGGTACAGACTTTCTGTATGATGGCCCAAATTCTTTCTTGTCCTCAATCTTTTCTCTGACCATATCCCCGACTTTTGGGTTCCAACAGGTCTTGCCGTGACTGATTTGACTTCCCCAGTGGCGGTTCATTTTACTTGCACGTTGCTTAGTAGTGCTCTGGATTCGTTCAGATCCTGTAAAACAGCCAAACGTTTATTGATGTCAAATGGGATTTCATCCGCCACTGTACTTTCATAATCAAGATCAGGTACCCGCATTCTCTTCCCAAATAGGACCTCGTAAGGAGTGACACCTCCTAGAGGACTTCTTGGCAAATTATTGAGGGATTGCTGTACTCCATATAAATGATTGACCCAACTACCACCCAAACCCAATACTCTTGCTGTTAAAGACTGCTTTAAGTCTCGGTTTTTCCTCTCCACGACCGAATTTCCCTCGGCATGGTACGGAGAGGAGTACCGCAATGCTACACCCAAACCTTCCATGGCTTCCTGGTAAGCCCTAGAGCTAAAAGTGGGGCCATGGTCAGAATGTAATGTGCCAACTGCGTATGTCCCTATAAAGACTCGCAAATGTTTTATAACAGTTTGAGCGTCAGCCGAGTGCTGAGGCCATACCCATAGGAATCTGGGGCATGAATCCACTGCCACTACGATATACTTGTAAGCCCCATCTGAGTGTATGGGGCCACAGTTGTCCAAATAAACACACACGAGTGGTCTGTCTGATATTAGGAAAGGTGTCTGCGCTGGACGCACCACAGTGGAACCCTTCATCTGCTGGCAGATGTCGCAATTTAAGACAAAATTCTTTGTCTGTTTTGTTAAACCAGGCCACCAATAGCATTGTTTCAGTAAAGAAACTGTCACAGTAATTCCTGTGTGTGCAGAACCTAGACCCTCATGTGCAGCTAGTATTAAGCCTAATCTGCGATCCATGTTCGGTATTACTCTATTCCCCACTCCTGGAATCTGAGCATACGGAATGTTGTTTGCATCTAACTTGTAGGAGTACTTGAGTGGAAAACCTTTCGGTAAGGCTGGGCTGTTTTTGCGTGAAGCAATGACAGCTACCATTATCTGTCCGTCTATTCTCGTTTTTGAACGAGTGATTGCAGCTACGGCAGCAGTACGTACTGCCCCTTTTGCGGCCTCATCAGCCAATGAATTCCCTTCAACATGAACGCCATCACGTTGACGACTCAGCGTGTGTATCACGTGAGCTCTTGGTAGTTCGTTTTTCAAAGCAGCTACCTGTTCCCATAGCATTTTATGCTTAATTGTGCCACCTTTGGAGTCCTTAAACCCGTTTTGAACCCAGTAGAAAAGATATTCATTGTATGACTGGACACAATAAAAAGAATTGCACACAATCAGTGTGGGGAATTCTCGATCCGTATTTATTAGTGCCAGTAATAGGGCTTTTAGTTCTGCCAGCTAAGCCGTGCAGTCTCCTAGAGACTGTGTCTTCGTATCGTTGGATGGAACTTGCCTTCCCGCATACGACCTTTTACAATCGCACAAGCGGCACTGTATTGCTGTTTACTTCTTATGGCAGGCTGAGCAGATCTGTCAGTGTAAATAATGTATTCATACTGATCTAGAGGCATAATTTCATTTGGTAGAGGATATTCTTGTTCATATTGCAGGAATGCTTGTGTCTTTAGCCTTGGGTCATATCTGTATTCGACATCCATTGCAGTGAGAGAATTAGCCCATTGTATCCATCTTGGATGTAAAGCTTTAACATTAGGAATGCTAGACTTTGTAGCAGCCTCTAAGGCTGGTACTGGAGTTACTACTAATATTCTTTTCCCCTGAGCAAGTGCTCTTTCTTTTACTACAGCGGTCTGTACTGCTGTCAGTATTTTTTCTGTAGAAGCAAAACGCATTTCAGCGTTTGTGTACAAATATGATTTGCATGCTATGGGTACTGTTTTGCCTTCATTGAAGGTTAGGTAAGAATACCCAGATTGACCTGCTATAACGCTATAACCTGCTATAACGCGGATCAATAGATTGCGTACGTTTACGCGTGTCTGCAAGTGTTTTGAAGCTATCATGTCAGCTTGTAGGTACGAAGGATATCTGTGTGTTCCTGTGTCTAATGCCTAACTGAGAAATCACTTGTGATAATTATTAAAATGATTACTACCACTCTCTTAGCGCCACACTGTAACCACTTGCGCTACCTCCTGCGTGAAATAAAACACAAATTCAAGCCAAATAGTCATCAGCCTACGAGACATTCGGGAACAGGCATCATCCCTTTATACATCGAGCAAAACAACTAAATTGCTTTCACTACCAGTAGGGACACGTGTACAAACATCCATAAATACTTTAACTTTGAGCGCAGGCTAGAGTTAGAGCTAGAGTTTAGAAGTCATAGAAAGGTTTTACTCTTTCTGCGTAATCCAAAATGTATGTTCTGCCAAAATTTAAAAATCACAATATGGATTGTAAATTGTTCAAAGATTTAGGAGGTTGGAGCAGCGCAAACTTTTCTAAAAAGTTTGCTGCCAGGCATTTTCCTTCACTTGATAACTCGTATCCTAAAAATAGGACATTGAGATGGGCTATGTTTGATTTTTTAAAGTTGAATTTGTAGCCCTCAGATGCGAACCCCAAAATTATGGTGCTCACCCTGGTCAAGTGATCCTGTAAATCATCATCGGACAGATAAATATCATCTACATAGGACAATACCTCTTCATCCAAATTCTGAAGTAATTCTGTTACCCTAGCGCAGAACAACCCGGGGCTATACTTATACCCTTGGGGCAGTCGACAAACTTGACGCTGAGAGCCTAGCGCCGAAAATTCTGTTAGATACCTGCTTTCAGGCACTATATTTTGGCAGAAGAATCCATTTGAGATATCTAGTGTTGTTTTGTATTTTTTCCGCACAATATTATTCATTAATGCGCCACTGTGTGCATTCTGTACTGCAAATGTTTTCGTGCATGTGTTCAGATGTCTGTAGTCTAAAACTAGACAATATGTATTATCGGGCTTCATTTCGGGAAACAAAGGATTGTTCATTGGAGAGGTGCAAGTTTCTATTACACCCTGGTATTCAAGTTGATCTAAGATCTCCCTGACCTGTTTTTTAGCTTCTTGTTTTATTGGGTACTGTCTCTGTGGAGTTGGAGCAGTTTTTACTGGGATTACATGGTGTGGTGACTCAGCATCCAACTAACCCTGGGCGTAGTTCGCGAAGTCGCGCTATGCGAAGATACGCGAAGTGCACTTCGCACTACGCGAGCTACGCGTAGCACTACGCAAACTGCGTAGTGCGCTGTTCGCGATGATTGCACAGTGCCGGATGCTTGTCCGCACTGTGCAATCATTGAAAACGGCATCTTGCACAGTCCGAGCTGTCTTTTACTGCCGCTCGAGTAGATTTTTACCGAGCGGCAGCTTTCTCAACGCGGACTGGTAGTTTCTCATCGCGAGCGGTCGCGAGCATACGCGACCACTCGCAATGAGAAACCTGACCTCCCGCGTTGAGAATCTCGCCGGGAGGTTTATTTTCACGCTCGCGATCGGCAACTTGATGTTGCTGATCGCGAACGAGGAAAAAGTCTCGCCGGGATATCATTTTGCTTGCTCGCGGTCGCCAACTTGACGTTGAGGACCGCGAGCAAGCAAAAAATGACCGCTACACTACGCTACGCTACGCGTGTTTGCACTGTGCTAAGTGCAATTCGCGTAGTGCAAAGTAGCACAAACTTCGCAAACTACGCGAGCGTAGCGTAGTGCTTTGCCCAGGGTTACATCCAACCCAACATGGTTGCGATATAGTGCTGAAGCAAGGGCTACCGCCCACTCCTGCGCGTATGTGTGTTTTAAGTAAATTGGAATGTGGTTGAAAAAAGCTGGTAAAATTACCGTTTATCCCTTTGAGCAATGCATAACAATTTCAGGCGGCCAATCATTTTCAGCTAAAAGGATGTCATAGCCATAAGTCAGGTTCTCCCAAAAGAGACCTTTAACTTTTCTGGGTTTGTCACCCTCCATTTGGAGTGTTATTTCATGTAACCTATGTGGGACACTTACCCTCGTATCAGGTGTTTCCACCGTGATGTGCTCATTCAACTCCGCTGCCACCAGAAATTCCATCAGGTTCTGGCGAGCTATTGTTACTTCTGCTGCGCTGTCTTGCATCGTCAGAGCCCAGTCCCCGTTCAGTAGTTGAGTCCTCAGAATTCTGGGCATGAATAACTTTAAGACCTGCTACTTTCTTCTTTTTAAATTGAGGTTTAGATTTTGGCTTGTCTTCTTTTTTAGAAGTGTAGTCTGAAGCGCGTTGCATGTCTCTAGACTTCGTACGCTCTTCTTGTCTGTGTTCTGACCGTCCTTCTCTCTCAGAGTTTCTTGGTGAACCCTGAAAGGAACAAGAGGAACGTGTATCAGTATCCTGATACCTGTCAGGTTTTTTAATGTTATCTCTATTCCTAAGTTTGTATCTCCTTTCGGAGGACTCCTGTGGAGGAGACCCACTCCTAGATCGAGATCTATTTTCTCTAATCTTTTGGTTTGTAGTGTTTTTATCCCATTTTTTCTTGGAAGAATCAGGTGCTTGCTTGGTGTTATCCTTTTCAGGAACACCCATGAGTTGAGGTTTTGTTGCTCTAGCTCCCAAACTATCTCTACCTAATTCTGCATAGGTGTCTGCGATAATTTTAGGTCATTCACGTTGTAAAGGAGTGAATTCCCTCATGCGTTGGCGTATTGACACTGCTGCTGCCTCCCCTTTTATATTTGCTAATATTATAGCTGATACCTGGGCAAAATTACCTAATAATTTCATCCCTAAGTTCAGAGCAGGTTCTGCTCCATACTCAGTTTGTATTTATCTTAATACGTCTGGTTTTACTGCTAATGACGGGATACCATGAGTTCTGGTATATATGGCAGCCAAAACTGTACCCCAAGTGGTACAATCCTCTATCTGGGGAGCTATCCCCATTGGCAAGCAGATTGTTAGCATTCTGTGTTTTTCTTGAGGGCTTGTGTGTGGAAATACTGCCTCTAGCTGTGTTATTTTCTAAGCTATCCAGAATGGCATTTGCTCACGTTTAGTGGGCATTTGACCCATAACTGCGCATAGTGTTTGTAGAGTAATTTTAGTTGTAGAACTCTGAATTTGATTTGTTTGTGAAGCTCTTGTTGGCTGAAGTGTGAGTGTTCTCATCACGACCCGTGTCAGGTTTCTATAAAGTTTTATTATTTCTTTGTGAAGTGGGGGTAAGTCTGCTACTGGCATTGAGTCAATGTCTGGATGTGGTGTGTAAGCTAAAGGACAGGCCAAGTGGCCCCGTCTCTTCCGAGTGGACCTAGTCTTACTTTGTCTTTTGTGTGGGGGAGGGCGCCTTTAAACCAGTTTATGTGCTCCTGGTAGGTGAGTGGAATTTAATTGTCCTCATACGGACAGTATTCATTTGGTGTTTCATCTTCAGTGTAAGAATGAAATATATTTGATAGTGCATCAGCTTGTGGGAATTTAACCCATGAATGGAATACCTCTGTTCTGTAAGACTTGTAAGCCTCAAACACGAAGGTTACTGTCCCACACCTAGCTGTGACTCCGTAGTCTGTTGATTTCACCTTCCTCTTCTCCTTCCCGGACTACAGCAGGCTGTGCTTGCCCAGCGGCGTTTTCGTCAGCCATTGATTTGAAGAAGGAAAAAATTTCAAGGAAAATGAGATAAAGGTTTTATGCAGAATAGGAACTGTTTGTCCTTCAAGCTTGATAAACCTACAGCCAATACATAGGATATGCCTATTCAGCTGTGGCGGATAGTTCCCTTCCCACTCCAGATGTCTCTGGGGAAATGTGAGTGGGAGTCTCTGAGAATAGCACGACTGAACTACTGAGATTTGACTGTTAAATAAGACCCAAAACCAACATTGGCGGTGCCATATCGTGTAGTTCCTATAAACATATATAAGATCTGCACGTTTAGATAACATACACTATAGGATTGGAGTCAGACTGATTCTAGACACCGCTACCGGGTATGTTAGCCTGTATACCAGCTAGCTCACAGTGCCACTAGAAACCCCTCTTACCAAGGAGAGAATAGTTCTCGGCAACTATCGAACATGACAACCCTGATCCCTCAGGATCGTGGAAACTGTGTACTACTTTTCGCTCAGTCACTCGTGCTCACTTTGTCTCTGAGAGATACACAGAATAAACGGTAGGGAGGTTTTTCAATAAGCATTTATTGAGCCAGCGTCATTCTAGTGTAAAATAGTTGTGCTGAAACAGCCACTAGACAGTAACAGATATAAATGATTATAAGCACTAACAGAGTAAAAGGATGGTAGATTTCTACCATCGTGCTAAAACAATGAAAACAGGCAAGTATATAAAATACATGACAGTAATGCTACTCCTACGATTCGACCCTGACTAGATATACCTAAATGTACCTAGCATGTATGTATGTGTAAAAGCCAAGAATCTCTCTAGGATAAAGTCAACCCCATTACCTGAAGTGAGAGACTGTGGGACCCCGTCTTGGTCTCGAGATGGACACCCTGCAAGGGATGTCAGACCACTGCGAGCTGGAGTGTCTGCAGTGCAGGAGCCTCAGCATCTCGCGTCAGTGTGTCGGCATGGAAGTCCTTTTCTCCTCTGACTACCTCAGCAGGATATGGTGTATATATACCCAAAGGGGTACCCCCTGGGGATATACCTTGCTGTGTCATGTCAGACTAGGAAGACGGAAGGAATGACCCTTATATATAGTTATTATGCAGGAGACGGTAGGCCTGCTGTCCTGCTGTGATTCCAAGAATCCTCATGCATAATGAATGAGGCTTAAGCTTTTCGGAGAAAACCCCATGTCATCTTTGGACATTACCGTAACTAGGTAAAAGGTCAGTACTAAGAACCGTTATGTAGTGCAATGGTAGGGGAGAATATAGGTGAAAGGTTAGGTGACTACCTAAGCCTATATGGAACATAACAGTGGTCTGAAAAGAGCCGACGAGGCAAGAGCCTACAACCTTAAAAAAGTGGGCAAGGCCAGCTGTACTAAAGGCAATAAAGATTTGATGCTCTCATTCTCCAAAATGCAGGGAAACGTTAGTATTTAACGGCTGTAATTCATTAGAAGTTCTAGCCACCTGCAACTCAAAGGTCTTGCGAGCAGATGTAAGAGCTACTTCTTGCTGAAAAGATAATGCTTTGAGTCTGCTTAGCTTGTTGAAATCTGCTTTCAAAGTTGGAATGGAAGGCCACAATGAGCTATCTACACTCCCATGCGGGGGGAAACAAGACGTTGTGGCATACTAACTGGGAAACGGACAAAATGTATGGGACTCCGGTCTCCATTTGGCAACAGTCTTGATCACTAAGCATGAGATAACTCCCATTAGAGAGTACCATAATGAAAGGGCGAATTGCAGGAACCAGGATTCCTTTTAAATAACAAGCCAAATTGGGCACTGAAGTGTTGCATGAGCCGTGAATTTTAACGTGTTTACAAGCAAGTGATTGTCTGACAGTAGAGTCACATTCTTCACCAGTGATAAAAGCATCCTTGTCGCTATGCTCATAACGATAGGCAAAGGTGAGTGACCATAATTCATGTATTTAACTGCTACCTAGGGGTTCGTATCTACCTTCAGGAAAATGTTTAATGCAAGATGTGAATTGAAATGTCGATATAGGCAGTGAAATAACTCTGTGTATTAACAACACCACCGAAGGCATTTCAGCTATGGTGAATGGGAGCTGTTCTATTTCCTCTAAAGGCAGCATTGTATAAGTTGCATCTTTCATGGCTATCAATTGTTGTTTATGTGTTAAATTAAAAGGCAGAAACAAATCACTGCAGTTCAAGTAATGCCATGGAACGCACCCATTGTAAGTGTTTGAAGCATCTATCGGAACTGCATAATAGATCTAAGTTAACTCTGCACATGATACAGCATTGACATGTCACTCTGCACAATATCAATAACAGATGACACAATATTATTCAAGTTATAAATATGAGATGAAAACGTATTAATACTATTATCAGCAACAGTTAGACGTTTTTCCAAATTATCTTGGGCAATTGATCTTAAACGTACAGCAGCTTCCATTTGGGATAATTTCCAAATTTCATTATAAGTAGCATATATAAATCCTTTAGAACATGGGGATTTGGGATCAGAAATCTGATAAATTCATGTCCTCGGACAGGAGAGAAAGATGTTGTTTTACTGCAGACAGTGTAGAATGTTTCAACCATTGTTGACACAACTTTCCCACCGAATAGGTGGTAACAATACCAGAATGTGTTGCTCGAAAGGGAATGCTGTCTGTAATGATGGTAGCAGAATATCTCAGCGTAATTGGCAGAGTTAAGGTATAGATCTTCTGACTCAAAAACAGTATAATACTCTAATTCAGAAAGCATAGAATTTACAGTATCAATATCCCAATGATCCGAATGCAACCCTGTTACTATTACATCACCCATTTAAAACTTTGAACACATATGGTATTTGCAGGATCTCCGTCGGACCGAATATGTTGAAAGGAACTTTATCCCAAACAATTCCATCAGTCACTGGAACGGCTGAAATGTTAATGAGAGACAAGTCTCTTTTCAGTTTATGCGATGAAGAATGGGGGGCCAACACCCTGTCGACCAGCTCTGTAGCAGAACCTTCCGGTAGGTAATGCCGTTAATTAGTAAAAAAAAAAACAATCACAAATCCAATCCACATGAACAAGAAAACCAAGGAAAGTATGAACCAGACAGATATCCAAGGAGGGACTAGATAAGTGTGTTTTAACCATGAATTAAAAACACAAAACCATGCAGGAGGCGTGTATAAAACAGAAGAACTGTCAGAAGAAAAATTCTCTTGATCCATATGGTATAAATATTCCGTCTTGGGTCTAGGAATGTATAATCCAGACCCCCAAGTAGTTCCTCAGTTATCCAGTGTGGTTAAGAATTATATTTTGTAATCGGCTAGTAAGCTGGTTTCCGTGTTACTTGCTGCAAGTACCACAGAAACCAGCTTACTAGCCGAGAAGAAGATTAACGAGTGGCGATTCCCCTTTCACACGGGGGCCACATAGAAAATATAATTCTGAACCACACTGGATAACTGACAAACTACTTGGGGGTCCGGATTATACATTCCTAGACCTCAGACAGAATATTTGGGAACAATCGGGATGGAAATACAACCGATAGAGAGGTACCATTCAATAAAGAATTAGCCCTGAGGAAGTCGCGAGATAACTCTCCCATCAATGTAACGAAACACGTGTTGGCTAAGTCTAAGGCCAAGAAATCTGAAACCTTTGGTCATGCAGTATCAAACTTGAACGGATGAAAAATAAAGAACAAAAGATAAAGAAAACTACAACTCACATCTTGTATATTCTGTATTTGAACTCGTCTGTGTGTGCTGGAGGATAATATACATATACTGTTTTGTTGGTCTTGACCACACAGAGAGGAGGGGGGCTCTCTCTACCTCTTCAGCCCCACAACTTACACTAGCCTATGGATTAGTGAAACACATTACTGTGTGGTTTTTCCCCTTTGGCGCCACATCCCTACACATTTGCCATCCTTAATTTTCCAACACCCTTTGGTAAAGGGTTGTCTCTTTTAAATGCATTCATGGCAGCCAAGTTATCATTATTGATACGTTTCTTAGAGCGTGTTACTGCTGCTATTTTAGCTGTGGCTACTGCAGATTTGGTGGCTTCATCAGCCAAAGAGTTCCCTACGGCATGTGCTCCCACATGTTGATGATTCAATGTATGTATAACATGAGTTTGTGGCAACCTATCCTTAAGATTTGCCACTTTAACCCAAAGCAGTTTGTGCTTTGTTGTGCTACCCTTGGAATTCTTAAAATCATTTTGTCACCAAAAATGTAAGTTGTCATTAATGGACTGTACACAGTAATGCGAATCACACACAATAAGGGTGGGGAATTCAGGATCCGTATTTTCAAGTGCAAGAAGTAAAGCCTTCAAATCAGCCAACTGAGCCATACAGTACCCAAGGGACTGTGTGCAAATAGTTTGTGGGCAGAAAATGCCATCTGACATAGAGTTAATAATGATGGCGCATGCAGCAGAATATTGCTGCTTAGAACCTATAGCAGGTTGAGCAAAACCATCAGTATAAATGACGGATCAATATTGATCAAGAGGCAGAATCAAGGAAGGCAAAGGATAAACATGTTCATATTGAAAAATTTTGTGTGTTTGCAAAGAAGGGTCAAATGCAAAGTCTACAGCTACAGCTGTTAAGGACGAAGCACATTGTATCCATCGAGGATGGAGGGCTTTCGTGTTATGGATGCTAGCTTTTGTGACCGCCTCTAGGGCAGGCAGAGGAGGAGATACGATAATAATGTGTTTCCCTTGAGCAAGTGGCCTTTCTTTAAGAATGGTCATCTGTACAGCAGTCAGAGGTTTGTTAGTAGAAGCCAAACGCATTTCCGCAGGGGAATATAGATGCGATTTACATGCAATGGGCACCGTTTCACTTTCATTAAAGGTTACAGATGCAAATCCAATTCCACCCAGCAAAACACGGATAACCAAGTTAGTGGTATAAATGCGTGTATACAGGCTACGTGTTTCAAGTAAATCAGATTGCAAAGATCTGAGTATTGCAGTGTGTTCCGACGTCCAGGAGGGAGCAAAAAATCAGGGTGTATTAATGGACAAAGTGATTTAATACATTGTGCATAATCAGGGCTGCATGTCCTGCCAACATTTCTAAATCCCAGTAGACTGCAACTTTTTAAGAGTACTTGGAGCATGCAATTGAGCACACTTTTCCAGAAAATGAGGGGCAAGACTTTTACCCTTATTAGTAAGTTCATATCCCAAGAAAAGGACACTGAGAACAGCTATATAAGACTTTTTAAAATTAAACTTGTAGCTAAGTTCAGCAAATACCAAAATTATGTGATCTACTTTTGCCAAATAGGGATTCAATTCATCATCAGTTAGGTAGATATCATCAACATAGGAAAGCGCATCAAGGTCGATCTCATGAAGAATCGACACAATGTGTGCAGCAAACACTCACGGGCTGTTCTTATATCCCATAGGAAGTCAGGCATAGTGCCCCTGAAAACCGAGGGCACTAAACGCGGACCAGTCGTGGCTCTCCGGAGCCAAATTATGACTGAATTTTTTTTTAGAAATGTCCAAGGTGGTTTTATATTTTTTACGGATGATATTATCAATCATTGCCATACTATGGGTATTTTGTACCGTAAATGTGCGACTATTCAAATTTCCTTAATCTAAGACAATGTGATAGCAATGATCAGGTTTCAGAACAGGAAAAATTTGATTGTTCAATTACTCCCTGGTACTCCAGTTGCAAAAGAACGTCTTTAGCCAGTGCTTTTGCATCCCGTTTAATAGGGTAGTGTGGTTGTACCTGAGGTGTGGACTGCATAGGAATAACATGTTAAGGAGAATCCTTATCTCAACCGTTATTGTTACGATAATTTGTGGGGGCCATTGCAAGGGCCCATTCAGAGGCATAAGCTTGTTGAACCTCATCAGGGACAAGGTGCGAGAAAAAAGGGAGAATGACATCTTCACCTTGGGAGCATGCAAGAACAAAAGGTGGGGGCCTGTCGACCTCTGCAAAAAGAATGTCAAGACGTAGTGAAATTGTCCCAAAATATTGCTTTAATGGTGTGTTTAACATCACCTTCAATTTAAATATCCAAGTGATATAGTCTATCTGGAGGGGTAATGCTGGTATACACAGTTTCAACCATAATAAATGTATCAGTTGCTCTTGTTACCAGAAATTGGTGGAGATTCCGGCATACTATGGTGACTTCTGCTGCACTTTCGAGGAGAGTCACCACCCAACTCCTGTTCAGGAGGAGGGTTCTCACTGTCTGTGGTATATTTTGAGGTTAATGCAGTGACTTTCTTTTTCTGAAAAGGGGGTTTATATGGAGGAGGTCTATCCTCCTTTTTGATCTTCACGTCAGGCGTGCGATGTGTATCCCATTTCGGTAGGACTTACTCTCCTTGTCTGCGATCAGATCGTCCTCCTCTGCCGTACTGTTGGACGGAGGATTCCTGAAAGTAATGAGAAGAAAGTGTAGCAGAAGACTGATACCTGTCAGGGGTCCTAATTTTAGTGTAATCACGAATGTCATAACGTTTGTCAGAGGACTCCGGGGTGGACAACCTTCAGGTTGTCTAGTATTTTGTTGTTGTTTAGATTTATCCCATGGTTTCTTAGGGAACTCACGGGCAGGTCTGGCATCCATGTCAGAGCCAGGCTTGCCAAGTGGTGGCACAGAAGGTCTGGTTCCCAAACTATTACGTCTTAGAGAAGTGTATACATTAGCAATAATGACTGGCAACTCGTGTCCTTGGTCGACTACTGCCACCGCGGCAAGACGCTGGCATATAGCCAAAGACGCTGCTTCACCTTCAATCAATCAGGGGTTTATATAGCGCGCTACTCACCTGTGAGGGTCTCAAGGCACTGGGGGGGCGGCTCCGGATCAGTCGAAGAGCCAGGTCTTGAGGTCCTTCCTGAACGTGTGCAGGGTCGGGGAGCGTCTGATGTTCACAGGGAGCTCGTTCCAGGTTTTGGCTGTGATGTAGGAGAAAGCTCTCCCGCCGGTTCTGTTTCTGTGGATGCAGGGGACCACTGCCAGGGCGAGGTCGGCGGAGCGGAGGTTCCTCTTGGGTACGTGGAAGGATACTCTCTCGTTGAGGTATTTGGGTCTGATGTTGTGGAGGGATTTGTATGCGTGGGTGAGGAGTTTGAAGGGGACACTCTTCTCGACGGGGAGCCAGTGGAGGCCTTGTAGGTGTTGGGTCATGTGCTCATGGCGCGGTGAACCGAGGACGAGTCTGGCTGCGGCGTTCTGGATGGTTTGGAGTTTGTGTAGAAGGGTTTTGTTGATACCGGCGTAGAGGGCGTTGCCGTAGTCCAGTCTGCTGGAAATGAGTGCGTGGGTGACGGTCCTTCTGCAGTTGGGGGGGATCCATTTGAAGGTCTTAAGGAGGATGCGAAGGCAGTTGAAACTAGTGGAGGCGACGGCGTTGATCTGGCGGTTCATGGAGAGGGAGGCGTCAAGGATGATGCAGAGGTTCCGAGCGTAGTCTGTAGGGGTGGGTGGGCTCCCGAGGGCGAAGGGCAACCAGGTGTTGTCCCAGGTGGAGGTGCAGGGACCGAGGATGAGAACCTCGGTCTTCTCTGAGTTTAGCTTTAGGCAGCTGTCCTTCATCCAGGCTGCCAATTTCTTCATACCTTCCTGGAAACGGAGTCTGGTGTCTTCGGGATTTTTCTTGAGCGAGAGGATGAGCTGGGTGTCGTCGGCGTAGGATACGATGCTGAGCCCATGCTGTCTGACGATGGCGGCGAGGGGGGCCACGTAGATGTTGAAGAACGTGGGGTACTCCGCAGTTGATTTCTGTGGGTTTGGAGAGGAAGGGAGGGAGTCGGATCCTCTGGGTTCTACCGGAGAGGAAGGATTGGATCCAGTCGAGGGCGGCTCCTTGTATTCCCACGTCGTGCAGTCTGGCTGCGAGAGTGCAATGTGAAACGTGTTGAAGGCTGCGGAGAGGTCTAGAAGTATTTCATTAGAAAGAATAATTTCAGAGATGACAGGGAAATTTCCCAAAAGTTTCATCCCCAAATCGAGGGCAGGACCTACCCCATGCTCATTCTTTATCTGCTTGAGGACTTTCGGTAGAACAGCCATTGAGAAATAGTCCCCCAGGTGTTGCTGTTAGGTAGACTGGGGACCAGTCCATTGGGTAAGCACATAGTCAACATTCGGTGCGTGTCTTGTGGTTCCATAAGGGGAAACATAGTTTCAAGTTGGTCTATTTTTTGGGCGCTCCAAAATGGTATTTCTTCACGATTTGTGGGTCTTTTGCCCATAACTGAATGAACAATTACAGGACTAATTACAGGCCTCACTGGTTGTTGGATCAGCTAGCAAAGCACGGGAAATATATTCTGTAAGATGTCAATATAGTATGACTAGAATATTATACAAAGCACGTGTCTCTAATAAATTATTATTTGCCATATTAGGATATGGAGTATAGCCCGCTAATGCCGGCCATGTGGCCCCTTCAATACTCAAGGGACCCATTCTAACAGTCCCAAGGACGTGGGGTAGGGCACCATTAAATCACGTCTGGTGTTCCTAGAAGGCAAGAGGAATTTAAAGAAGCACATATGGACGATATGCGTTAGGTGTCTGCGGCACTGTGTATTCATGAAAAGAATTATCATTAGCATCGACAACCAGAAATGTGACCCAGGAATAGAAAACTTCAAAGCAGTATGCTGTGTCCGCCTCTACAATAAAAATCACAGGAGCACCCGCATTAGGGACTCCGTGTTGTAATAAGTGATGAGAAACTGCTGGATGACAGTTAACAGGAATAACAATGGCCTGTGCCATAATTAATCTAGTAAGGATTCAAAGTGCAGCATAAGGAGGGCCAAATAATCTTTTAATATTCAAGCTTGAAAAACCAAACAGAACTAGATATTCCTTTATAACTGTGGAGGAGAAATCCCTAGTCCCACGAAGTCTCTGAGAAAAGGTGCAAGGGTATTGTGGACAAGCACAAATCAGGTTTCACAGAAGTTAATACCAGACCAAACGTTGGCGGTGCCATGTTGTAGGGATTTTGCTCTGGAACAGAGCTATGCTTGAAATCATAGAACATCAGTATGTAGGGACTGAGTCACCATACCACCTCAGTACCTATGAGTCCGAGTCTGACTGTCTATATTGCCTCATTTGCCCTCCTAACCTTACCAGAGAAACAAGTGAATTGCCACAATTAGAAAACAAATGCATACTAAAAATACTGTTAGCATGATTAATAATCCGTATACCATGAAAAGAACTGTCATTTTATAAGGCAGAGCAACCTAAAGTCCCCTCCCTTGCGACTAAAGCTAAATGATTATATATCAAAGATCTCTGGGATTACTGGCAGACCCCATACCTTAGCATTCGCAGATGGACGTTTTACACCTCAGCAGACACAGTACTCTCTTTCCTTGTGTGTGTGTCCAGCTCATGTGCTCATCTATATGATAGGACATGTGTGCACATAAACAACAGCTGCATTCTTGTGTTATAGCTAGGTGCTAGTGCATGGCCAGAAACAATACCAAGGGACATTGTTATTTCACCTTGTCTATGGTGTTAAGACTCAATCCCAGGAAAAGAACAGAATGTAAAAACATATGCAGGTTCCATGTGAAAGTACAATTTGGCACAAAAGTAACTGTGTTTATAGTAACGTGCATAGGAAAATGAGGCCTGCAACGTGCACAGTTAGCCTAACATAAGGAAAACTACAATGGGGCATACAGGAAACACACCACAGAGGGTTCCCCCAGATAGATGCATAGCTATCCTGCAAAGAATGTTATCATTGTGTCCTTCAGATGGTTCTCACAATGATTCTATGTACTCCCATTGACTGACATTGCCTTTTCATGTGGGTGTTGTGCGGGAGTCTACTGAAGAGTTGTTGCAGAGAAGGTGTGTGTGACTTTACTGACACATCCATGCAGATGTTTCTCTAATGTCAAAAAAGATCCTGGAATGTGTACAATCATGTTAGTGAATCACATTGACTATAGCATCTTGGTCAGGTTTCCAATCACAAGGCCTCATGGTAGTTGTAGTCAGTTGAATGTGACTTTAGCAAGACTTGACAAATGATAACCTGCCTTATAAGTGTAGATCAGTAGTGACATGTGGGACAAGTGAGAAGGGGCAAAATGAGTGTATCATCTTGGTCAGGTTTCCAATCACAAGGCCTCATGGAAGTTGTAGTCAGTTCAATGTCAGTTTAGCAAGACTTGACAAATGATAACCTGCCTTATAAGTGAATATCAGTAGTGACTTGGGAGAAAAGTGAGAAAGGGCTAAAGTTATGCGTGCCAAGTGGTTAATAGATGTGATCTTGTTGAGGAGGTGGTGCTGTGGAACACAAAATAATGGACACATCACTATCACTGTATATAATTTGCTAACCCATGTACAATTGTGTACAGTGTGCCTGTGCAGTACCAGCGTTTTGGCTTAGAAGGCCATCTTACAGTTGTATTTAGGATGATTAAGACGCAATCCCAGACAGAGTCCCTGTATATGAGTAAATAACTTTGTTACCCCACCTCCCTTGCCTGGTCCATGGCGGTGCATCGTCTTGCTGAGAAGTGTATGGCAACAGGTAGTTATGTGACTTACCGCCGATTTCGCCCGCGACAGACTGTGTTTTGATGATGGTCAAGGAAGTAGAGCAATGGCAGATGTGAATGATGGGCTCCATGATGCTAGAAGAGGAGTAGAGGTGAGTAGACATGAGTTTCGTCCTTGTATCCCTCCCTTTCCGCCGTCTCAGATGTGGTGGCTGGACTGCCAAGGTCACGCCGGCTGTGAGGCAACTCGCAATTGGGCAGGTGGTTTCACTGACAGTCCAACCCTCCCACAGCATCATAGGTCTGCTCTGCAACAGCTGGGCTCAGAGTTGGCTGGCGGTGTCAGTGGTTCGGCTGGGGTCTGCACAAAGCCAACCTGAACAGCTCATAATACGGTCAGACCATCGAGCTCCTTGTGGCCGGCGCGCCACCATTGATACGGTTGTCCACGGACCGCCAAACTCGTAATCAGGCCCATAAAAAGGCATGCCAGATTGCATGCCATAAATATCTGAACAGCTTATACAACCTATTTGTTTAGCCATTTTTTGCAAAATTAAACAGAAACATTTTGTGTTTTGACCCTATTTTTTATCAGGTTTATTATGGTGCAGTAGAGCATCCACCCACTCACATCACTAATTACCTTATGGAGCATTACACATGTCTGGTAGACCATGAAAGTACAGTATATTTCATGAGTGTCTCTTCAAAACTGCCTGTGAAACATATAGTTTTAGCCACGTTCCTAGGCATGTATGCAGTAACTTGTACAGTTTGGTCCCATGTTTTCAAAATACTCTTGGTGAAAGAGGAGTGCTTCAACCTCTAACAGGGAAGATATACCTCTGCAGTCAGTAGGTGATTTTTTTGAGTGTCCAGTCAGAACCAGAACTGTTTGGAATATATTTAGCTTTTTGGGTTGATGGAACGGGGATCCTTGAATCACAATTTCTTAGTATAATCATCACAGAGAATCACTCACTGGTCGTATCGACCTTTGATTGTCAACTTGAAGCGCAAAGAAGGAGCTAACCTCAGCAATATATTTCAATTACAGTGACACCAATAAGATTCCACATAAAAGACTAATAGGATGTTGTCCAAACCTTAAGGGTTTTATTAGCAATTTAGTTCAGGTTACAAGTAAAATCAATCAAGAGAGAGTCAACCTCGAGTCATCTAGGGTGGGCCCACTGGATATAGGGGAAATACCTTTTCTTAAAGGAACTGACACTCACTGAATGTTATCCAGTGACATGCTTCATCATCGAGTTCTGCCTCCCCAGACCATAAACATTCTGCACATCAACGTTTTAAAACGTTTTAATTCATTTTTTGACCCACTAATTTTCAACAAATCTCATCTGTTTTTCTATTTACCAATTATGTGCAGGAAGCTTTAATCTGCCGTTTAGCCAAAACCTCTAGCAAAATATAACATTATGGTGGTCCCGCCCGAGAACCAGGATGTGGTTCCACTCTGGCAGCCATCTTGTAATGTGCATGGCCCAGTGCTGCGACCAGCTTGCTACAGGAAGGCAGTTTGGAACTGTCGGGGAACGTGAGGATGTACTTAATCTCTGCGCAGTCCTGCAATCATTAACATGCAGGCTCCGGAAGAGGTAAGCGGGTCTTGTGCCGAGAGGAGATCCATGATGACATGAGTACAGTGCCATTTACCCAAGGTACAAAGGCTCCAGCACTGCCCATCAGAAACAGGAACCCATAAATAGACTTCCTAAAAGACAAAACTACAACTTGAAATAGCGATAAACTGCCAGAAAAAAAGATACTAGCACAAACCAGCAAAAAGATATATGAAAGTAAGTATACAAAAATTATTAAAAACCTATAAACTCAACCAAATAGTGAGTAAAAATAAATCTATTGATATCAACCTCTACGATACTACAAGCATTTATACATTTAAAATGAAACAAATGTGTTTTTTCATCCGACTGAAAATAAATCACCTGCTCCGCATTAGAACACCCCCAGCAGAAAAGCAGCAAAACCGTGTGAAACATCTAAACAGAACATACATGTAAGTATACAAAATAGAAATAGTTGCACTATTTTACATGTAAATAGCAAATGTAAAATGTTTTAAATATTGTATATATTTATACTATTAAACTACTTTCCGATACAATGACAGAGGCAGCAAAGTACATAACTTTGCAGAAAGGAAAGCAGTTACTAAATCACATGGGCTACACCAACAGTAAACAAAATATAAATTGGAAATGTACTAAATATTATTCTAATGCATGCTATGGGAGGGCAATTACAAAAGATCATATTGTAATTCACAAAAGCGAGCATAAGCACCCCCCAAATGTGACAGAAATAGAAGTAAGGTAGATATTAGAGAGGCAAGCACTGGTTCCCAGGAACCCACAACCAAAATCCTTAAAGATATACTGCCTAAAGTCATCAAACACATCACGCTTTGGATCAAATCAGTTCCGGTAATTTTGAAGGACCTTTGGACACCCAACTAATGTGAGGTGTGCCGCTTCCGTAAAAGTTGCAAGTACCGTCTCTAACCAAGGGACTTAATACAGCCAGGTTTTTCGTGACGGATTCTCTCCCAACATCTGAAATACAATTATTTTTCTATTGAAAACTAAGCCGTAGCTTACACCGATTACCTGGAACTTACATGTTCTATTTCTTTAAGGGTCTTCAGTTCAAATTTGAACACTTTGTCCTGAAGATGGTCTTGTAGATGACTACACAAGAAAAGACCGAAACCTCGACACATTTTCACGTATATTTGTTTACAGGAGTTGTTCGCTGTATGTTCAATGATAGTTTCCTTTGTCCGGAGTGCAAGAAAAGGCTTTTCACAAAAGTATTCATGAGATAAGATTTCTGTAAAAAAGTGTCCATCTCAGTTACTTTTGTATATGTGAAGCGTTCTCTGTACCCACTTATGTTTCACATTTTTTACATAAATTTGTATCTAAAAAGTATACACCCGTTCGGTATTTGTATTTTTTGCCCTCTTCCTTCTTTAGATAGATTCTTTTGGAAACATTTTGATTAATTCTGTAATTCATTTCGAAAAGAGGCCATTAATTAGGGCTCTCATAATTTATTTTGAACTATCCAACAACTTCTCATTTGAAAAAAATCCCTTGTAGGCATCATTACCCTATACCTAGTTCCCGTTACCCAAGCCTCCAAGGGTTTATTGGGTTGCCCATTTTTCCTAAAGACCAGCAGTACTCAGTCTGCCCTAGAAGGTACCAAGATATACAAAAATTCGGAACATTTAACAATAACACATAATGAAGAACCTTTCGTTATACATGACAGCCTAAACAACGAGAAAAATCATAATATTCTTTACAACACATAACTTATTAAAACTTAGCCAAAGTCAAATGTGGAGGATGGGTGGGACCTTCAAAATGTGTCTCAAACCATACACTCAGATATATACCATACATGGCGAATATCAAAATATAAATATCCCTTTTTATATGCACCACTACCAAATAAATAAAGCAGCACTTACTACAATCTCTTAAAGCACAATAAACATAAAACAAATAACTGCTACCCCCAAAAAATAATCATAGACTTTGAGCAAGTAATGATTCAAACCATTTTAGAAATGTACCCCCACACAGCCATGCAAGGCTGTTGCTAACATTTCAAAGCAATCAAAGACACTGCAGTGGGACCACCAAAAAACCGCCCATCAGAGTAAAAATAAGTTGTTCTCTGGTGGGCGGTCGTTATTGCCTTTGGTGGTCTTGGAGCGAGGCGACAGCGTGGCGGCCCCGCTCCGAGACTGCCAAAGTCATAATAAGGCCCTAAGCTATATGTGAAATGGGTTAGATGCTAAAGAGTTGAAATTTACTAGATACACTTCAATCTAAAACATTTTAAATAAGGTAATACAAATTAAACATTTTATTTACACAATCAATACTCTATACTCACACACAATTTTTTAACTATAAAATACACTTAGGGGCCGATTCCGATTTGGGCCGGAAAACGTACCGACCGACTCGGTACGGGATTTTAGTCCGACCGACTCCGACCGGTGCCGTACGACCCGGGTAGTACGATGAAATGCATGTGAAACCCGACCGACTCGGACGGAATACAAAACGAACGACCGAGCCGGACGGAAACAAGCCATCCGGCCGGAAAATCACTCGAAACTAACCGACCGACACGCACCCGGATTGAACCCGAACAAAACGTACCCGCGAACTCCGACCCGCGTAGTACGATGCTGTGCGTGCAAAACACGACCGACTCGCACGGAGCACAAGCCGGACGACCGACACGCATACAAAACCCAGCCGAAGCAACCCAATACTCCGCGACCGACTCGTACGCCGCATAGGAAATATAGCTGACACACAGCGGGAACGAGTCGGACAACATCGCACCAGACAACAGCAGCGTCCGACTCGGACACAAGAACGACTCCTACATGCACCAAAAGCACCAAGGAAAAAAAGTCCCAAAAAAAGGGCCAAACAAGCAACCACTAAGCCAATAAATACTGGGGGGGGGGGAAATGGAACAAGGACACACCTCCAACTCCACCTACATAAAGGCCACAAATCCCTACCATGATCCTTTGCAAATTCCACTGACCTGCCAGCAAACAACACCATCACACAGCAACCACAGACACACTCACAGCTCATACATCACACAAGCCACACAACATTACCACACCTACAAATAGCACCCTCACACACACCCAGCTAAACCTACACTCACACACCCCCACTTGCACATACACACAAATCAATCACCACCACCACCATGCCCCCAAAGAAGAATCCAAAGTTCCTAGATAGTGAATTGGGGAGTCATGGTAGATGAGATCCTCAGGGTAGAGCCACAGTTGTTTGGTACATTGGTACAACAGACCCCCATGTCGCAGAAAACCAAGATGTGGGCGAGGATTGACGACAGGGTGAACGCACAATCACCATGTTTGCACACAAAGGAAGACATCCAGAACAGGTGGTATGATGTGCGCAGGAGGGTCCGGGACCTACTTAAAAAGGATTACCTCCTCAGCCAGCACTCCGGCAGTGGCCCTCCTGCAAAACCAGTATACCTCAGGCCCTGGGAGGAGAAGGTGCGGGCCATCCTACCACCAGTGAGCGTATACGGACTAACAGACATCCCAGAGCCTGGTGAGTACACAACTAATATACACAATATGGTGTGACAATACACACACTGCACTCTCAAAGGGATAGGCAAACCATGCACCCTTAGCAAATACACAGCAACCAAAACATATTCATCCCAAGATGTGAATGCTAGTCAGACAAACACAATACCTGCCATCTCATAGTGATATCTAACTGTGTCATGACATGTACAAACCTAACAACAAATACAGCAAGGCAGTGGCACAAATAGAACCAACAAACACTCTCAGATATTTTGACACCACTAGAACACCACCTCACAGGGAAGATCACTGAAAGGAAGGAATTCTGTGTATGCTGGTGAAGTCAGTGTAGCCAATAGCATGATGGGAGTTGGAGTCATAGATATTGCTCAGCCTCACAATTGGCCCATCAACACCACCCTGAAACATGCTCACATCACAGGGAGTGGAAAAGGACTCACAAGATGGCTGACACTGGGTACTGCTGGGGGAGCACAAGGCCCTGCTGGGAACTGTGCACCAACCAACAGCAGGACACCACTGACTGACATCCTGAAAGCCAACTTGCACTCCCTGCAATGGAAGCACGGTCCATGGTGGGATATTTGGCTGGGTGGGAAGGAGGACTCACAGCTCTGACCATAGTTACAAGCACTTCTCCTCACACACCCCCTCAACACTAACTCCACATAACCCACCTGGGAGAATGCAATGCCTCACATTCTAACTGAAGATCCCACAAAGAACCACCACCCTGGGTCATGCTGTGTGAAGCACAGGGACACTCTTGGGACTTGTAGCCAAACAACCGCAAGGAGAACACTCTCAGCCATCCTGTCAGCACAGGCAACCCACCCCACAGGGAAGCAGAGTCAAAAGGAAGGAAGGATGGGCATGCTGGGAAGGGGGGTGGAGGAAATAGCATGATGGGAGTGGTAGTCACAGCTCAACATCCCCCACCCACATGGCCCAGCAAGCTACCACTGAAGCATGCACACCTCACAGGGAGTGAAAAGCCACTTCAAAGATGTCTGACACTGGCCTCAGCTGTGGGGAGCACAAGGCCCTGCTGGGAACTGGGCACCAACAAACAACACGACCACATTGCCAGCCATCTTGCCATTGCTGTCACACTCACACACACTGAAGTCCACTCAAAAGGAAGGAAGGATGGGCATGCTGGGAAGGGGGGTGGAGGCAATAGCATGATGGGAGTGGTAGTCACAGATATTGCTCACCCTCACAATTGGCCCATCAACACCACCCTGAACCATGCACACATCACAGGGAGTGGAAAAGGACTCACAAGATGGCTGACACTGGGAACTGCTGTGGGGAGCACAAGGCCCTGATGGGAACTGTGCAACAATCAACAGCAGGACACCACTGACTGACATCCTGAAAGCCAACTTGCACTCCCTGCAATGGAAGCACGTTCCATGGTGGGATATCTGGGCTGGAGGGAGAAGGAGGCCCGGATGGCAACCAAATAGCACCAATGCTGGTCAGGCACACACCTCAACATTCACATTGACATGCCACAGGTTGGCAGGACAATGTGCTACACCAATATCACTCTCTGACTGTCACAATTTAGGAGAATGCTATGTCCAGGCCCGCATCCAGAGGTACAGTCACAACTGTCAGGTGTTTGAACAATTGATGCCTGTAGAAACATACCATACAATCTGTGTCTCTCCCCAAAACAGGTGATGATGGGGACTCAGCAGCAGACATGGAGGAGTCCCTGTCCCAGGCTCCGGGGGACACTGAGCTCACTGGTGTGGATCAGCCTCTGCACTCCTTGGATGGCGAAGAACTAGCTGGACCCTCCGGTGTCAGTCATCATGCAGCACCAGCAGGACCAACATCTGCACCCCCTGCACCCACCCCTCCAACAACTGGCAACACACAGGCCACCCCTGCCAACACGGACACACCAAGGACCACAGGTGACAACAGCGCAGGGACCCAGGCCCAAACTGAAGCTGGTGACAACGAGCCCACGAACAACACCCAAGTGGGCACACGGTCACCTGTGCGTGCCACCGCAGGTCCCGCACGTGTCGCCAGGGGTGGTGGGAGGGGTGGTAGACACAGGTCGCTCTTTGCAGAGGGGTCGGGACTGCATGATGACCCACAACTGGCACGCATCGCGGATGCGTACCAGACTAGCACCGGAGAGGTCAAGCAGGTAGTGGGGATCCTCAAGGACATACAACAGCAGCAGGCTGCCCATCATGCCCGCTTGGACTCCCACATGTCCCGTGTCGAGACACACATGTCACGTGTCGAGACACACATGTCACATGTCGATACACACGTCTGGCATAGAGTCCAAGTGGGACACATTGGAACAACTAACAGCGGTGCATAGGGACATACTGACATGCCTCCGCCAGATTAGCACCAACATGGCCTCACCTCCCTGTGTGCCCACAACATCTGCTGCTGAGACAACTGCAAATGCCACAGGGAGGGCGGAGGACTCTGGCGGAGAGTCCCCTGCACCGCGGCAGCCTGCACCTGAGGGTCCCCCCCCAAGAAGAGGGGCCGTCCGAGGAGGCCAAACTGAGAGGCCGATGGCCAGCTACATCCCCCAGGAAGCCAACACCTGTTCTGGAACTTTTCCTCTGTGTGCAAACTGCACGCACTGTCGAAGGCAACCCAACTCGCCCACATGACATGGGGAGCTCTAGTTGTCCAAATTCATCAGATGACTGTGGACTTTACTCTGGACATTTCAGCTACCAAGACTTCCGAATCACATGGGAACTTTGGATTCCAATTTCTATGTACAGCACCCACCATCCTGTGCACCATCCCCACACCTTTTGTAAATAAACTCACCAATACACCATATCTGCCTCTGTTGTGATTCCAACGTGGTGTCTGTCATGGAGATGGTGATCAGAAAAATTACACTGTGCATGCTAACTGCTACGGCAAGTCCAACACCGTCATGTCAGTCATGGCGACGTGACACATATGAGGGAGACACACCACTAGGGCCACACAACACATACACACCAGGGCCATCAGACTCATCCCCTATACTGATGTTGCCAGGAAATACAGTGCAATGCACAGACACCACACCTATTCACAGTCTGTGTCAACTAGACTACAGGTGCAGTAAGCAAATGTCACTCAGATGTGTGACTACAGACAATGCACATCCCAAAGTGAAGCACAGGTTTATTACACATTTGCAACATGTTGTTTCCACTACAAATGCAAGCTAAACCAATCTGGATGTGGCCACAAAGTCAAAAAGTGCAGAAGATAGAAAGTCCAGGGGTGTGTGGCACATCACCTGTAGGGAAACGACTGCTTCCACCTTGGAAGTTGACTCATGGATTCGGGGGATCCAAGTTGATCAAACAACTCCGGCAGCACCCTGTGAAGGACAGACATGACACACAGTCAAAACCACTGAAGAACAGCACAGAACGGCAATACTCATGTCTAATACATCTCACGAGATAACTACACAAAACCAAGTTAGCATGTCAACACTGTTGGGCAGTACAGACCACCTGCAAGGACACATCGCTGCACGCATCCAGTCAAGTAGCACATGGCCACACTCAAACAGCACCAGAGCACCACACACACATATCATGCAAACTCAAATCATTGACATTACAACCCTCTGGAGACTCACATTCAGCTGAAGAAGTTGGTGATGAGCTGTGTGCGGACATCACCATCATCATCATCATCTTCACTGGCATCGTGACCTAGGCCAGGATCTTCCACAGGTGGCGGACGTTGGTCGTCATCCAGGATGAGAGGCAACTCCTTCCGCACTGCCAGGTTGTGTAGCATGCAGCAGATGATGACAATCTTGCACACCTTTGCTGGGGCATATGGGAGGTCCCCTCCTGTCTTGTCCAGGCAGCGGAAGCGGCTCTTCAGGAGACCAACGGTCCGCTCAATCACCCTCCTCGTCCGACCATGTGCCTCATTGTAGCGCATCTGGGCTGGTGTCACAGGGTTCCTGAGGGGTGTCAGCAACCACGGCATGTTGGGGTATCCCGAGTCACCTACAGACAGACAATTGCACATTAGCCAATCTGAAAATGTGTGTGGAAAACACCATAGCAGAACACACACAATGGTACAAAGTTAGTACACACCAACAAGCCAGGCACGCTGGTTCAGCATCTGTGACATCATCCTCGGGATGCGACTACTCCTCATCATGTAGGCATCGTGTGCCGAACCGGGGAAACGGGCACACACATGAGTGATGGTCATATCTGCAAGACATACGACCAGAGCATTGATCGAGTGATATTGTTTCCTGTTCCTGTATGCCTGCTCATGTGCCTGTGGTGGTATCAAAGCCACATGTGTCCCATCAATGGAGCCAATTACATGTGGCATCCTCCCCAGGGCATAGAAGTCACTCTTGACGTCAGTGAGTCGGTGACGTGTTGGGAAATAGATGTAGTGGTTCAGGTATCTCAACATTGCCCCCAAAACATCGCGGAGCACACGGCTGAACATAGTCTTTGACATCCCACCAGTAGTTGCCACAGTGTGTTGAAAGGTACCGGTGGCAAAGAAGTGTAGGGCTGCCATCACCTTCACCTTGGGGGTCAGCGCTGTAGGATACGGCCGGCCAGGCTGCAAATGTGGGGCCAACTGCACTGCCAAATCCTCAATCAGCTGCCTGGTGAAGCGGTACCGTCGGATGCTGTCACGTTCCACCATCGTTGCCAGGTCTGGGAATGGTCGATGGACAGCAGGAGCCCTGCAGTGCATAGGTGAAGAAAGCAAGATTGTCAGTCACCCCACCTATGTGCCGTTCACCATACTCAATTTCACATTATACATCATTTACAAACACAAGTACTTGATGTGTGTGTCGTTCTGTTTGGACATAAATGGCACCTACATGGACATCATCTAACATCTCTGTTCAACAAGTGTTGAAAACAGGTTCCAGGGTGTGCTATGGGAAACCATTAGGCTGTGTCACAGTACCCATTTACTGCTCTCACATTCCACACACATACCACAGTGACATGTCTGGACAGATGGGCCACAGGCATCACAACTCATTGACAAGTAGATTCCCAGGGACCCTGTCTTGCCACATGGACACTGGCAAGACATGGCGTATCATGTACACGTCAGAAAAACAAACATGACACCCACAGGTGGTGGCCCCTGTAGCCTCTGCAGGACAGACATGGACGTCTGTGACACACACACACAACATCTAAGTCCATGCACAAACAACGTGGATGTGGATACTGTCTCCCATTGTGCACATGGAGTCAGACATGTGAAACACAACATGCACACAGACTGCGGAGGGACATGACTATTGTGGCAATGGGCCACCCTGTGACGTACATGCCTTCCTACATGAGCCTGGGGGTATGTGACCAGTCATACACATACACAACCTGGAAATGTGACCATGCCACATGCTCCAAAATGAACAGTTGCACATCACAGTGGTCATGTGCACAACACACAAAGGACCCTGTCCCCATGAACACGTGCACAGCCTGGGTGTGTCTGCCCCCAAGTGCCACCCCAAAAACAACATGTACACCCCCATACACAGATAAGGTTATGCTGCCACACATGCCTTAGATACAGTGTGGACTGGGTGTGGTGTAGTAGGTGTGCCCCTGAGTCCCTGGAAAGTATATGTGGCTGGCATAGGTTCACCAGTGACCAGCATGGTGACATATGCGTGTGGCCTGTTCAGGGACGCGTTGTACAGCACTGGTCCGATCGGTGTGCCCGCACGGACCATTGCATTGAATGTGAGCGGATGCAGCGTTGTACAGCAATGGTCCGATCGGTGTGCCCGCACGGACCATTGCATTGAATGTGAGCGGGTACGCGTTGCACAGCAATGGTCCGATTGGTGTGCCCGCACGGACCATTGCATTGAATGTCAGCGGGTACGTGTTGTATCGCGGGTACGCGTTGTACAGCAATGGTCCGATCGGTGTGCCCGCACGGACCATTGCATTGAATGTCAGCGGGTACGCGTTGTATCGCGGGTACGCGTTGTACAGCAATGGTCCGATCGGTGTGCCCGCACGGACCATTGCATTGAATGTGAGCGGGTACGCATTGCACAGCAATGGTCCGATTGGTGTGCCCGCACGGACCATTGCATTGAATGTCAGCGGGTACGCGTTGTATCACGGGTACACGTTGTACAGCAATGGTCCGATCGGTGTGCCCGCACGGACCATTGCATTGAATGTCAGCGGGTACGCGTTGTATCGCGGGTATGCATTGTACAGCAATGGTCCGATCGGTGTGCCCGCACGGACCATTGCATTGAATGTCAGCGGGTACGCGTTGCACAGCAATGGTCCGATCGGTGTGCCCGCACGGACCATTGCATTGAATGTCAGCGGTGTACGCGTTGCACAGCAATGGTCCGATCGGTGTGCCCGCACGGACCATTGCATTGAATGTCAGCGGGTGCGCGTTGTATCGCGGGTACGCATTGTTCAGCAATGGTCCGATCGGTGTGCCCGCACGGACCATTGCATTGAATGTCAGCGGTGCAGCGTTGTATCGCTGAGTGCGTGTTGTACAGCAATGGTCCGATCGGTGTGCCCGCGCGGACCATTGCATTGAATGTCAGCGGAGTACGCGTTGTACAGCAATGGTCCGATCGGTGTGCCCGCACGGACCATTGCATTGAATGTCAGCGGGTACATGTTGCACAGCAATGGTCCGATCGGTGTGCCCGCACGGACCATTGCATTGAATGTCAGCGGGTACGCGTTGTATTGCGGGTACGCGTTGCACAGCAATGGTCCGATCGGTGTGCCCGCACGGACCATTGCATTGAATGTCAGCGGGTACGCGTTGTACAGCAATGGTCCGATCGGTGTGCCCGCCCGGACCATTGCATTGAATGTGAGCGGGTACGCGTTGTACAGCAATGGTCCGATCGGTGCGCACGCATTGGCTGGGGCCTGGCATGGCAACGGACGCGTTTTTGAAGCTTCAACGAGTCTGCTGCAGTGAATTCAGTTGGCCAGCCACAACAATGTTGCAAAATCATGGGTGTCATGAAGTTGAATGTTTGAAGGATGCTGTGGGCGTGTATTGGTGCTGCAATTCCATGGATTGGTCAGATTCAGAAGATGCAAACGACTTGGACCTATCACTTTGGACACATGGCACAGTATCTGCCTCTGCAGCACATATATAATGCTGGCTGTTCCCCTGAGGGCTCACTTGCCTGCACTACATGCTCCAGGACGACATCTGCCACTACACTGCTGCTGTCTCTGCATCCTCTGGCTACTGCAATGGCACGTACTGTGGAGAGAGCCCCAGCCTTCACCCATGAGGAGAACCAGGCCCTGGTGGACAGCCTCCTTCCACAGTACAGCAAGCTGTATGGTAAACCAGGGGAGCAGGTGAGTGTGCTGTGCACTGCCTTACTAATTGTGCATGTTGTCTGACTAGCAGGATTTACAGTGTGCACACCACTGGCTAACATGCTCACTGAGTAGTTTGCACCCCCCAAAGTGTGTAGTCACATGCACTGAACAGGTACAGTGGAATAACAGTGCATTCAAACAAGGTTCACTTCCCATGCAATGATACCATGTAGTAACTGCTGGCAAACTGTCCATAGCCCTCGTTGCCCTGTGTACATCATATGCCCCTGTGATTGAGACATGTATTTCCAACTGTGTGATGCACGGATATGTTGCATGTGCAGTAATGGCCTTTTCACTTTGTCATCCTCACAGGTTGATGCCCATCAGAAGCAGGATATCTGGCTGGCCATCGTCCGGGCAGTCAGATCCGTGGGGGTCTACATGCGCCGGATCCGCAACTGCCAGAAGAGGTGGCAGGACCTTCGGGGCTGGACCCGGAGGATCGCAAGGGTCCAGCTGAAGCTGTCGCCTCCTCGCAGGAGGGGCGGACACCGGACCCTGACCCCCCACATGCTCCACATCCTGCCGGTGGTCTTCCCGGAGCTGGATGGGCAGCTGAAGGGCAGACAGCAGCAAGGAGGGGGTGAGTCAAAGACTGCACTGTGAACTCTGTCTAACATGCTATGTGCCCTCCTCTGGCATGGTTAAACTTCCCCAGGACATCAGTCTTTTTGTCCAGTACCCATGTCCCTCTATTGTGACAAGGCCACTACCCATCTGATAGGCCGGTGTGCTCTTTACGCTCAGGATGATTGTGTCACTCGGGTACATGGTCCTTGCATTTTGCTTTGCTCAAGGTGGGTGACAGCTTTTGTTCCCGTGATATTGTGTTAGCATTCATGGGTGGGTCAATTGCTCACACAATGCCTGAGTCGTGCAATGTAGTCTGGGTGTAACTTTGATATGTGATCCACTTGCAGATCAGAATCACCACATGTCCCTGGGGTATTTGCCACACCCACATGCTGCGGGTGGGTACAATGTTTGGGCCTCAGGAGTATGTATGTCAAGTGTGTCACACATGCTTAGCCACCTGCCTACTGACCAGGGCTCATCCCTCTTGCAGGTGGAGCCGGACAGTCATGCCTACTCCAGGGCATACAATACACTCTGTACTCCCACTCCAGTGTATCAGCGGACATGCTGTGCTCAGTGAAATGTTCCCTCAGGTGTCTGCCTCTGTGTCGTTGTGCTGTGACTACGTTGTCGTGACTCCTGTGATGTTTATCGGTTAGGGGTCAGCATGCCATCTGCTATTGGACCATGTGAGACAAGACTTCTGTGACTTATAGGTGTTTGATCACATGACTGTGCAGACAGGTGTATGCGACTGTGACTTTCAAGCAGATGTTCATCATTCACAGCACACTGTGAGGTGCTCTGGTTCAGGGTGTTGTGTTTCATGTCTCCCATTTGTCCAATTGGTGTGCAGTGTACAAATACGGGTTCAGATGATGTGGTTAGTGGGGGATGGACATGTGCACTTGTCAGTTACATTACTTGCCTTCCCCATGTCCTAGAATTGTGACACAGTGCAGACTGTTGTTGGCTGGCTGCCATGGCCATGTGACTGGAGACAGTGATGTATGACTTTGCAGGCATGCCTGTGTAATGGCATTAAACTTCCTAAGAGTGATCCTGCAGGGGAGTGACATGTGCAACATGCACACCATTGTGGCATTGACTAACCGGACTTGGGTGCTTCATGGGGTCTGGTGCTGGTATGCATCACATGCATTTCTATTTAGACTCTGGCCGTCCATTTATCCAGACACCTGCACTGACTCAGTGGCAAGAGATGTGACGTGGGCATGTTCACATACTTCACCGTGTTCTCAGCAATGTCCAACAACTGTGTAGGTGGTGCATGTGTCCACACTGGGGTATTACCATCAGACAGGCACCAGACAGATGGGTGCAAGGGCAGGAGGGGTGTCTGTTCCATGGTTGACCATCAGACTGACAATTGGCTTCTCCTAATCTGTGTGATGACTTTTGGCAATGTTCAACTAAAGATGCCAGGGCTTGCTCTGTGATGTGCTGTACTTACTGTGGTGTGTGCGGTCAGTGCAGGGGACTGATGTTTGTGTTTCCCTAATTGTTTGCAGATACATCCATGGCCACAGGAGGGGACAGCTCCACGGACCAGGAGGAGCAGCGGAGCCAGACTGGGTCAGCGTCCGACGAGTGGTCAGAGGGACCCAGTGGCACGGAGGGCGAGGGGAGCCACACCGAGGAGTCCTCAGCACCATCCACCTCAGCTGAGGACCACAGCAGCTCAGAGGATGACTCCCTTGTGGAGGCGGGTGTCAGCAGCCACCACACCCCAGCTAGTCTGTCTGGCCCCACCACCACCACCACCACCGCCCACCCATTGGCTCCCATTCCTGAGGTCCGTGGAGGCTCCCATGCTCGGGAGCGTGTCTCCTTCATGCCAGGCACTGCACCCCCTGCCCCTGTGTCCCCTCCTGCCCTGAGTGAGGAGTCTGTGTACCTCCTTCGGCAGCTCCATGTAGGGCAGACAGCAATGCTGACTGTCCTCCATGCACACACCACTCTGTTGACACAGCTGGTGTCGTTCATGGAGGGCATCTCAACGGGTATGCCTGCCCTACAGAGGAGCAATAGGTCCATGGACTCCTCCCTGACGGCAGCAGTGTCCCTCCTCCAACAGTCCCTCACCCCTCCCACCTCTGCCCCATCCACACTTCCTACCACCCTACCTGTCCAAAGCACATGCACACCTGCACAATCACCCAAGTACACCGACACGAGCAGCACAGACACACCCAAGAGAAAGGCAAAACGTGCACACAAGCATCCTCAGGGGACTGAAACCACAGACACAGGGGATGGGGAAGACACACACACACAGGCATCCACATTCACTTCGCAGTCCTCCACATCCTCTCCCTCCAAGACCCCTTCCCTTGCCTCGCCTGCTACCCCACCTACACAGAAGATCTTCCTGTGTGACCTCGGCCTCTTCCCTCCAATCCTGCTGATCCAGCATACCGGGGGAAGAGGAAGTCCACCCACACAGAGGGAGTGCCCCTCGCCCCCGGACACCCTCCCCCAGGCGCAGGCAGAGTGAGCCCCCCACCCGCAAGTCCCCCGGTCCCAGAAGAGCAAGACCCCGCCACCTCCCAGCAAGTCAACCACCCAGTCTCTCACCTCCATCCCCCAGGCCACCACTCCACAGGTTCCCCCGCCACACCCTGCCCCAGGTTCCCCCACACACCGATACCGCATCCCCAGACTGCTTAGGCCCTCCCCCCCCCTGCCACTTGCTCTTCCACCCCCAACCCAGACGCTCTCTCTGCCTGTTAGTGGCACTGGTGTGGGGACCGGGTCCCCCCTCTGTCCTGCCCACCTCATCTGCCCTCCCTTCCACTCCCTTGGAGTTATGCACTGCAGTGGAGTCCACAACCACCCCGTCTGACTTGGGCACTGCAGTGGGGACCCAGTCCACTTCATCAGACCAGCCCACTGCAGTGGTTGCACCACCCACACCAACTGACTTGTGTAGCACGGTGGTGCTGGCCCCCGCTGAGTCAGACACCTCCACTGCAGTTGCCGGTGACACTCCTGCACCCACCACCCCTTCACTGCCTCACTCTGCCATCCCCTGATCCTGTCCTGCGGTGCCTGGCCTGCCCCTTGTATGCCCCTCCAAGGGGGATGTCCCCTGTCCCTACCAGTGCAGGCAAGCAATGGATGACCAGTTGAGACTTATCACCCTGTTGGGACTGTGTTTTTGGACTGGCCATTGGCCTTAGTTTCTTTTGGAATTCGGACTTTTCTACTCCATTTGCTGAATAAAGCCTCCTTTTGTTTAATTGTGGTATTTCTTTTGATGTACATGATGTAGATGAGTAGCATCCTGCATTTGCAGTTGTAATAGTGTTCAGATCAGGAAAATGAAGTGTTGCTGTGATGGACTCCATGTCGTCCATGGGATATGTGTCCTGTTGTTGTGTGGATCTATGGCATCCTTTGCTGCAGTCTGAGGGTGTGATGTTCAGCATTTGACACAGGGATGTACGTTTAGCATTCGTTAATGAACATATTTGTCTTACACTGATGCACATCTGGTGGGCTTACCACTGTTCAATGCTCCAATTTCCCTGACTGTGTGCCCATCTCCACTGGACATGCAGTTTTGCACATCAATGTTGAAGGACTCATCTGTGTATACAGTACAACTGGATTGCCACGTGTTTTGGGTGTATGCAGATGACTGACGTGACACTCCCGTACCCAGGCAGATGTGAGCAGAGGCTTCTGTGTGTTGTAGTTGTTGACTCACTGACGGAGTGTCCTGCTGACATGTTTGAGTCGTGCACAGACAAGGTTTGGCACAGCGGACCTTCCACAGGAGTGGAGTGCCCTCATGGCAGTGTGTAATCCCGTGACATTGCGTGGGCCCGTGTTGTGTGTTGTGTGAGCATGTCTGTGCATGTTCCCTTCCCTTTTCATACACAGGCTGTGTCCCTAGGGATGTTCCTGTTTGTGATGCTTGCAGAGTTGGTATGTGTTCATCCAGCATCTTGGACCTGGTTTCTCCGTGATGTGGGTGCATGGCAAACTAATGTTCATGAGGTTGTCATCCCAGGTTGTCTTTGTTGTCAGGGCTGGGGATGTGGGCAAACGCAGATGGGACACATTCAGGATTCCCCTTGGCACTTGTTGTTTACACAAGTAATGTTATTTAGTGTTTGTGGTAGCTTTCAGTGATTGTGACACGTTGTGTGTGTGACTGCTGCCACTCCTCAGGGTCAGAGCTGCAATGTTGGAAGTTGTGTACGTGTGTTCTTTGTGTGTCACCTTGGCTTCTTCGTTGGTGTGTGACTATGGCCAGGAACCCATTGTTTGTTGTGGATTTCACATCATGCGCATGTATGGCGTACTGTGCTGTGTGTCAGACATAGACGAGTCATGTTGAGTGGGCATGTGTGATGGGTTTCTGCACCTTAGTTCCCCCACCACCCCTGGGATTGTCATGGGTGCATGTGCAATGTCACCAGTCCATGTGAGCTTCACTGCTGCACATTGGTGGAGATCAGGGTGTGTGGTGAGTGTGCAAATGTGAGTTGTTGCACGGCTAGACCCCTACCTCCGTATTGGCCTTGGCTGGCAGGCCCTGCTGATTGATTGGAGCTTGTGTAGGTGTGATGGTAGTTTGTAGCTGAGGACACATGGCTGTGGTTCACAGTGTGAACGACATCTACCTTTGTCATCACAGTGGAATTGTCATGCAGGCTAGTGTCTGCACAATGTGGGGTCCCTGGGGGTAGTGCTGTGGTGGGTCTGTCTCTTGCTGTGTTAGTTGCTGTTCCTACAAGCTTGTGTGACATGTGTAATTTGGGCTCCTTCTCATCTAACAATGCCAGATTGCCCACATAGGGGAATCCAATCCATGAGTTACTTGTGTGTGGCACTGTATACACATCTGTGTAATTGGGATTCAGGCCTCCTAATGTGTTGTGTGGTTGCCTGGGGACACTGGCACACCCCCCCATCACCTGTTGTGTTTGATATGCAGTGTGAGTCTGCCTGTTTGTGTTAGTGCATTTGCATCACTGCATTGGCATTTCTGTAGCGTGCCATTGGCTGTATGTAGTTTGGTGGTTTTCCCCTGCTCTCCCTGGGACTCCTAGGTCATCAGTCAGAACAATGATCATGGTTTGTATGTCCCATTGCTGCCATGGAATGGTATTTGTTCACCTGACATCGACAGTCTCCACAGGATATCAACATTTGTGTGTCCATTGGTGCAGATATGTGGGTCAGCATCATGATGGTCACTTCTGTCATTGTGTTATTGGCTGAATGTGGACAATGTGGTCCCCCATGTCTGATGTGTGTATGCACATGGCCAAAACGATGTTTCTGTGACACTGCACTGTTAGCCTCGCCCAATCTATGTTGCAATGGGGCACAAGCACTACTATGCCACAGATGTTTTAGTTGTTGTGTGACCAGGATTCATCCATACAGTTTGTCTTTGGCAGCTTTTACCATGCCTACACTTACCTTATGATCACCGTGGTGATTGTGCTTTAGGCCACACTGATCAAAAGGTGCATCAACCATGGACCCCACACTTACCTTTTGGTGACTGTGGTGATGGGGCTTTAGGCCCCATTGCCACACTGATCAAAAGGTGCATCAACCGTGGACCCCACACTTACCTTTTGGTGACTGTGCTGATGGGGCTTTAGGCCCCATTGCCACAGTGGCCATGGTCGGCTTGTATTGTGGAGGCCACACACATTTATGTGTGACACATGTGATAGTGGGTCACATTGTATGTTCATTGTCATGTTCAGTGTTGTAGGCATTTGACATAGACTACACACGCTTGTCATGTTGTTTGGGTGGATGTAATTTTCTGTAATTCCTTATGTGGGAGTATGCTGGTTGTGTCATGCATTACCCGTCCTATGAGTAGGGGGGGTGGTAGTGGCAGGCATCCATCCCCCCATGAGTGAAGATGGTAGTAGTGATAGGCATCCAGGCCCCCATGAGTGGGGATGGTAGTAGTGATGGGCATCCAGGCCCCCCTGAGTGGGGATGGTAGTAGTGGCAGGCATCCAGGCCCCCATGAGTGGGGATGGTAGTAGTGGCAGGCATCCAGCCCCCCATGAGTGGGGATGGTAGTAGTGATAGGCATCCAGCCCACCATGAGTGGGGATGGTAGTAGTGATAGGCATCCATCCCCCCATGAGTGGGGATGGTAGTAGTGGCAGGCATCCAGGATCCCCTGAGTAGGGGTGGTGGTAGTGGCAGGCATCCATCCCCCCATGAGTGGGGATGGTAGTAGTGGCAGGCATCCATCCCCCCATGAGTGGGGATGGTAGTAGTGATAGGCATCCAGGCCCCCATGAGTGGGGATGGTAGTAGTGGCAGGCATCCAGCCCCCCTGAGTAGGGGTGGTGGTAGTGGCAGGCATCCAGCCCCCCATGAGTGGGGATGGTAGTAGTGGCAGGCATCCAGGCCCCCCTGAGTAGGGGTGGTGGTAGTGGCAGGCATCCATCCCCCCATGACTGGGGATGGTAGTAGTGATAGGCATCCAGCCCCCCATGAGTGGAGATGGTAGTAGTGGCAGGCATCCAGGCCCCCCTGAGTAGGGGTGGTGGTCGTGGCAGGCATCCCTCCCCCCATGAGTGGGGATGGTAGTAGTGATAGGCATCCAGGCCCCCATGAGTGGGGACGGTAGTAGTGATGGGCATCCAGGCCCCCCTGAGTGGGAATGGTAGTAGTGGCAGGCATCCAAGCCCCCATGAGTGGGGGTGGTAGTAGTGGCAGGCATCCAGCCCCCCATGAGTGGGGATGGTAGTATTGATAGGCATCCAGCCCCCCATGAGTGGGGATGGTAGTAGTGATAGGCTTTCTTTCCCCCCATGAGTGGGGATGGTAGTAGTGGCAGGCATCCAGCCCCCCATGAGTGGGGTTGGTAGTAGTGGCAGGCATCCAGGCCCCCCTGAGTAGGGGTGGTGGTAGTGGCAGGCATCCATCCCCCCATGAGTGGGGATGGTAGTAGTGGCAGGCATCCATCCCCCCATGAGTGGGGATGGTAGTAGTGATAGGCATCCAGGCCCCCATGAGTGGGGATGGTAGAAGTGATAGGCATCCAGCCCCCCCTGAGTAGTGGTGGTGGTAGTGGCAGGCATCCAGCCCCCCATGAGTGGGGATGGTAGTAGTGGCAGGCATCCAGGCCCCCCTGAGTAGGGGTGGTGGTAGTGATAGGCATCCAGTCCCCCATGAGTAGGGATGGTAGTAGTGATAGGAATCCATCCCCCATGAGTGGGGATGGTAGTAGTGATAGGCATCCAGGCCCCCATGAGTGGGGATGGTAGTAGTGATAGGCATCCAGCCCCCCCAGAGTAGGGGTGGTGGTAGTGGCAGGCATCCAGCCCCCCATGAGTGGGGATGGTAGTAGTGGCAGGCATCCAGGCCCCCCTGAGTAGGGGTGGTGGTAGTGATAGGCATCCAGGCCCCCATGAGTGGGGATGGTAGTAGTGATAGGCATCCAGCCCCCCCTGAGTAGGGATGGTGGTAGTGGCAGGCATCCAGCCCCCCATGAGTGGGGATGGTAGTAGTGGCAGGCATCCAGGCCCCCCTGAGTAGAGGTGGTGGTAGTGATAGGCATCCAGCCCCCCATGAGTGGGGATGGTAGTAGTGATAGGCATCCATCCCCCATGAGTGGGGATGGTAGTAGTGGCAGGCATCCAGGCCCCCCTGAGTAGGGGTGGTGGTAGTGGCAGGCATCCATCCCCCCATGAGTGGGGATGGTAGTAGTGGCAGGGATCCATCCCCCCATGAGTGGGGGTGGTAGTAGTGATAGGCATCCAGGCCCCCATGAGTAGGGATGGTAGTAGTGATAGGTATCCAGCCCCCCTGAGTAGGGGTGGTGGTAATGGCAGGCATCCAGCCCCCCATGAGTGGGGATGATAGAAGTGATAGGCATCCAGCCCCCCTGAGTAGGGGTGGTGGTAGTGGCAGGCATCCAGCCCCCATGAGTGGGGATGGTAGTAGTGATAGGCATCCAGCCCCCATGAATGGGGATGGTAGTAGTGGCAGGCATCCAGGCCCCCTGAGTAGGGGTGGTGGTAGTGGAAGGCATCCATCCCCCCATGAGTGGGGATGGTAGTAGTGATAGGCATCCAGGCCCCCATGAGTGGGGATGGTAGTAGTGATGGGCATCCAGGCCCCCTGAGTAGGGGTGGTGGTTGTGATGGGCATCCAGGCCCCCTGAGTAGGGGTGGTGGTAGTGGCAGGCATCCAGCCCCCATGAGTGGGGATGGTAGTAGTGATAGGCAACCTGCCCCCCATGAGTGGGGATGGTAGTAGTGGCAGGCATCCAGGCCCCCATGAGTGGGGATGGTAGTAGTGATAGGCATCCAGCCCCCCATGAGTGGGGATGGTAGTAGTGATAGGCATCCAGCCACCCATGAGTGGGGATGGTAGTAGTGGTAGGCATCCAAGCCCCCCTGAGTAGGGGTGGTGGTAGTGGCAGGCATCCATCCCCCATGAGTGGGGATGGTAGTAGTGGCAGGCATCCATCCCCCCATGAGTGGGGATGGTAGTAGTGATAGGCATCCAGGCCCCCATGAGTGGGGATGGTAGTAGTGATAGGCATCCAGCCCCCTGAGTAGGGGTGGTGGTAGTGGCAGACATCCAGCCCCCATGAGTGGGGATGGTAGTAGTGGCAGGCATACAGGCCCCCTGAGTAGGGGTGGTGGTAGTAGCAGGCATCCAGCCCCCATGAGTGGGGATGGTAGTAGTGGCAGGCATCCAGGCCCCCTGAGTAGGGGTGGTGGTAGTGATAGGCATCCAGGCCCCCATGAGTGGGGATGGTAGTAGTGATAGGCATCCAGCCCCCATGAGTGGGGATGGTAGTAGTGGCAGGCATCCAGGCCCCCTGAGTAGGGGTGGTGGTAGTGGCAGGCATCCATCCCCCATGAGTGGGGATGGTAGTAGTGGCAGGCATCCATCCCCCCATGAGTGGGGGTGGTAGTAGTGATAGGCATCCAGGCCCCCATGAGTGGGGATGGTAGTAGTGATAGGTATCCAGCCCCCCCTGAGTAGGGGTGGTGGTAATGGCAGGCATCCAGCCCCCCATGAGTGGGGATGGTAGAAGTGATAGGCATCCAGCCCCCCCTGAGTAGGGGTGGTGGTAGTGGCAGGCATCCAGCCCCCCATGAGTGGGGATGGTAGTAGTGATAGGCATCCAGCCGCCCATGAATGGGGATGGTAGTAGTGGCAGGCATCCAGGCCCCCCTGAGTAGGGGTGGTGGTAGTGGAAGGCATCCATCCCCCCATGAGTGGGGATGGTAGTAGTGATAGGCATCCAGTCCCCCATGAGTGGGGATGGTAGTAGTGATGGGCATCCAGGCCCCCCTGAGTAGGGGTGGTGGTTGTGATGGGCATCCAGGCCCCCCTGAGTAGGGGTGGTGGTAGTGGCAGGCATCCAGCCCCCCATGAGTGGGGATGGTAGTAGTGATAGGCAACCTGCCCCCCATGAGTGGGGATGGTAGTAATGGCAGGCATCCAGGCCCCCATGAGTGGGGATGGTAGTAGTGATAGGCATCCAGCCCCCCATGAGTGGGGATGGTAGTAGTGATAGGCATCCAGCCCCCCATGAGTGGGGATGGTAGTAGTGGTAGGCATCCAAGCCCCCCTGAGTAGGGGTGGTGGTAGTGGCAGGCATTCATCCCCCATGAGTGGGGATGGTAGTAGTGGCAGGCATCCATCCCCCATGAGTGGGGATGGTAGTAGTGATAGGCATCCAGGCCCCCATGAGTGGGGATGGTAGTAGTGATAGGCATCCAGCCCCCCCTGAGTAGGGGTGGTGGTAGTGGCAGGCATCCAGCCCCCCATGAGTGGGGATGGTAGTAGTGGCAGGCATCCAGGCCCCCCTGAGTAGGGGTGGTGGTAGTGGCAGGCATCCATCCCCCCATGAGTGGGGATGGTAGTAGTGGCAGGCATCCAGCCCCCCATGAGTGGGGATGGTAGTAGTGGCAGGCATCCATCCCCCCATGAGTGGGGGTGGTAGTAGTGATAGGCATCCAGGCCCCCATGAGTGGGGATGGTAGTAGTGATAGGTATCCAGCCCCCCCTGAGTAGGGGTGGTGGTAATGGCAGGCATCCAGCCCCCCATGAGTGGGGATGGTAGAAGTGATAGGCATCCAGCCCCCCCTGAGTAGGGGTGGTGGTAGTGGCAGGCATCCAGCCCCCCATGAGTGGGGATGGTAGTAGTGATAGGCATCCAGCCCCCCATGAATGGGGATGGTAGTAGTGGCAGGCATCCAGGCCCCCCTGAGTAGGGGTGGTGGTAGTGGAAGGCATCCATCCCCCCATGAGTGGGGATGGTAGTAGTGATAGGCATCCAGGCCCCCATGAGTGGGGATGGTAGTAGTGATGGGCATCCAGGCCCCCCTGAGTAGGGGTGGTGGTTGTGTTGGGCATCCAGGCCCCCCTGAGTAGGGGTGGTGGTAGTGGCAGGCATCCAGCCCCCCATGAGTGGGGATGGTAGTAGTGATAGGCAACCTGCCCCCCATGAGTGGGGATGGTAGTAGTGGCAGGCATCCAGGCCCCCAGGAGTGGGGATGGTAGTAGTGATAGGCATCCAGCCCCCCATGAGTGGGGATGGTAGTAGTGATAGGCATCCAGCCCCCCATGAGTGGGGATGGTAGTAGTGGTAGGCATCCAAGCCCCCCTGAGTAGGGGTGGTGGTAGTGGCAGGCATCCATCCCCCATGAGTGGGGATGGTAGTAGTGGCAGGCATCCATCCCCCCATGAGTGGGGATGGTAGTAGTGATAGGCATCCAGGCCCCCATGAGTGGGGATGGTAGTAGTGATAGGCATCCAGCCCCCCCTGAGTAGGGGTGGTGGTAGTGGCAGGCATCCAGCCCCCCATGAGTGGGGATGGTAGTAGTGGCAGGCATACAGGCCCCCCTGAGTAGGGGTGGTGGTAGTAGCAGGCATCCAGCCCCCCATGAGTGGGGATGGTAGTAGTGGCAGGCATCCAGGCCCCCCTGAGTAGGGGTGGTGGTAGTGATAGGCATCCAGGCCCCCATGAGTGGGGATGGTAGTAGTGATAGGCATCCAGCCCCCCATGAGTGGGGATGGTAGTAGTGGCAGGCATCCAGGCCCCCCTGAGTAGGGGTGGTGGTAGTGGCAGGCATCCATCCCCCCATGAGTGGGGATGGTAGTAGTGGCAGGCATCCATCCCCCCATGAGTGGGGGTGGTAGTAGTGATAGGCATCCAGGCCCCCATGAGTGGGGATGGTAGTAGTGATAGGTATCAAGCCCCCCCTGAGTAGGGGTGGTGGTAATGGCAGGCATCCAGCCCCCCATGAGTGGGGATGGTAGAAGTGATAGGCATCCAGCCCCCTGAGTAGGGGTGGTGGTAGTGGCAGGCATCCAGCCCCCATGAGTGGGGATGGTAGTAGTGATAGGCATCCAGCCGCCCATGAATGGGGATGGTAGTAGTGGCAGGCATCCAGGCCCCCTGAGTAGGGGTGGTGGTAGTGGAAGGCATCCATCCCCCCATGAGTGGGGATGGTAGTAGTGATAGGCATCCAGGCCCCCATGAGTGGGGATGGTAGTAGTGATGGGCATCCAGGCCCCCCTGAGTAGGGGTGGTGGTTGTGATGGGCATCCAGGCCCCCCTGAGTAGGGGTGGTGGTAGTGGCAGGCATCCAGCCCCCCATGAGTGGGGATGGTAGTAGTGATAGGCAACCTGCCCCCCATGAGTGGGGATGGTAGTAGTGGCAGGCATCCAGGCCCCCATGAGTGGGGATGGTAGTAGTGATAGGCATCCAGCCCCCCATGAGTGGGGATGGTAGTAGTGATAGGCGTCCAGCCCCCCATGAGTGGGGATGGTAGTAGTGGTAGGCATCCAAGCCCCCCTGAGTAGGGGTGGTGGTAGTGGCAGGCATTCATCCCCCATGAGTGGGGATGGTAGTAGTGGCAGGCATCCATCCCCCCATGAGTGGGGATGGTAGTAGTGATAGGCATCCAGGCCCCCATGAGTGGGGATGGTAGTAGTGATAGGCATCCAGCCCCCCTGAGTAGGGGTGGTGGTAGTGGCAGGCATCCAGCCCCCCATGAGTGGGGATGGTAGTAGTGGCAGGCATCCAGGCCCCCCTGAGTAGGGGTGGTGGTAGTGGCAGGCATCCATCCCCCCATGAGTGGGGATGGTAGTAGTGGCAGGCATCCAGCCCCCCATGAGTGGGGATGGTAGTAGTGATAGGCATCCAGGCCCCCCTGGGTAGGGGTGGTGGTAGTGGCAGGCATCCAGGCCCCTATGGGTGTGTATGGCATTGGTGATGCCCATCCCACCCCTATGATTTTGCTGTTGCTAGTGTACGTCATTTGTGCATCCCTATGTGTGTGTGACATATTTTGGGTACATGTAGTTAGTTTGTATTGTTGGTGTTTGACTTACCGTCTGCGCCGTGCGTGTCCAAACCGGTCCCGGTAATAGATGTAGAGTATAGGTAGGACCTGCGCGATGGGATTCATGGTTGGGTCGTCTCGTTCGGGTTTCGCGTGTCTTCGACTCGTACTCGTCGCTGGCTTGTTCGTCTCGTAGCCGTGGATCTTCTTGTGGCGCGAATCGGAGCTTATGTGCGGTCTCCCGGATGCTCAAACGTGCCGAACGTAGCGACGGGTTCGGCGCGTACGGAAGACGCATCGTACTAGTCCGGCCGAGAGGTGCTGTGTATTTGCTTCCGTGCGACTCGAATCGGCGTTTACGGATCCGGCTCGGGCGGAGAACAGGAGCTGGATTGGGTAAGTACGGCTCGCTCGGAATCTGGGCTGTTGTGCGCATCGTACTTGTTCGTTCGGACGAGTGTTCAAGTCGGTCCGAAAACACGCGTTCGGCTGGTATTTTTTCCGGACGAATACTGTTAGGTGTGCTTCCGGCCGACATCGGAATCGACCCCTTAGAATTTCTGCCACTTTTTGAACCTCCATGATCGTACTATTCAGATGCTTCTTATTGTTTGTCTACATTACATTTTATGACACTTTAAATCTGGTATTTATATTAGAACTATGAAACCCGCTGAAATTCTTCTTTTTCCAGTGCACATGGCAGTCTATGATATTCCAATAGGCTGCTTAATATTGGAACTCTGTTTAATATTGTTTCTTTTGTTTTTATGATGAGATTTACTTATGCATTTATTTTTGTATGTATTTTATCTGTCTTCTATGGCTTCTTAGCCGAATAAAGCTTACTTGAATTGAAACTATAAAATGTAATGTAAAAGCACACTATCCAAACCTACAAATCTATATATACATATTTAAACATAAAAATATTCAAACAAATATTACAAATAATAATTAATACAGTTATATAAATATGTACTACCATTCGTAAACTTTATACCATAAAAAAGAAAAGAAAATCATAATTCACAATTAAAAATCATAAAATAAAAAAATAATTAATACCAATTCTTATTTTAAAGAATTAAAATTATAATTTGTATTTAAAATTATAATTTTAGAACAAAGCAAATGTAAAATATTTTTATTATTTGAAAATATTTTTCTCAAAAATTTTACAATTTTGAATGTTTATATAACAAAAAGTTCTAGTTATTTTACTGTATTAAAATCAATTGTTTAATATTTGTAATTTCTAAATTATTTTAATAAGTTAAAATGTTTTAAATATTTAGATGCATTAACATTTAATACAATTAATTTATATTTTATTAAATTAAAATACATTAAAATATTAAAATAACATAACATTTTAAAATACTTGTATTATTAAAAAATATTTCCAAGACAATTAATAACATTTTAAACTTTTATATAAAAATAATTTCTAATTATTTTTGTTTATTAAAATTCATTTGTTAATATATTAATTTTCTGAATTATTTTAATTTTTTAAGTTTTTATTAATCTTATTTTTATTATTTGTAATGCAATACCATTAATATAGACATAAATTAATATTAAATAAATTGTACTAAAAACAATAATTTAACAGATAACATTTCAAAATTGTAAAATATTAATTGGCAGAACATTTAAATTAGTACCATAAAATATACCTTAAAATATACACTTTTTATAATTCTCTACGCCCATACCCTTTAAATTCCCAATATTTTGTCACTAAAAAAAAAGTATAAAAGTTTTATTTATTTACATTAATCCAACTAAATTAGGCACACGTTAGAATTATTAGCCACAGGCCCATCATGTAAATATATCTGTATGTATACTATTATATGTATTTATATATATATTTATTTATTTAGGTGTTTTTCTTTAGTTTTTTTTTTTTGCAGCCTCAGTCGTTCGCGCTGCAATCATCACAAGCACAGACATAGGTCTGAGCGCTTCACCAGGGTGGTGTTCGGGGAGGGGTGAAGGGGACGAAGGGGACGAAGGGAGGGGGAGGGGCTGGATTCCAGCAGGGGGGGTGGGGCTCGAGGGGAGCGGGGGTGTTGGGAAGAGGGGGTAAAAAGCAAGATAAACTTTATATACCCAGAGTTGAACATAAGGTTCACGAAAATAGAAAATGTTCTAAAAAGAGTAAGGTAATCAAGACTAGGCAGGCAGATATGGATGGTGCAAGGAACCAAGGGAAAGATGGGTAGGTTAAATATTTGTACGATAAATGTCGCGGGATTGAAAGATCGGAATAAAAGAATAATGTTGGCCGAGCTTGCTAGAACGAATAATATAGATGTTTTATAAATACAAGAAACCCATGTTCCCTGGGAAAAAGGACTTTGATGTACATGAGAGGTTATAGCATGGTGGCTTGTACATCTCAGACTTCAAGCATTAGGGGGTAGCAATATTTGTAAAGACTACCATAGGGGAGTTAAACGGAAGTCAGCCGATATATTGGGGCGCTGGGCAATGGCTGAGCTAGAGGCGGGGGTTACCATCTGTGCAATCTATGGCTCAAATCAAGATGACCCTGAGATTTTAGAGTACCTCGAGATAGAATTAGCTACCTGGTCAGGTCCTTTAATTATTTGTGGTGATTTTAATATTTCTGTTAATCTAGGTAGTAGAACGAAATATTTGGGGCGGAAGCCCAGGGTGTATAGAGCTTTAACCTCCTTGGTTGACAGTCATGGCTTGATAGACGTATGGGGGAATAAAAAGGTAACGATCCGGGATTTACCTACTACTCTTTTCCCCACAAGAAATATACAAGGCTTGATTATTTTTTGTATCTGAGCTACTCATTAACAAGGTTGGGTTTAGAAAGATACCGAAAGTTATTTCGGATCATAATCCGTTAGTTCTTGATATTGAGGTAGAGACTTTTAACAAGAAATATAATAAATGGACCTTTGATAAGAAACTCCTGGTTAGTTAGCCTTACATAGAATATATCAGGATCTGGGCTCAAGAATTCTTTGATATCAATAGATATAGTGCCCGCCGCAATGTGGTATGGGATACTTTTAAAGCTGCCCTAAGGGGGGAGACTATTAGTTTTGTTGCACAAAAAAAAAAAGGAGAATCAACGAGAAAACGAACGTTTCTAGCAGAGCTTGCAAGGGTAGAGGAAGATCATATAGCCTTGGTAGCACAGGGACAAGAAGCTACAGTTACACAACTGCAAATGGTCTCTCTAAAAGCAGAAATAAATAGTTGGCTCACACAGAATTCGGCAGAAATATATCAATCACAACACAGCAAATTGTATGAGACAGGTGAACAAGTAGGGAAACTGCTGGCACTGCGAACTAGGCAGGAGACTGTTAAAAATCGGATAGTAGCTATTAGGAAGGAGGCGCAGACCTATACCAAGGATATTCTTGGGATATTTCAGGAGTATTATCAATTTTTGTATAAGGAAGAGGGAGGGACAACCAAAGCAGGTAGATCAAGCAATGTAGAAACTGAGGTAGGGCCTTTTCTGGATAGCCAAACTAAAGAGGAACTGGACAGTGATTTTACGCTGGAGGAGGTGTTAGCAGGGCTGCAGGAGCTACCATCAGGGAAGGCAGCTGGGCCCGACAGCATTCCGTTGGAGTTATACAAACAGATTCAGAAGGTGATAGCCCCCTTACTTCTAGACTTATTTTTAGGGATACAACATAGTGGACAGGTACCGGAATCCTGGAGAGAAACCGATATCATTATTTTTCTCAAAAAAGGCAAACCACCAGATAATCCATCATCATATAGGCCCATATCCCTGATTAATTCAGACACCAAATTATATTCCAAGATATTGGCTAACAGGTTGGGGAGGATCATTGGCCGCCTGGTTTCGCCCTGGCAACACGGGTTCATTCCCGGTAGGGGAACGACCGATCATATCAGACGGGTGATAACATTATTCAATATCCAGGCCGCAACGGGGGGCAGATGGCCATGATCCTCCTCGACGCGGAAAAGGCGTTTGACCGGGTGGCATGGGGTTTTTTATGGAGGTTGTTAGAGCAAAAAGGTTTTGGAACAAGAATAGTTAGGGCAATAAGGGCAATGTATGTTAACCCCAGGGCTCGTCTTCGTATGATGGGGGAGACTTCAGATAATATCACTATATCAAGGGGAACGAGACAGGGTTGTCCCTGCTCCCCCTTATTGTTTGCCCTATACATAAACCCCTGATAGAAAAACTTATAAGGAGCCAGATAATTAAACCTGTAGTTTCCAGTGGTTTTGAAACCAAGATATTGGCATATGCAGACGATATTGCTATTTTAACAACGGATCCTGCTAATGCGATTAAAGAAGCTACTGCTATCGCAAAGGAATTTGGGCAGCTATCAGGCTACTCCCTTAATGTAGACAAGACTCTCATTGTCTGTACAAATAACTTAGATTTTAATGACCGAAGGTGTGTACAGAATGCTACATATCTTGGGGTAAGAATTAGTTCGGCAACTAACACAATATTAAAAATTTATTTTGAGCCAATGATCAAGATTGTTACCGCGTATCTGAGAAGAATAGATAGACTGCATTTGTCAATAATTGGAAGGGGAAATGTCCTTAAAATGACGATGCTGCCGAAAATTTTGTACCTCTTTCGCGCTATCCCATTTATGATAGATTTAGAAATCCTAAAAATGTTGGAAAGTATCTTTTCAAGGTTTATTTGGCAGTATGGGAAAGTCAGGCGCTCTCTAAAATACATGTCACTTCCGCAATCTCAGGGTGGGTTAGCAATTCCCAATGTTGGATTCTATCATTGGGCTTGTCTACTCCACCAGATGTCGATACTATTCAGCTCCCCTCTGAGCCAAGATATGGAGGAGGATAAGATCCCGACTATATTTGAACTTATCATTGGGACGGGTGCTAAAGGGGTGCTCATTCGTCAGACCAAACCAAGTTACTTTAGGAAGCTTAGATCAAAGGTTATGTACAGCGCCTGGGAAGTATGGAAAAAGGTGCAGAAGGTTATGACAATCCCCAAAATAAATTATTATACCTCACTGTGGCATGCACAAGATCTTCCACATTCCTTTAATGACGTGATGAAAAAAAAAAAATCCAACTAAAAATACAAATTTCAACAATTGTATAACTAATACATTATCTTACTTAAAACACAAATAAGATAAATTATTAAACTACAAATAATTGCATATTAATTAACACTTAAATCAATATTGCATACAACAATACTAAAAACTATATTTTTACCTTTGATATTCCAGTTGACGATATTACTGACATCCTGATATGCTTAACACAATATTTTTTAATCTCGATATTTCTTTTCCGATATTTTTTCCAAACACCATTTTAGAGTCAATATCCACCCAAAAACACAGCCAGGATGGGGGAAGGGTTTTATCACTAGTAACCTCCACGCCCTGTAGCAGAAAACCCTAAGTAGTATTTAGGACGGAAAAATATGACATCATGCATGGGTTTATAGCAGGGTCATAACGACTGTTGATGGGGGTTTGGGGCTGGCTGGAATGGTGGGTGGGCCTGAAGGAAGCTTTGCATTCTAGTCCAATCACGGGGTGGCTTACATCTGTGTTTTTTTATTAGCTGAAAGGGAAGTGGTCGAGCTTGGCCACAGGTGTTTCCCCTTCCTTTGTTGATTGTTCTTTGTCACTACACCTACATAAAAAATTAATTCCACTATAGCCGTTGATTTGTGCATGCGAATATGTATATGACTGCTTTCTCTTTTGCCTTAGGTACATGCTGCTTTTCCCTCCCTGATATACTAAATTATGGCATGATACTTGTATTACTTTAACATTAAAAATGTTAAATGATGCTGAATTGTTTGTTTACTTTATTGAGTGAAACGAAAAGAAGAGATACAGCCATCTGATAAACCAAACATAAGTCATTTAATTTTGTGACCATGATATTGGGTGGGATACCTGAGCGCATTTACTATTGACAATTTCTGTGCATCGTCATAGGGTTAACCCATCTTCAGGATAAGTTCCCTTCTCCCTAAGCCAGAGATATGTGGGACTTTACTGATTTCCCATTGAGGTTAGAAACACAAGTGGTTGCACAGGAGAAAAGGCATTACTTTCTTGTTCTCTTGCAGTGGTGGTGTTGTGTTCTTAGGGCCCGATTACGAGTTTGGCGGTCCCACAGCGGACGGTGCAATGCGCCGTCTGCTGTGGGACCGCCAAACCCATAGGGGTCAATTCCGATCTCGGCCGGTAGGGCACTGAATCGGATTCGGCTTCACCGGATCCGATTCGGAGCCCTATTTCCCGACCGAGTCGTACGTGCGTCCGGGCGAGCGAGTACGATGCGTGCGCTCGCGAAATCTCCGACCGACTCGTTCGCAGGACCCGACCACTCCGACCGACTCGCACGGGGACGACGCGCACCTTGCAATGGAGACGTTCCCCGGCCGGGTAAGTACGATGCGCACCTCGACCGCTCCGACCGACTCGCGCAGTCCGGCTCCAAGGAGCTGTCGGAGCCGCACTTAGGGGGTCCGTGTCGGACCCCCTGGACGCGTAGGCGTGCGAGTCGCACACAGGGGGGACCCATGGGTCCCCCCTACACGTGCATGTACGGTGCGACCCGCATCGACGCGAACACGCTGTAGGGGGCGCCCTTGTTCGCGTCGTGCCCATTGAGTCAATGGGAGCCCGTGTACGCGTCGTAAGACTGGCTCCCATTGACTTCAATGGGAGTCCGACCGAATCGAGTCCGATAGCATAGGTGCGCATCGTACTCGTTCGGTCGGACTGCTAGGGTCCGATTCGGTCGGAAATCTCTCCGGGTCCGGCTCGGTCGGGGAGATTTCCGGCCTGAATCGGAATCAGCCCCATAGTGTGACCGCCCACCAGATCAGGAGTATTTTCCTGGTCTGGCGGGCTGTCCTGCAGCGTTCTGAGAGTGGCAGTCTATAAGGCTCATAAAAGAGCCTAACAGCCAGACCGCCGCCCTCCGAGTGACAACCGTACCTTCCTGCACAGTGTAGTATACATGCCACACTGTGCAAGAACTGGGGGTTCATTTTTACAGGGGGGCACAACATGCACCCCCCTGCATGCACCCCCAGGCCCAGAGGCACAAGGGAGCCCTGTTAGGGCCCCCTTTGTTGTCTCACCACAACCCTTTTCATGGAGGTCTCACCACCATGAAAAGGGAGGCGTTGAGGAAACTCATAATATGCTAGGCAGTGCTGCTGCGGCAACGCCAGCATATTACTGCCTCTGACCACCACAGGATCCTGGAAGCCCATCAGTCGCAGCGGTCCTGTGGTGGTCCGACAGCCACACTCAAAATACTGTGGGCGGGCCCGCAGTGTGGCGGCGGTCAGATTTCCACCACGGGCTGGGCGCCGAACTCGTAATCTGGCCCTTAGTAAATCAGGTATTTAGCGAAAGACAATCCGTTTCATAGTGTGTCCTTTTACTAACTACAGTGAGATGGAGGCACTTTATGTGTTTAAACAGTATTGCTATGACGAAACCTTATTGTCGCTGTTTATGAGCACCTCTACAACCAAACCCCAAGAACTTGGGCAGCCCCCCTATCATGAAATGGACCTTGCCCTTATTATGTTCTGAGACAGCGCTGTACCTTAAAGAGAGGTTAATGAGGAATGGAGAGATTATCCACAGATTGAATTCCCACTTCTCATACATTTTTGCACTCCTTTTACTTACATGCACATAAAACAATATTTGTGATAGTAAATTCCACATCCTGATACACTAATTCGCCACTCTTGTAAATTTAGGATTAGGGTCAGAAAACCTGGATTTTGGGTGTTGAGGGACCTGCAAACGTAGTGAATGCTGAAAAACATATTCATAAACATTCTGAAGGTGGTTTCCCCCCCTGGAAACAAATGTAAATGTGCTCTTGTGAAATGCAGAAGTAAGGGCCATATTACGAGTTGGACCGCCAAATCCATGGTGGCAGTCCCTGGACTAGCAGACTGCCGGTCCACTCGCCTTATTACGAATACGGCGGTGGGACCACCACAGGACTGCTGCTACCACCGGGATCCTTGATCCCATGGTGGTGGCGCAGCGGTCAAAGGGCACAATATGCTGGTGGTGCAGTTGCTGCACCACCAAGCATATTATGAGTTTCCTCACCACCACAGTTTTCATGGCGGTGAGCCCCCCATGAAAAGTGTGGCGGTGAGGAAACTAAGGGGGCCCTACAGGGACCCCTGTTGCCTCAGAGATTGGGGGAGCATGCAGGGGGCACATGGTGTGCCCCCCCTGTAGGTATGCACCCCCGTTCCTGCACGGCATGGACTTCACTGTCCATGATGTGAGGGATACACGTTGTCACTCCCATTGGGGTGCCTTTTAAGGCTCACGCACGAGCCTTTTAAAGGCACCGCCGTGGGACCGCCAAAGCAGGACCACCAGACCTGGATTTCAGTCAGAATCTGGCGGGCAGTCTCAGTACGGATTTGGAGGTGTGGCAGCGGGGCGCTGACGTGGCAGCCTGCTGCCACATCGCCAAACTCGTAATAAGGCCCTAAATGTTTTCTATGGTGGGAAATGGAAGGAATCTTTTTCATATTTCATGGAGATGATAAAGGGGGGGGGGGGAATTGGGGAGTTCCCCACACCTAAAATTTCCTCTGCTCAAAAAAAGTTACTTATGAAAATGCACATTTTCACATCAATTACCAATGCAAAATGCACATCAAGTATAAAATTGGCATAATTAGATTTTGCAAAAGTATTCCTAGAATTGTATGAGTGACATAAATTTCCAGGAGTACTCCAGGAATTCTTTGTAAATCCCGTAATCATTGCAAAACTGCTCTAGACCTAGAGGTAAACTTATGGATGTAGATTTTGGACGTTTCCTACTACAATTTTGGAAATCATGTCTGAGTTTCTAAGAGTGCCTTATTTCTGAGAGTAATGTCCTATGTAGAGCTTAATGTTGCAAAAAACAAATGCAAGTTATTCTTCACCTCTTTTAAGCTCCTGCCTCCTACCTTTCATAAGCCATCGAAGGTACTGCATGATGTAGGCTTAAGCCCTTGTTCTGAGTGGGCCAGTAATCCCAACTCACAAGCAAATGGGAATTTCCACCTGAATTAGGATACAACTTGTGTGAAATGCTGCACTGCCACAGAGGTTTTCCTGCACAAATTTCACTTGGTAAAACCTGTCGCAATTTGTGCAGAAAGAAATTACAATAGTACATATTTAGCAGCTCCAAAGAGGGAAAATATGTGATATTACCATGTTATCTTACATTCTGACCTTTATGATTCAGTAAAACTACATCTGCGAATTCTCAACACAGTGAAATTTGTAATTTCCTGCTCGCTAATGATACAAAATGTATCTGCGGTACTCCTGAATAAGCCCTTGTGTATTTTGAGTAGGTGGTCAAAGTACCTAGGTGGATTACAAAAGTTTCCTGGGCGCTACTAATTTGCACCAGAATGCCATTTAGAACCATGTTACATATTAGAAGGATGTGGGCCATATAGTGAATGGTGTAAAGGGCACTAGGACCCTGCACACGACCTGGGGAGGGCCAGCCGCTGGACACCACTTCCGGTCAGGGAAGTGGACGGGACACTTGGTGGCCGACCAGAGACGTGAGGGGACATGCCTGCGAGCACGTAGTGGGAGCACGAAAAAAAGAAGCAGAAAACACTTACCGGTATCCTGGCGTCTCCTTGGGAACAGGGGCGCTGCAGGGATACGACAACTGGCGACGAAAAAGGTGGGATTACAAAGCGCCACCAGACGCGTGTGGCCGGGTCATACATGACTCATTAACGGAACCAGGAGCCCACCCTGGTCCGCCTGCTGCAGGAGAAGAACCGCTGCGACATCGGGAGCCGACCCCGGTCGAAGGAAGGAACGGGGCCAGGAGCCCACCCTGGTCCGAGTGCCAAGAAAAGAAAAACGGAGCGACGGCGGGAGCCAACCCTGGCTGCGGTGAAGAAAAAGCGGTAAGAGGCCCCCACCCCGGCACCGTCTGACAGCAAGCGGTGCACCCGACTGTGCACCCAGCCGCCCGCCGTATAAAAGAAAAGCCCGAGCCTCGCGCGTAGATTTTAAGCCAAATCTTGCATGAACATGGCGGCCATTTTGAGGTCAGGCAGGATCAGCCAATAAGCATTGAGGAGGGCCCGGAGTCCATTTTAAGGTCAGGCGAAGTCAAGGACAAGGAAATCTTGCTCTCGCGAGACTGGCGGCCATCTTAAAGTCAGGCACAAGAGCGACTAGGCAGTGAGGAAGACTGCGGTGGCCATTTTAAAGTCAGGCAAAACAAAAGGCACACAAGAAGTCAAAAAAAAAAGAAAAGAAAAAGGCAAATAAAAGGAAAACAAGGCAAATAAAGAGGGCATTGAGAAAATAGGAAAGGCAGGCAAACAAATAAAAAGTGGCAAGCCTGCATTGCAACAAGAATGACGGAGGAAAGCAATGACAGCAACTCTGCAAATACAATTTTTCGCAGGCCACTACCATTTAGCATGCCAGATCCACAGACGAAAGGCATTCGCTGGGAGAGGTGGATGAGGCAATTCAAACGCTACATGCGTGCGACATGCAAGGAGTATACAGACCAGCAGAGCATAGACCTGTTTTTAAACTTCATGGGCGATGAGGTCGAGGACCTGCTAGTGACGTTTCCCCCAGAACAAACATCAACATACAAAGGACTGATGAAGTGCCTCACTGACAAATTTGACCCTCAAAGAAATGTGGATTTTGAGAGGTACACATTTAACACCACATGCCAACTGGCAGAGGAGTCCCTTGATGATTTTGCAACCAGACTGCGCAAGCTGGTCACATACTGCGAATTTGAAAAATTTGACAATGTGCAGGCCATAAGGCTGTGCATCATCGAAGGCTGTCAGTCAGTGGAGTTCCGTGCCCGAATACTAAAAGAACCATGTACATTGGAGAAGATACTAACAATGGCCCGGGCAGAAGCCAGAGCAATAGCACATGCCCAGCTCATTGAAAACGGAAAAGCAAGAACAGTGGAACAGGCTAATCTCATCGCTGGGAATGCCAGGAAACGAGACAAAACACCGCCGACCCGGAAGCAGAAACAAGAAAGAACATGCTATCGCTGTAGGCTCGAATTCCCACATGCTGGTGCCTGCCCAGCGATGGGTCACAAGTGCAGGAAATGCAACAGGGAAAACCATTTTGCGAGTACCTGCATGAGTGGTCAATTCAAAAGTGAGCGAGGAAGACCTGCAACAGAATGGACAGCGACAAGTAGATACGCATGGCACATGGACACACAAAATCACAGTCCATCAGCTGAGTCAGATGGAACAAATCCGCAAGAGGCAGCAGAACGGCTGTACCTGATGTCAGACGCATCAACAGAAGGTCACACACCAGAACACATCCAACTGGTGGACAAACAACACATAAAGAAGACTGCGACGGTGAACATTGAGGTAGGGATCCATAACACCAGCTTTGTACAAGACAGTGGAGCTACAGGCAACATCATGTGCATGTCAGAATATGAAAAGATGAAACAGAAACCGCCACTATCACCGTCCACCGACGATGTTTTCATATGGGGCTCCAGGAAACCAGTGGTGAACATGGGGAAATTCATAGAGACACTAACATATAAAGGAAGGTCGATAAAAGAAGAAGTACACGTGCTATGCGGAGACATACCAGCACCGTGCCTCCTAAGCAATATCACGGCGCAGGTGATGGGTCTCCTAGCAATGACCTATCACATGTCAGAACGACAAAACATTTTGAGAGAACACCCAGCAATACTACAGGGACTGGGTAAAATGAAAGACAAACAAATAACACTACACATCAACGAAGCAGTCAAGCCAGTGGCTCAGCATCACAGAAGAGTGCCCATACACCTGCAGCCACAAGTGGAAGAGAAGATAAAAAGCCTACTTGAGCAAGACATCATAGAGCCAGCAGATGGACCAACGCCATGGGTATCTCCAATAGTGGCAGTACCAAAAAAAAGCACATCAAAAATTTGCATCTGCGTTGACATGAGGATCCCCAACATGGCAATTGAAAGGGAAAGACACCCGGGACCTCAATGACATGATCAGCTGTCTCACTGGAGCATGCCGGTTTTCAAAACTAGATCTATGCAAAGGATACCATCAGCTGGAGCTTGATCCACAATCACGATATATCACAACATTCTCCACTCACTTGGGTCTCTTTCGCTACAAGCGACTCAGCTTTGGAATATCATCAGCAGCAGAAATATTTCAAGAAACAATAAGACAGGTGATCAGGCCAGTAAAGAACAGTTTAAACTACAGTGATGATATCCTGGTATTTGGAAATATCAGATGAGGAGCATGACAACGCCCTGCCAGAGGTCTGTGGTCAACTGGAACAAGCAGGCCTGACCTTAAATGAGGACAAGTGTGAGCTGGGGAAGGGAGAACTGGTGTTCTTTGGACACATATTTTCAAAAAAAGGAATGAGGCCAGATCCCAGCAAAGTGGAGACACTAAAAAAAACAAAGCCTCCAGCAGACGTAGCAGAGGTGAGGTCATTTCTTGGGTTAGCGAGCTACTGCGCTCGATATATAAAAGATTTTGCCACAGTGAGCACCCCACTTCGAGACCTAATGAAGCAAGGTCAGAAATGTCTCTGGACCGATGAAGGTGACAAGGTGTTTGAGGCCATCAGAGATGCAGTCACAGCAGTTGATCATCTCGCATACTTCAACCCTTCGCTATGCACCGAGCTCACTCTCGATGCCAGCCCGGTGGGACTAGGAGCTATCTTAGCACATCACACGCCCGGAAGAGACTCGCCCAGGCAAGTTGTTGCGTATGCAAGCAAGAGTCTATCGGACATTGAGAGGGCATACTCGCAACCCGAGAAGGAAAGTTTGGCAGTGGTATGGGCATGTGAACACTACCACATGTTCATATACGGGAACCCCTTCACCATTGTAACTGACCACCAAGCACTAGTAACAATATATGGAAACCCTAACGCAAAAATGCCACCGCGCATAGAAAGGTGGGGAATACGACTGATGCACTATGACTTCAAGATAGTGCATAAACCTGGAAAGGAACACAACCCAGCTGACTACATGTCACAACATCCGTTGCCACGAGTACCTGAGGTCACCTCCATGGCGGAAGAGTACCTTAACTTCGTGTTAAGACAAAACACCCCCGCTCCAATAATACTGGCAGAGCTGGAGCGAGAGACAGCAAGTGATGCCACCCTACAAGCAGTAAAAGTAACAACAAGACAGCAACAGTGGAGACATGTGAACAACAGCAGCCCCATGGGGGAAGGAGTAAGAAAGGAGGAAGTGTTAGCATTTAAACAGATACAAGAAGAGCTGTCAGAAACAGAAAAAGGAGTTCTGCTAAGAAGAACAAGCATAATAATACCAAAAACGCTACGGCGGCAAACAGTGAATTTGGGGCACGAGTCCCACAGAAGCATAGTAGCAACAAAGAAGATGCTAAGGGAAAGAGTATGGTTCCCGGGGCTGGATCGACTGGTAAAAGACACAATAATGAACTGTCACCTATGCCAAATAATGAGAAGGCCAGCAAAGCCAGAGCAGCTGAGGATGTCCGACCTTCCGTGGGCAGTGTGGACAACAATGGCCACTGATTTCTATGGGCCACTGGACACTGGCAACTACCTTCTAGTAGTAATTGATGAATACTCAAGGTTCCCCATAGTACGACAAGTGTCATCAACATCAGCCACAGCAACGTTGCCAATATTAGATGACATATTCGCAGCATGGGGCTCCCAACAAACGATGAAAACAGACAATGGGCCACCCTTCTCGGGGGAGGAGTTTTGCAAATTCATGGCGTACCTGGGCATCCACCACAGGAAGGTAACACCTCTGTGGCCACAAGCAAATGGCATGGTGGAAAGATTCATGGGAAACATAAAGAAAGCAGTCCAACGTGCCAAACTGGCACAGATCTCTGTGCGCCAGGCACACTGTCAAATATTAAGAGACTACCGAAACACCCCTCACGGCTCAACGGGCAGATGCCCAGCAGAACTGGTGTTAAGACGTACAAGCAGGACGAGACTGCCCCAGCTAGAGGCAAAAGCACCGCCAGAGCACAACAGCATCGCCGCAAAAGACCAAGAGGCGAAGACAAAAATGAATAAGTATGCGGACGCAAGGAGACATGCCACGTTAGCAACACTGAAGCAAGGGGGCTTAGTACTGGTGTGTCAAAGGCAAGCCAGGAAGTCCGACAGCATTTTCTCACGTGAACCTCTAACAATAACAAATGTCAAGGGGCCCATGATAACAGCGGCGTCAGGCCCCTACCGGATCACGAGAAACAGCTCACATTTCAAGGGACTCCGAACTTCAGATGAGGACGAAGGAGAGGCAGCTCCCAAGAGCAATGCAAAAGATGTCAAACAGGAAGTCATGGACAGCATGGAAGGGACATCACACCACTGCGATAGACGAGATCCAGTAGACGAGATGCAGAATGCAGACACAGAAGTGACATATCCAAAGAGAGTGAGCCGAAGGCCAAAGAGGCATATCGAGGAAATATAATAGTGGGGCAGCAAATGACAATAATGACAGGGACTTCTGTCCCATGGTCTGCCAGGATATTTTCTCTCTCCATGTCTCTCTCTCTCTCTCTCTCTCCAGTCAGGGAAGTGGACGGGACACTTGGTGGCCGACCAGAGACGCGAGGGGATGTGCCTGCGAGCACGAAGTGGGAGCACGAAATAAAGAAGCAGAAAACCCTTACCGGTGTCCTGGCATCTCCTTGGTATCAGGGATGCTGCAGGGATGCGACAGACCAGATTTACAAAAGTATCACCCAACGCTGGGCCGGAGGCAGAAATGCACTGCATGACAGGGAGGTAGCAGGAGTGCACCATATCTACAGAGATATGGCAGTCTCCTTCCCTCGAATGTGAAAATTACAGTTTAGGAATATATATAGTCGTGGACCTTGATGTTACATGTCAAAACATAAATATGCAAAATCTGTTTACTGGTATCAAAAATATTTTTTTATTTATTGTTATTTTTTATTGTTACACATGATTTTTACTAGCTATATACATTAAAAGAAAAACATGTGTACCTCTATATTCAAATTTGTATTGTAATCAGGCACACAAAGTTCAAAAAATCAGTTGTCATATTGACCCATTATCAGATATATTTTACACAATATCAATAATACATGGTATTGAAATATAGATATTCACAATGTTTAGATTTTGTGTCTTTTTTTCCCAAACATACAAAAATGGATAGATAATCAATTCATTATATACAGAGGGCATTCAATATTGGCATGGCTCTTGAGATTCTATGTCCCATTATATACAGAGGGCATTCAATATTGGCATGGCTCTTGAGATTCTATGTCCTACGCGCGTTTCGGCTGTACGCCTTCATCAGGAAGCCATGTATTTTGTCAATGGAAACCTCTTAGAGTTCCACAGAAGAAATAGCTTCTAGGATGATGATGGACCTCAAAGCCGATATAGAATAATGCGTTCTTTCGTCTATTGAGATCAGAACTGGGTGCAACGAACACTGTATATTTCAAGCGGTCCAAAATAGGAGACCAGATAACAGACAATGGAAGTGCCAGTCAGTAGTTTAATTGAAATTTACTATTTAAATAAAGCTGAAAGGATGCATCTGATGTCAAAGGTACGCATTTGATCAATGAAATCAAAGGGTTCACGAGATTACTGTGAGTAAAGAGAAAAGAGCCGGTCTAACGGCATGACCGAAGTCAAGCGGCCACCAAAGTCCCAGGATGCTTGGATAGAGTAGATGTATATTACCGCACCTCCATACCGGGCGCCGCCTGCAAGACATAGCAACACGGTCACCGTCCCGTGGTATAAAAAAGCCAGACAAGAGTCTCCTTCCCTCTCCCTAGCACCAGAGCAACATTTTGCTGCCGAGTGCCACGCACACACTTTTGCACAATAGTGCAAGAGTGTGTGAGTGGCTCTTCTTTAGGTTTGGTACTGGAAGGATTGCCTTCCAGTACAAAATACTGTGCCTAGACAACTTTTAAAACTGTTCCTACTTTGCATGTGTGCTATACAGAACAGCACATGCAAAGTAGGAAAAGAAAAGAGAAATGAAAAAAATTCTCCTTTTAACACCTGCTTTTAAGTGGCATTAATTTTTGATGCAAAACCCTGTCCAATATTGTTAATAGATATGGTTTAGCATAAAAAAGCACGGGTGTTAACGCCCATGTGCCAGCCATGCCAAGTCCTGGTTCTGCTGCTTTACATTACTTTTTGACAACTTTCTAGCGTATGCATAGGAAATAAAAACAAAAACATTTTTGCTTCTTTGAATCACTTTTGTGATTCAAACACAGGACAAAATGTTTGTAAACCTGTTCCGTGGTATTTTACGCAATCATTTTTTTCCGAAAGTCCATGACGTTTGCAAGCAACAAAAATCAAGATTTGTATTTTCTGTAAAATAGACAAAATTATCTCTTTGACTTCAGGTCTGAGGACCTGACCAGTGCACTGTGAGGCATACCAAGCCCGCTGCTGCTTCAGTGATTCCGCGCAGTGATTTTATGCTTGTCCATCATTTATTGATTCGCTGGCATGCTGTTCATGCCGCATGAATTATAGAATGCGGTTTGAAAAGAAGCAGGGAGCCATGGACAGGAAGACAACAGCACTTGACGCACTCAATAAAAGTACAACCACAGTTCCGTTTTTTTATTACATTTAACATGTTCTATTTGGTGATGTGATGTGCATAATTACTGACACTCAAACAGAAACATCGCCCTGCCGTACGTGAAAGAGTGGAAATCCTTTCAAATGTAGGGGCATATTATCAAGGGCTCGATCGCCGCTTTAGCGGGACTTTTTCCCGCTAAAGCGGCGATATTTCAAACGCCCTATTAGCAAGCTGTCGCTAACTGCTGTTAGCGACAGCTTCTAGGCGATAGCGACCGGGTTGGGTGCCGCTTTGCATGCCAGCGATATTTATCGCTAATGGCATGCAAAGTAGGCGTTCCCAACCTAAAAGCGACTGGAAACAGTCGCTAAGCTCGCTATCGCCTATTAGCGAGGCAGGGGAGGTGATTAACGAACCAGCGCTAAACACGTTTAGCGCTGGTTTGTTAATGCCTCGTCTCACCCTGACTTAGCCACGTAATCCAATGGGAGGTGGATTACATGGCTAAATCCCCCTCGCCCTATCGCCAAGCTAACACTGGTCACAGTGTGAATATCGCTTGTTTTCAAGCGATATTCACACTGTTCTCCAGGGTTTCTATCGCTTTGGAGATAAGCGTTGCTGATAGCACGCTATCTCCGCGATAGAAACCTGCGATAGCCGGCGATAATTATCCTAGCGCTAACTGCACTTAGCGATAATTATCGCCGGTTATTGCTAATAGGCCCCCCAGTTCTATATTTTTAATACTAAAAGCCTGATCCATTGAGTTGAAATATATTGCACTATTATGAATACACAAATCGCTGCTAATGAAAAAGACGTACATAACTTAGAAAACACGCACTATATTCTGTTTGCTGTCTGATCGGCACTTGGCAAAACATTCAGGAGAGGATTAAATCGAGAGGCGATTATTCAAAAGACGTCAGACAAGAGCGAGCAAGCGATGGCATGCACTCTAGCAGGGGATTGTGGGGCATATTAGCAAGGGCACTATCGCCGCTTTAGCGGCACTTTTTGCCGCTAAAGCGGCGATATTTCAAACGCCCTATTAGCAAGCTGTCGCTAACTGCTGTTAGCGACAGCTTCTAGGCGATAGCGACCGGGTTGGGTGCCGCTTTGCATGCCAGCGATATTTATCGCTAATGGCATGCAAAGTAGGCGTTCCCAACCTAAAAGCGACTGGAAACAGTCGCTAAGCTCGCTATCGCCTATTAGCGAGGCAGGGGAGGTGATTAACGAACCAGCGCTAAACACGTTTAGCGCTGGTTTGTTAATGCCTCGTCTCACCCTGACTTAGCCACGTAATCCAATGGGAGGTGGATTACATGGCTAAATCCCCCTCGCCCTATCGCCAAGCTAACACTGGTCACAGTGTGAATATCGCTTGTTTTCAAGCGATATTCACACTGTTCTTCAGGGTTTCTATCGCTTTGGAGATAAGCGTTGCTGATAGCACGCTATCTCCGCGATAGAAACCTGCGATAGCCGGCGATAATTATCCTAGCGCTAACTGCACTTAGCGATAATTATCGCCGGTTATTGCTAATAGGCCCCCAGTTCTATATTTTTAATACTAAAAGCCTGATCCATTGAGTTGAAATATATTGCACTATTATGAATACACAAATCGCTGCTAATGAAAAAGAGCGTACATAACTTAGAAAACACGCACTATATTCTGTTTGCTGTCTGATCGGCACTTGGCAAAACATTCAGGAGAGGATTAAATCGAGAGGCGATTATTCAAAAGACGTCAGACAAGAGCGAGCAAGCGATGGCATGCACTCTAGCAGGGGATTGTGGGGCATATTAGCAAGGGCACTATCGCCGCTTTAGCGGCACTTTTTGCCGCTAAAGCGGCGATATTTATATCGCCCTATCAGCAAACTGTCTCTAACAGCAGTTAGCGACAGTTTGCGGGCATTAGCGCCCGTTTTTTACCGCTTTGCATGTCAGCGATATTTATCGCTAATGACATGCAAAGTGGGCGTTCCAACGAACAAACCTGGGAAACACTCGCTAACAGGCCTATCGCCTATTAGCAAGGTGGGCCATGGCCCCAGTTAGCGACGTGAAAAGTCGCGCTAACCGGGTCATCGCTATTTATTTAACACCTGCAATTAGCAGGTGTTAGCCATACCTAACATGGGGGGTGGATTATGCTGATACGACCACAGGGTCGTATCAGCAAGGTGTTCTCCCTTCTCCATGCAACATTGCTGGTTTTTCAGCGATGTTGGCCCATTTCTCCGCTTATCGCTGGAATATTCATCGCCATAGCGCTAATCGTTGCTAATACAGCGTTAGCGTGGCGATATATTCCAGCGATAGCCGGCGATAAAAAAAGTCAGGCTAAGCAGGGTTAGCGATGATTATCGCCTCTTCTTGCTAATATGCCCCTGAGTGCCATTGTGAAAATGCTCTTGCAATGAGATTGTTAAAGGATTCCGAGCCAGCAGTGTGAATGGAAAGGTGAACAATAGGGTAGTGGTGTGCCAATCAGCAGAGAGCCCTCGTGAATACAAATGGCTGAACTAGAGGAGAAATAAACAGTGAGTGGCTGATATATGTCTTTCTAAGCCGGTTAACACTTTTCAGGCAGTTTCCTCTAGCAGCAAATACTCCCGTACATCGGATTTAAATCTGAAATGGTCCATTACTTGAAATAGTCATTAACTGCACCTTCCTCCACTTGGTATGAATGTTGGAAAAAAATGAGTTGAATCTGGCTGCTTTTACTTATCAAGCTTGGTGGTGTTTTCTCAATGCGTGGGACTAATAACTACATAGTACATCACAAAAAGGTATGGTGCTGCTCGAATAGACCAACGTATCACAACGGAGACAGAATCCTACATTTTGGGACAGAAATCAATTTTTGGGGTATTACACATAGCAGAAAAATGGGAAAAGATGGCTTTCTGGTTTTTCTGCTATGTGTAATACACAAAAATTGACTTCTGTTCTAAAATTTTGAATTCTGTCTCAGTTGTAATACGTTGGTCTATTCCAGCAGCACCGTACCTTCGAAGGGACGTACGGGAGCATTTTGTGATAACAAGTAATAACTGCGTATACTGGGACACTGACTCTGCTGTCACCTTGTGTCAAATCTGTAAGGACTAAGAGATATCTTGCACTGCACTGTTCTGGGGGCGAGCATAACTGGAGTAATTGGTTCTAGCATGACTAATCGTAATTACAGCAAAATTACTCTCAAATATGCATAATTACATTAGAAGCTATTTTCATATTACAAAATGTACCTTCGCATCCTAAATGGGCTTAGAATGCGTTTTGCATGAAGAAAAAAATAACACTAAAAGCTACAGAACATGAATTGCAGTAGCCAGCAGCCGCTTGCTCTCTCATAGATCATTGTTCCTATGCTCCCACCCTAGGATTTTTGCCCAGTTTACTCTTAATTTTTCAAGAAGGCGTAACCGCTTAATTTTGGTAATTTAACATTACAAGAGCAATGTGTAATTTCTGAAATTACCCCTGTGTAATTTCATTTTTGACTAGGCCTACACTGTTGCCTTTCACTGTAGTTATTGCAGCATGTTCAGGCTATTTTGGGCAAGGTAACCTTGCCAACTTCTTTGTCCTTATTTACAACAAAAAGCCACAATCTACACAGTACATGTACTGCTACAACTGGATGAAGATGTACCTGTTTATGGAGTTCACAAACATTACCAGTTATACGTCAAGAAATATGCCAGTGTCAATCAATCAATCAGGGTTTTTGTAGCGCACTACTCACCAGCAAGGGCCTTAAGGGCCTTGGTGGGGGGTAGGTGAGCAGCTCCGTTAGGGTCATTCGAAGAGCCAGGTCTTGAGGTCTCTTCTGAATTGGTGCAGTGTTGGGCTCCGTCGGAGGTGAAGGGGGAGTTCGTTCCAGGTCTTGGCTGAGAGGTAGGTTAAGGATCTTCCACCAGCTCTGGTCCTGTAGAAACAAGGGACGGTGGCTAGGGCGAGGTCGGCTGAGCAGAGGTTTCTCTTGGGGACGTGGAAGGAGATTCTGTCGTTGAGCTATTGGGGTCCGGTGTTGTGGAGGGCTTTGTAGGTGTGTGTGAGCAGCTTGAAGGTTAATTTGTTTTTCAATGGTGAGCCAGTGGAGGTCGCAGAAGGGTTGGGTGATGTGGTCGTGTCATTGGAAATCAAGGATAAGTCTGGCTGCAGCGTTCTAGACGGTCTGGAGTTTGCAGAGGAGGTTTTTGTTGATTCCGGCGTAGAGAGAGTTGCCGTAGTTCAGTCTGCTGGTGATGAGTGTGTGGGTGACGGTTTTCCTGGAGTCTAGGGAAATTCACTTGAATGTCTTGTGAAGTATGTGGAGGGTGTTGAAGCATGTGGAGGATATGGCGTTGATGTGGTGGTTCATGGTGAGTGAAGAGTCGAGTATGATGCCGAGACTGCGTGCGCGGTCCGTAGGGGTGGGTGGGTGGGTGTCCGAGGGCGGGGGGGCACCAGGTGTTGTTCCATGCAGATGGGGTGGAGCCGAGGATAAGGACTTCTGTTTTCTTGGAGTTGAGCTTCAGGCAGCTGTTGCTCATTCAGGTCGCGACCGCTTTCATCCCTTCTTGGAATTTGTGCCTGGTGATGTCAGGTTACTTGGTGAAGGAGAGGATGAGCTGGGTGTCATCAGTGTAGGAGACGATGTAGAGATCGTGGTTTCTGACGATGGTTGTGAGGGGGGCCATGTAGAAGAAGAATGTGGGGCTGAGGGAGGATCCTTGGGGAACTCTGCGTCTGATCCCTGTCGGTTCTGAGAGGAAGGGTGGGAGTCTTATTCTCTGTGTTCTGCCTGTTAGGAAAGAATGTATCCAGTCTAAGGCCTTTCCTTAGATGCCTGCATCGTGGAGTCTTGTGGCTAGTGTGCGGTGGGAGTCTGTGTCAAAGGCAGCTGACAGGTCCAGGAGAATGAGGGCTGCCGTGTGGCCTTGGTCGAGGAGGGCGAGGATGTCATCAGTGGCAGCAAGGAGGGCGGTCTCGGTGCTGTGGTTGCTGCGGAATCCGGACTTAGAGGTGACAAGGATGCTGTGGGTTTCTATGAAGCATGCTAGCTGGGTGTTGACGCCCTTTTCGATGACTTTGGCAGCAAAAGGAAGCAGTGAGATGGGCTTGAAATTCTTAAGGTCCGACGGGTCTGTGGTAGGCTTCTTTAGGAGGGGGTTGACTTCGGCGCACTTCCAGTTGTCGGGGAATGTGGCTGTGTCAAGGGAGCAGTTGATAGTTCGGCGTAGCTCGGGTGCGATGGCAGTGGTGGCCACGTGGAAGATGTGCGGCAGGCAGGGGTCAGAAGGTGCTCCGGAGTGGATGCTCTTCATCGTCTTTAACGTGTCTTCTGTGGTGAGAGGGGCCCAGGTGAGAAGGGTCTGTTGGGTGGCGTCGTTGGGGGTTGAGGTGGTGCCATGGTCTTGATCGTAGAAGCTGTCATAGAGCATCTTGATCTTGAGGTGGAAGAAGGAGCTGAGTTTGTTGCAGAGGTCTGGGGAGGGAGGGACGTCGGTTGTTTCGCTGTTAGGTTTGGCAAATTCCTGTATGATGGCAAAGAGTTCCTTGGAGTTGTCGGTGTTGGCGAGGATTCTGTCTTTGTTGATTTGATGAGTTGGTGGTGAGCTGTGATTGCTGTTTTGTAGGTGGCGCGTGCTTTCAGGGTTGCGCTGTTTCTCCACGTCTTCTCCAGCCGTCATCAGGTGCGCTTGGATTCTTAGAGCTCTGTGGTGAACCAGTTGGCTTTCTTGTTGTGTTGTCTTGTGGTGTTCTGAAGGGGGGCGAGAGTGTTGGCGCAAATGGTGATCCATTGGTGGAGGTTGCTTGCCGCTGTGTTGGCATCTGTCATAGTAGGAGGTGGAGTGCAGGTGAGGGCGGAGTTGTGGAGTTCTTTGGAAACTTTGTTCCAGCTTCTGCGTGGGAGTCGGTGCGTGGGCTTGGGTGTGGTGGGTTTCGTAAAGGAGAAATGGATGCAGCGGTAGTCGGTCCAGAGCAGTTCTGTGGTGTGACTGAAGCGAAAGTTATTTCCCCGGCGAAGATGGGGTCGAGTGTGTGTCCTGATATGTGAGTGGGGGTGGAGACAAGTTGTTTAAGCCCAATGTTGGTGAGGTTCTCCAGGAGGACGGTGGTGTTGGGATCGCTGTGGTTGTCCAGGTGGAAGTTCAGGTCTCTGAGCAGTATGAAGTCCTTAGAGGCGAGGGCGTGGGGTGCGATGTGGTTGGCGATGACGTTGGTAAAGGGGATGCGGGGTCCAGGCGGTCTGTAGGCAAGTGTTTTGCGGAGCGTCGTTCTGGGGTTGGGCTGGATCTGGAAGCGGATGTGTTCCATGGGGGCGAGGTGTGGTCCAAGTTGGTGTCAGTCGAGGGAGCTTTTGTGGACGATGGCGGGGCCTCCTCCTGGTTGGCTGGGGCGGTCTTTCCTCAGGATCTTGTATCCAACGGGGATGGCGGTTGCGATGTCGGGTGCGGAGCTGGTGTTGGTCCAGGTCTCTGTGAAGAAGGTGACGTCGGGCGTGTGAGTGTTGAGGAGGTCCCAGACTTCTACGGCGTGTCTGTGCAGGGAGCGTACATTGAGGAGGATGCAGTCCAGTGGTTTGTGTGCACTGTCATCCGGTGGGCTGGAGGCTACTGCTGGGGTCCGGAGGTGGGTGAAGGTACGGCGGCAGTGTCGGCAGGAGATCATGCCTTGAGTGTTGCTTAGCATCGAGAGCTGGCAGTTGTTGTTGCGTCTGGGGTTGAGTGCGTGGAGAGTGCTGAGGACATAGCAGCGGGGGATCGGGGGACCAGAGTCCCTGGTGCTAGTCATGGTCGGGTTGCGAACAGGCGCAGACGGGCTTGCCTTTGGCACGCTTTCTGTGTGCCACCGGCACACCTGTTGCGTGTATACTCTGTGCACCTACACAGCGGCAGCCATTAGGTAGGGGTCGCGGGGAGGGCGGTCAGCTGGGAGAGGGGAGCAGTAATGACAAGCTGGGGAGGGGTCGCTGGGCCAGCAGCGGCGGGGAGCACGGGAAGAGGGAGCGGGGAGGGCAAGAGGAAAAAAGGGGGAAACAAGGCAAAGAAACAGAGGCACAAGAGAAAAAGGCAGAGAGAAAAGAGGCAAAAACGAGGGAGAGAAAGGCAAAGAAACAGAGGCACAAGAGAAAAAGGCAGAGCGAAAAGAGGCAAAAACGAGGGAGAGAAAGGCAAAGAAGCAGAGGCACAAGAGAAAAAGGCAGAGCGAAAAGAGGCAAAAACAAGGGAGAGAAAGGCAAAGAAGCAGAGGCACAAGAGAAAAAGGAAGAGAGAAAAGGGGAAAAAACAAGGGAGGGAAAGGCAAAGAAGCAGAGGCACAAGAGAAAAAGGCAGAGAGAAAAGGGGAAAAAACAAGAGAAAAAAGGCAGACACGAAAATTATACAGAGCCGAGCGGAATAGCAGAAGAGCAGGGTGATCTTCCACTAGACCACCAGGGATGAGGTGCAGGCAGGTACCTGCGGGTGGAGGAGGGCCTCGAACACCTACCTGGAGGGCTCAAGCTGACGCTAAGGGCAGCGCCTTAACAGTGGAGCTGTACGGGGGGAGAGCAGTGATTCTGACCAGGGGTCAGAGGTCTTGGTCCAGTTTCAACTTTCTATTGTGTTGGAGGTATTTCAGACACACCTACTTGAACATTTTTGGCCCTCAGGTAGTTAAGGGTTATCCACCTATCATGCGGAGTTGTGGAAATGGACGTCTTCCATGCCTCCTCCCTCATATCATACCTGGGGGAAGGACCCATGTTGGCACACAATCAATCCTGCCAGAAATGGATTGGTTTTGATTAGTTCTCCTTAGCCTGCCCCCAAGGTAGCGCATGGATCCAGATTGTTATTCTATAGGCTTTTATTGTACACCAATATAGTACTACACATTTGAAGAACAGTGGTTGGATAAATCATGTGTCAATTGCCTGCAGGAAACATAAAGAATGTATACAAAATATAAAAAAGGAAATATTTATTCCTACTGATCCTGGCTCTAATTATCAGAACCGCGATAATCTGCCATAAGGAGAGATGAAATTCAGACAGTGGCACACGTTATATTTACTTCAGTTAAGTATAACTGGTGAATTTAAGTAGTTTGTTACAATGTTACAATTTAACAGAAATTTTATGGTAGCTATAACATTGCTGTTGGACTTGGCCCTTCCTGCAGGGCCAACCCCAAACTTTTTGCCTTCAATCCTCCCATTTTTTCTGACATTGTTTTAGTTGGCCTTTGGACTCTGTGCACTTTACCACTGCTAACCATTGCTAAAGTGCTTTTGTTCTCTCCTCTAAGGCTGGAAAAATTGGCATATACCCATTTGGCACAATAAATGTGCTTCTAAGTCCTTAGTAAAGTGGTACTACTTGGACCCAGGGCCTTGTAAATTAAATGCTATTAGTAGGCCTACAAAAGCAAAAAGAACAGATGATAGACGGAATACTGAACAAACCAAACTTTCACCCCCAGTCAATGGATTTAATCCAGATCTGGGTGACTGTGGGTGAATATTTGACAATGTTCATCATTCCGTCCATCATTTTTTTGTTCTTATTAGTGGGCCTACAGCACTGGTTGTGCCACCCACTTAAGTAGCCTTGCAAACCTGTCTCAGACCTGGCATTGCAGCTTGTGTGTGCAGTTTTAAACTGTCATTTAGACCAAAATAAACCTTTTGCCTGGCCCAAACCTTCCTTTTTAGGTCTCGCCTAGGAGGGCCTTTAGCCATCGGTCTTCACTTTTCAAGCACTGTACTCGTGCTTGTGGCGGCATCCACCTTGCGGGAGCGAGCAGCGGCGCGCCACAAGCACGAGTGCAGTGCTTGAAAAGTGAAGCCTGCGCGCGCGCGCATGCATTTTTTGAGTTTCAGCATTAGGAGGCATTGTTTGAGTTTCAGCATTAGGGCTCTTGCCGGCTCTCGTAGCGCGTGTGTGGCTCCAGGCGCAGTCTCTACCCCGCTAGAGCTATCAGTCTGTGTGCAGCTCCGACAGTCTCTCCACGCGGGCTCAGGCACTCTGTCTCTCCCCGGATCCCACGGTCTCGCCCGCACTCTGCGTCCAGTCCTTCCTCTTCGCGACAGAGACACTCAGACTGAAAGTGGCAGCTCCAGAATCGCGTCTGTCTCATCCGAGAGCCCTGCTTCCTCCTCTACCGTGCCTGCCTGTAACTTATCCCCACCCCGACTCTTCTGCCGCGCTGCCTCCGGGCTTCTCTCCTCATTCTCTCACCTTAGTCTTTCCCGCTTCTCCATTCCCATTCTCTGCTTCCACCCCTGCTCTCTCTGTGGCTTCCCTTCCTTTCTCTGACTTCTCTCACTCTCTTCTTCGCTCCTTCACTCACCCTGGCTAACTTATCTCTCCCCTCTCACTATCTCTATCTCCTCTTTTTCACACTAAAGGCTCCCTTCCACTCTCCCCTCTTTCCAAAGCTGCAAAGTTTTGAGACTCCTTATGTATGACATTTCCATGTTTCGGGTGTGTTTGTATGTGACATTCACATGCTTTAGCAGTGACGCTTTAGCACGAGTAGAGCCACGTAGTAATGCTCAATTAATGAGATAAATTGCAGAAATGATTGGGTGACACCTTCAGACATTACTAGGGTTTTCAGCCAACATCAAAGCTGCATTATGGGGCACGTAGTTTCGTTCTTAAATATTACTGGAGACTACAAAAGCGGCACGGGATTAAAGTGGTAGATAATGCCACCCTGGCTACACTTTACTTTAAGTCCAGGCAGAAGCAAGCGTGTGTGTTAGGAGTTGAGGGGTTAGATGCAGCATCGTGTTTGCTGCTGCTGAGTGATTGCAAAGTAGATAGATCAACCCTGGTGTCTGTGACCACATTTTCAAAGACCAGAGAAGAACACCCTCATTTTATGAACTTTATTCTCTGCTAGGTTATACTGCTGTTCAGACTAGGTGTTGCCATTTGCAACTTCATTTTTTTTTCCGCTGTAAAATTAACAGAACAAGAATAGCTTCACACACATGGTTGTTGTGTGCTCAGAACCATGTGCATACAAAAACATGCTTCCAGCGCTGCAACATTATTTTTAAAAAACAGCCAGACGTGATGATGTAACGGAATCTAATTAAAAACACGGTATATTCCAACTTCAGGTGGATTGATGAGTTACTCATTAAAACGCAGCAAGCAATAACTTTTTTTAAATGGACAAGAAAAGTCACAGTGTTGAGCACACAATCACCTCGGTATTTAAATACAGCAGTAGAGGGCACGGGCACTGTCTCCAGCCAAAACACACAGAGATCTCTGCTCGCGCTTCGCCTCTCCTCCACCTCAGAGACAGATGACCTCGCACTGGCTGGCACACTGCCATGCAGAGAGTACCTGGAGCAATGTAAAGGCACAAAGGAGCTATAAAAATTGCGCGACACAGCATTTCAGTGCTCTCATGCTCAACAGAAGCTCATATCCCCTGACTCTTGACTTACTCAATCTGCCATCATGGACACGTTCACTAGGCCCTTGGTAGCGCTTCCTTCGGACACTGGCACCAACACCACTGCAAGAGGTCTGGGGTATCAGTTCAGACAGCATGCTAAAAGTAGAATCCATGTTGTGGAAACACACCTAACAATAACATAACATCAACTTCTCTGAGTGGACAACTAAAACCACATGTCTCTTTACCACCAGCAAGCACAGTGCAGTCCGGCGTCTTAAAAAATCTATCATTTTGAAATGTTCTGCAATAATATTTATTCTGATTACTCAGTGCAAGCCAAGGCTCAGATAAGAAAATAGACGTGTGGGACTCAAGTTCATTTATTTCCAAATTGAGTAGTTTGTATACTTACATACAAGAATGGTGAAGCTGAGGAGCCAGACTTAAACCCAGAAACCCTTAAAGCATTGGCATAGCCAATAGGTCTCGCTTTTGGGACCTTATCCGTATTTTGTTATGCAGCACAATATCCTTGGTGCAACAACATCAACTGTTGCATGGCTAAACACTTATAACGTCCCAAAGGCGAGACCTGTTGGCTATGCCAATGCTTGTTAATACATGTAAGTCACCCATAGGGTAGGCCCTAGACAGCTCAGAGATCAAGGTGCAGTGTATTTAAAAGTTGAACATTGACTTTGAAGTTTTAGATGTCCTGGTAATGAAAAACTCTTACATTCGTTGTTCACTTCTGAAAAGGCCTACCTCACCCGTAGGAGAACATTGGAGTTGCCTAATTTAATTTAATAAGCTGTAACTGGCAATTTTTACAAGGTAGACAGTTCGAGTTTGGTGTCTAAAGAATTACAATTCAGAGGCCACTTTTATGGTAAAGTCAGATTTATAATCACAAGTCTAAAAATGTCATTTTTAGAAAGTTGGCATTTTCCTCACTTAACCATTTGGTGCCTGTAGCCTGATCCTGGGTCACATGACTAGGTGTAGCTGGCAGTTGGTCTTTGGGTGTTGCTCCCAGACAGTGGGACAAAGGGAAGCTTGGTGGTGGCAAAATGATCCATTCTGAGTTAAAGAGGGGGAGGAGCTGTCACCTACCACACTTGCACATCACAAAGGCTCTGGCTGAGCACTCTCACAAAGGGCATGTCACTAGTCTATTGTGACCCCAGAAAATATGAGGACAGGACAGAGAGGAAGGGGATGCCTTATACCCAAGAGGAGGGGGGAAAGCCTCTAGAAGTTTCTGCCCATTTCAAAGGCACAACTGAGTATAAATATTGGACCTCTGTCACCAACTTTTCAATACACTTCTGGACCTGAGGATTCCAGGAAGCACTACCACTCTGCTGGACTGCTGCTCTTAATGACTTCTGCCCTGCTGTGATAATCAGATCCCTGTTGTCCTTTCCTGGGTGAGAAGGACTGGACATGCATCTGTTGAACCCAGGACCACCAGAGTGACTCCAAAGGCTAGTTGGCTGGCTTCCTGACTTGAGCCTCAGGGACAGAACACTCCAACAACCTCGACCCCATCACCTGAACTCTGCCATCTTTGAGTCTACCCTGCCAAGTGGTGCCACCCTAGTTCTGGTCCCTTGGAAGCAGGGATAAGGTGCTCAGCCAGCCTCTGTGTATCCAGCAGAACCAACGCATCTCCTCCGCAGCGTGGCGCAACCTGAGTAGAACCAACCATCGCTACTGCTTCGTGGATTGGTACCACCTTAAGATCTGCATTGCATCACAGCCCATTGCCCCATTGGAACCGCAGCTGCACGACGCATCCTCAGCACAGGCCCTCGTTTCCCTCGTTGACAGCAGTCTTGGTGATGATCCTGTACTCAACATCGCAGTCTCACAACTCCTCGGAACTGATGCTCCGCCATGACTGCGCGACACATCTTTGCCATCAGACTTCACATCAGAAGCCCCAATCAATGGAATCTTCATAGATGACATAGGACCTCACACCGCAGCCTCACCACATCTCAGAACTGATGCATTCCTTCAGCTCCGCGACACATCTTCGACGTGGACCCTAGCAATGCTCCTCAAACCAGGGTTTAAGAGATGTTGTTCAGTGGGCCTAACTGGGTCACTGTACCTGGCCCACGCTCCATTGCGGTCGGCCTGATCTTGTAACTTTGTCTCAGTCCAGCATGACCAGATATCCACAGTTGACTTTTTGTGCTTTTTGGTGCTATTTTCACTGAAATCTTTAAAATTGCATATCGCCTGTACTTTGTTTGGATTTGATTTAATCTTTTTCTTTTAGGTCTTATTTTATTTATTAAAATAACTCTATTTCTCTAACGTGGTGTTTTTCACTTTATTACTGTTTGAAGTGTTGCACAAATACTTCACACATTACCTCTAGGTTAAGACTGACTGCCCTGTGCCAAGCTATCAGAGGGTTGAGCACAGGTTACTTTACAGTTTGATTGTGGTTGCTACTTTACCAGGGCTCACACCCCATTCAAACAACAACCCAGTTATTTACAATTGCTTTAACCTTTGTTTTTTTAGTGAATATAAATATTCGTATATCTATATAGCTATATATTTCTAGTTCCATAGCGGTTCGCCGACATGCTCTTGCCCAGAAGTAGTGCTAGGCTTCTATTCAATGGCAGCTTCTCTCGATTCCAACACATCCAAAAGCCTTTCCTCAAATCCCAAAAAGGTGACAGCACACTAACAGGGAATTTTCTGTGCAAAGTCCAGTTTATTGCTTACATCAGCTCTGAGACCTGGTGTGTTTCAGTTACCTCCATAGCCTTGCTCACAGACAAACAGTCACCATTGTCCCACAGAATCAATCAATATCAATCAATAAGCTTTATTTTGGTTGAGAACCATAAAAGCAAGATTAAAAACAGTAAAAGATTTCCTTCAAGTGGATTCCCCCTGAGTCAAGGAAGACAGTCACCCACGCACTCATCACCAGCAGACTGGACAATGGAAATGCACTCTACGCCGGCATCAACAAGTCCCTACTCCGCAAACTCCAGACAATACAGAACACCGCCGCCAGACTCGTCCTCGGCATCCCCGACACGAACACATCAGCCAACACCTACGAAGTCTCCACTGGCTCCCCGTGGAGAAAAGAGTCACTTTCAAAATCCTCACTCACGCCTACAAATGCCTACACAACAACGGACCCAAATACCTCAACGACAGAATCAACTTCCACGTACCCAAAAGAAAACCTCCGATCTTCCAACCTCGCACTGGCCAAAACCCGCGCATCCACAGAGCCAGAGCAGGCGGAAGATCCTTCTCTCACATTGCAGCCAAGACCTGGAACGAGCTACCGGCAGACATCAGACACGCCCTCCCTGAACACCTTCAGGAAGACCCTCAAGACCTGGCTCTTCGGCTAAACAGATCTGCTGACCCCCCCTCCCCTCAGCGCCTTGAGACCCTCACGGGTGAGTAGCGCGCTTACAATTCCCTGATTAAAAAGATTGAAAAAGAAAAATCCGCATAAAAGGTTAACATTTCGATGTCTTATAATTTCCTTCAGAGAAATGTTGTAGCTTACAAGGTCACACACCAGATATAAAATGTTAAAAACCATAAAAATAAAAGCAAACAACAGATTGTCAGGAAGAACATCATGCAGGGCAGGAAGATATTTACATCTTGCCTATAAGGTTTAGGGTTCATAAAACCAATGATAGACTTAAAAACTGAGAAATGTCATGCAAATTGCATTGCACGACATAAAATGTGAGAGATAATAAAATATAAGAGGCCAGAAAAGCTTCACAAAAGCCACCCACAATCTAAGATCATGAGTGGTGAGGGAATGGGCCAAAATGAGTGACATGTGCTACAATGTGCTCGCGAGTTCCTTGAAAGGAACATCAAAGGAAGCTTTGTCAAAACCTAATTACAGTTGGTTCATAATATTGGCTCTTATACACCAACTCTAATGTATGAACTTGGCTACAGCACAGACAAGGGTTTCAGTAGTGTCTGCGTGCAGCAATCTAAGTGCCACGTTACATTGTTAGTTCCCAGTTGCCTACAAATTGTGATTAGCCACTGTTTTCTCGGGCGTTCATACCCCAGATAAAAGAAGTAGTGAAGTAGAGTTTTGTCTGCCTGGAGGCAAACAGTACCCAATTCAGTGGAGTATTCTACTTCTCACAGAAGCTCCTCATGGGGAAAGTACCATGATGAAACTTGATGTACAACTTCCTAGCTGGAGGCCCGAGACATAATCAAGGAAACCTTCGAAGTCACTCTAGTTTTTGACATCCATAAAAGTGAGGTGAGAGTGTCTTAATGCTCACGTCTGATGCCCATATGAGTGCCCAATATATTTCCTTCACATAGGTTATGGATGTAGGTTTCTGTTGGGCCTCAGTACCCCAATACTCCTCCAAGCCCAATAATGTCAAGGATGCTTTTAGGTCAATTACCCAATCAATTTTCCTGCCCTTGTCCATAGCCACAATTTCTTTGAAGGCACAGTAGTTATTTTTCCAAAGCTGGAATATTTCTCAATCTCTGCCAAAAAAGGATAGGGCGTAATTCAGTCTTGCTCCTAATTGGGTTTATACCTATATCCCAAAACAATGGGAGCATTTGGGTACTCCGGAGCAAATTTAATAGCGGTCTTTAGAATTTATTTTCACCCATTGCCAAAATAGTCAGCTCAGAGTGTTCCCACAGCTCTGTTCCATATAAAGCCCTTCCTATTGCCTTTGCCTGATAAACTTTAAGGGCTGGGGATATCTGTCTAGTGTTGGAAGAGTGGTACAACCTCGTCACCCTAGAGGCATAGCGACATAGATTTACTCCACTCTTCCTGATTTTTGGGGATCCAAGACATGTTAGAAGAAAACCTAATGCCCAGGTAGTCAAAGTGGGTCACTCTCTCCAAGCCTAAGGCCATTAAGATGTATATACCCTTTGAAAGCTTTCTGTGGGTTCAAGCACATACACTTTGTTTCCCCCAAACTAATTTGCAGGCCACGGTCTATGCTAACAGCTGCAAACTTGCCCAACAAAGCCTGTATACCTGTTGGGGTTTTAGACACCAACAAGGTGTCATCTGCCAATAAAAGTATTGGTGTTTTGTGACCAGAAATCATTGGAGCATAACTTCTACACTGTTCCAAGGCAGCCACTACATCATTGAGGTATAGAGAGAAGAGGGTAGGGTCTACTACACATCCCTGCCTCACCCCTCTTTTAATACTGATGCGGTCTGTAAGCTCACCTTGCTGGCCCCACCTCACTTGGGCATAGGTGTCAGAGTGTAGTTGTATAAGGATGTTTAGCAGAGGCAAAGGAATTCCCTTTTGTTTTAAAACCTCCCAGAGCTTGCTGCGGGGAACCAGATTGAAAGGGTTTTTTAAATCCACAAAAATTACATTTAAGTGGTCTTTATGGATGACTGCAGTTTCCCAATAAATAGTCAGGAATCTGAACACCTGGTCTATGGTACTAACATGTTTTCTAAAACCAGCCTATAAATGGGACATGGCCTCCGTAACTTCAATCCATAAATCAAGAGTGTTCAAGATCTGCCTACAGAATATTTTTGAGACCCATCTATTAGGCTAATTGGCCTGTAATTCAGTGGTAATTCTTTATAGCCTTTTTGGGGATAGGTGCAATTTCTGCTGCTTTCCAGGAGAGGGGACCTCAACATCACCAATTAATGCATTAGCTAAGCTAATAAAATATAAAGCCCATGTCTCAATATCAACCAAGAAAATATCCCAAGGTCTCCCATCAGCACCTGCAGCTTTATCTATGCTTATAATAGCATGCCTACTCACCTCAAGGTCTACGTTCGATCCACTTTTAGTATTGCAGCTCCCCATTTCATAAAAGTTAATAAGTGGGAGGGCTTCCTCCTCTACCATGTCATAAAGATCTGAAAAGTACTTTCACCAGACCTGGGGCTGTATATAGTTGTTCATGATAGATTTCCTACATTGCCTTCAATTGGTGACTGGTTTCCACAATTGTTTCGCATCTTTTGTCTGCGCTGCATTATAAATAAATACTATACCAGAGGTGGGCATCTCAGACTCGATGAGCCTGCAACTGTAACTATTTATAATCAGCTCTCATGGACCTAATGAGCTTACCTTTGCAAATATTCAGCGCATGCAACAGCTTAGTTTTAGCTACCATTTTCCTACACAAATTATACTGCCACCACACGTAACATGCCATACAGATATAGAAAAGTCTATTTACAATCCATACCTTATCATGTTAGGACGATGTCAGAAAGACACCATGCAAGCTTCCTTTTGGACAGAACCATAGTACCATGAGGTGGAAACGTGCATGACGGATACCGCAGGAGTACTGAGGACAACAAAAATATTGCTAAAAAGGAGAAGTAAAAGCTTGTTTGATGCCTGTGAGGGGTGTGTGCCTATGGCAGGCATCCAATCAATCCAGTGCAGCGAGGGAGTTGGGCACCTATGATAGGGTTGGGTGCAGAGCCTGGCTGCAGGCCAACCTGCCACTGCGCATGGCCAAAAGCTGTTCACAGTGGAAAATTAGATGGCAGTGGCTGGGTTGGGCATAGGGAGTGACATTTGTACTTTCAAGTTTAAAAAATTCACAGTATATTGGATAGCTAATTTGATGCTAAGACCATTCTCATTTAGTAGGGTCAAAAATGTTAAAGTTACCCCACATCACCATTCCATAGCATGAATAATTTGTCAATGTATCGAAACTATAGAGTTATCTTCTGAAAATAGCTCTAATTTTTCTCATCACTGAATGCCTGCTTCACATACCAATCCACAAATAAATTTGCTTAGCTGGGGGTGAAGCAGGTGCCCATCGCTGTATCTCTCAGATGTTTGTGCAGATCATTACCAAACAAGAAAACATACTCAGTCAAAGACATCCTTATCATTTTCAGTGACATTTCAGTATGCTCATATAAACTGAGTGGTCTGGTGACAAGAAATACATCCATAAGCTTATTGCTCTACACAGATTTGTAACAGAATCTAGTTAGCTATGTTCCAATATAATCCATCACTACCTTCATCTTTGATGGCTGTTATCAAAAATAACCTCTAAACAATAATATACGCAATCAAAATACAATATCAACTTACCATGTTGACTCTGGTCTCTGAAAATCTCAGAGCTGTAAAGGGCACCCACATTTCGAAAGCTCCAGGGCAACATACCAATGGTTGAAATGGTGTATGGAAATGTGCATAACATAACAACATCAGAAACAAGACGAAACCAAAACAACTCATGACAACAGGAATCAATACTCCACAGAAAACAATACAACAAATCAATAACACAATAAAAAACACTGCAGCAACGTAGCATCCTAACATATAACAAAACAAGAAAATGGCAGCTCGGCAAAAGCACAGTAATGACGTAATGCAACACAATACTACAACATATCAGACCATAAAAAACAACACAAAAACATAGCACACCACAATGGCATAAGAGCAAAACATCACAATAAAACAAAAACCAACTGCGCCCAATAATATAAGACAAAGCTGAACTGAATAACAACAAAACATTGACACAACACAACATAATAACAATAAAATAACATAAAAACAAAGCAGAGCAACATATCGAACACAATGCAATACATGTAGCGAAACAACAACACAACTCCCTCGAGGAACATGCACATGCACAATGTTCCCTAACTGCAGTCTCTATCCCCATATGTGACCAACTGCAACCATTCACCGAGCAAGACATGGTGAAATAGCAGAAACAAAAATAACAAAGTGGCATCATTTGACATAATTGGTAGTGCCACTAAAACAGTGATTCCTGTAGATGTTGATGTGTTTATCTTTTTGATCTATCAACAATAGAAGAAATAATTCTGTTTTCCTAAAAATAGTCTCCTTGCTTGTTACAGGGCCAGGTTCAGTGAAAAAGTCACAACTACGTGGAGGAATGACTGTTAGCAGTACATGCTTTGCTGGCTTTTTCCATGTTCACAAGAGTCTCAGAGTATTCCTGGGGAATTTGGGATTTTATACATTTTCATGTCAATGCCTGTTTCCACATGGGCGTCAATTGAAGACAATGTGAAAACTGGAAAATAGCAAAGCATTAGATAAGAATGTGCATTTTTTTTCAATTTTTTCACCTTTTGTCTTTACATGAAATTTTTTTTGTCACTTGACCATATGCCACCACGTAGAAATGCAATAAGTGTAGTTATGTAATTGTGAATGCTTATGGATATCTTCAAAGATATACATTTGTTGGCAATCTTCACAATTTATGGGTTTGTGAAAGTAATTTTTCCTCTCCGGTCATGCTCACATATCTAAAACACACACTGGCAAAACTAATTGGTCTGGCCTTTGTGACCAGTGGTCAGCAAAGTGGTTATGTATATGTTTTCTTGCCAGTGTTCTTTGCTTTGAAATGCCACACTGACTGTTTGACATGCATGGCAGCAATCTTCTAATTGATTTTCAAAAAACACAAAAAAGCTCAATTATAAGTTGGTTGTAATAGAGGAGATGCTTATGATTTTTTGAAAATCTGTTACAAGAGAGCCGCTAGATATGCGTGCACATGCACAACGACCATTTTGGAATGGCTTGACTTTTCCAATGCTTGTGAAGCAATTCAACAAGCATTCGCAAACCCAAATGAATAAGTGTGCTAGCGTCAGATAGCTAGCAGTGGCAGGTGGGGCTGTCACGCGCCACACCCTCTACTTGAGGGTGCTGGATGTTGTGGGTGGGGATGGGACACTGAGACAGTGATTGGGGGTCACAGAAGTGTAGAGAGTGTACCACTCAAGACTATGTAAAGTCACATGTAACCTCCTACACAATAGGCAGCCCAACCAGCCTAGAGCAATTTCTAAAAAATGGCAAAGGACAGTGACTGAAGGGAGATGACCAAAAAAATCACAGTTATGTTTATGTATGTATGTGTATGTGCATTGGTACAATGACTTCTCTTTGTTACCAAAGAAGAGAGGGAGGCAGAGGGTAGAGGCCAGGTTTATCCTCCTGATAGTTACGTAGATAGACAAAAATCGAGTATATCGAAGAAAACCTGCCCTTAGGAATTAGATAGGATACAGCAAGAATTCGTAGTAATTCCTTGTCTAGAAAAAAGACTTTTTTCTAGAGACCCTCACCCACCAGGGTTGCCCCTAGGTGGCATGCTTCATCATTAGGTTCCTCTCAATCCTCTACGGATTGAGGCGTGCTGCGACTTGAGAATTACGTAGGTGCACTTTTTATTGTAGACTATGTGTAGTGCAGTGATGTGGAGTGAAAGGAAAAAAACAAAAAAACTAACTAGTTGGCCACTCTTTATTCCCGCCCCTAGTTGGTATGGTTAAAAATCAGGGGTCGTTTACTGAGAAGAAACCTGACCTTAATGAGTCTGGTTGTCTCAGTAATGTGTTTTTGTCAACATGTTTCAAGCTGTTCCCCTAATAGCTCTTCATCAGGACTCCACGGGGTCCAGCCCCGTGTATACCACTCCTGGTGAATACTGAAATAAGGACACAAACCATGCACACCTAATGCGCACTGTATACATACGGTTCTAGTGATTAATCCGTGTCTGTACTTAGAAAGCAAAAAGATATATTAACAACAGAGACCTGTCAGCCGTGATGGCAGGTCGCATTAGCATGATTGTGCATGCAACTTATCAAAATATCACACCGTATATTGTGGGTGCTCATATGGTCTATCCTATGTGCTCATATAGTGTGTCATGAACATGCCACACACTGTAATGTGTGACACCACTCGTAAAATAGCACTCGTGAAACAAGACACCACGTGACAGTACAACATAAAACATAGATAAGCTAATCCATGTGACGTACTTCTGTAGATGCTATATTATTGCATCATGGTCAAAGCCAGGGGTGAAGGGGCTTGCAGTCACTCTCTAAAAAGGGGAATGGGAAAAAAACAAGTCTATATATCATGTACTCTTGTTGCTGCTTAACAGGTGGGTAGCGTACTCCATCTGTAGGAAAAAAGAAGCCCCCCGTCAAAGCCGCCTCTGGTACAGTAACCTCCTTTTCTCCCTGGGGACCGCATACTAACTGGTGCATGGGCCGTTTCCGTTTATAAAGCCCTTACTTAACCATGAGGCGGAAAAAAAAAACGCCCTGTCATTCTGCTTCGTAGTACTAGACCGCTCGGTTAGTTCAAAATGTCCGCCGTTGCCGGAGTGGTGGCAGCGCCATGTTGGGAAAATTCCAATCCTGAAAAACATTGAGTTACTGGAAATGTATGAGGAAAGGAGTTGATATTAAAATGTTTCGGGTAATCCAGAATGGAATCAAGCGATATGCATACAAAAACATTGGGAAATATACCAGAATAGTAATTCTGCTTTCCCTGCCCAGAAAAACAAGTCCTACTCGGGGTTGATTAGATGTAATGGCTACTACCTAAGTGTGATATTACTTCAACCAGGCTACTCGCTAATAATGTAGAGCGGATGCTTCCCATGTATGATAGTTTTATTCTTATTACTGCATGCATGTACCCGTGGACACACTGGTCAGTATTTTACTATACACTTTTCAACTAATGGCTGCTTTGTGTGTTCTTTTCTACCGCTGAGATGCCCCATTATCGGACCGATGTTCTCTGAAGGATCTCTCAATAATGCATTCCCGGTGAATAGTATCGCACCCTTATCACGCTCAGATGTGCCATTGTCAGACAGATGTATATTAGAAGAATCTCTCAATGATTCCTTCCCGTTGTTATCCCGTAATACTAATCGTGTGTAAGCAGGGGGTCACTGTTTTAAAGTGTCTAGTCTTTTCAACACAATATGTAGGTGCAGGACTTTTTCATTGTTATTGTTAGATGGGTCTCAAACTGTTATGTCCTTGTGTGATCGTGTACTCTGAAAAACCAGGGTGTTACACTTAGTTATAGAGACACCTAAAGATGTCTCCACTAGTCTCAATGTTGTGCATTCTCAACATAAAAGGCCCCACAGGATATTGTCATTAAGTCCCACGGTGTCAGTGTGGAGTTTATACACCCACCGCTGTTCTTTTTCCAAAAGTCTGTGTTCCAGATTATCACTATAACACAGGTGTTCAAGGACAACCCACTTCAAATCATTGGGTGTGTGTTTCTGTTCCTTGTAGTGTGAGGACATTTTTGTGGTGATGCACTGACATCGGATGTTACTGCGGTGTTCGCACACTCTGATGCTTACTTTTCTCGTGGTGATACCCACATAGTGTAGGTTGCAGAGGCAAGTGATGAGATATACCACTCCTGCTGAGTTACAGTTTGTTAGCTTACGCAACTCCCAATTCATTCCATTATTGAAGGACACATTTTTGGTGGCGGTAGTAAGATGGCAAACACTGCAATTCCCGCAAGGATAATGACCTGTAGGGGGTGTGCCTAGCATAGTTTGGTTCCTTTCTCTGTTGGTTCCTGATTTCGGGCATGTATGTACCAAAATGTCTCTCAAATTCCTCCCCCTTCTGTCGGAGAATATTGGTTTTGGGATGTTAAGTTGCCCACTGTTCAAAATACGCCAATGTTTTCCAATGATTATGGTGACTCGATCAGAGGCTATGTTAAAGGTAGTTATGCAGATTGGTCTATTGTCTTCAACAGTGTTCTGTTTTTGGCGTGTTTCCAGCAGAGAATCTCTGTGATTACTCACTGCTCGTTTCTTTGCTTTAGACACCAACTTTTTTGGGTAGTTCCTTGCCAGAAGTTTGTCTGTCAGTTTCTCGGCTTGCGTTCTGAAATCATGGACCTCTGTGCAGTTCCTCCTTAACCTAAGGAACTGGCCGAAGGGGAGATTGTTTTTTAAATGCCTGGGGTGAAAGCTATCATATAGCAATAAGCAGTTCTTGGCCCAGTGCTTCTCATGTGTTATTGTTTTTAGGGTACCCTCGGCTGCGATAATGTTGAGGTCCAAGAACACCAGTTTAGATCTGCTCATGGTGTGAGTAAATTTAAGGAACGTGTCCTGGAGATTCAGCCAGGTTATGAACTCATCTGCTCTGGACTCGTCTCCTGCACAAATCAGCAGAATGTCATCTATATACCTTTTCTAAAGTGTGATGTGTTGGAGATAAGGGTTGGTGTCTGCTAGGATTTTATATTTCTCTAGATGGTGTAAGTATAATCCCACCACACTAGGGGTGAAAGTACTGCCCATACTAGTTCTGTGTTGTTGGCAGAACAAGGTATCTTCGAAGCGAAAGAAATTCTCTGTTAGAGCCCATTTGATGCATTCTAACACCAGGTGTCTAGGTGTGTGGTAGGTCCAGTTCCCTTCATACAGGACTTCTTCGATGATTTCTAAAGTCTCCTAGTGTGGGAGGTTTGTGTACAAACTTTCAACGTCCAACCTAATGAGGATGCTAGTGACAGGGTTGAATTGTAGGTCGTTTAGAAGACACAGGACTGCCTTAGTGTCCTGTAGGTATGTGTCTGTTCCTTGTATTATAGGACGTAAGAAGGCTTTGGCAAATTTTGAAAGAGGTTCCAGTATCGTACCTATACCGGATACAATTGGTCGCCCTGGTGGGTTTTCCAAAGATTTGTGTATTTTAGGTATCGTGTAGAAATAGGGGGTCACCGGGTGTGTGTTAATCAGGAAATCCCCTTCTTTCTTAGTGATCCGATCATGTAGTGTTGCTTCCTCCACCATACTCGTGATCCGTATCCTTAGGCGTTCTGTGGGATCGTCTCTGATGCGTTGGTAATTTCTCTCATCTTCCAGTAGTCGCATGCACTCACGGCGATAGGCTTCCGTAGTTTGAGGACATTGGCGCCCCCTTTGTCTGCTGGTTTAACTACTACATCCTTGTCGTTAGCCAGTTGTTGGATGGCCAACTGTTGTTCTTTGCTTGTATTATGGAAGATTTTGATAGTCCTTGGATTGATCTCCCCTATTTCTTTCAGAATCGCTTTTTCAAAACTAGGAGTTCCACGGGTAATGTTGCTGATGGTGGAGTGAAATTCGATTTCAGGTGTAGTCCTGTGTCACTGTCACTGGTTTCAATTGCTGGTTTGTTGGCGAAAAGACCTGTCGTTTAATTCTGCGAATGAATTTGTTGATCTCGCAGCTTAATTTGAATTTATCCAGACTAGGTGAAGGGACAAATCCTAGGTCTTTTTCCAGTACTTTGAGTTGGGTTGATGATAGAGTCTTGTCTGTCAAATTGACTACTAGGCTGGGCGGTTGCTGGTTCCTGGGTCGTTCTGGGGGTCCTTGCTCCTCGTTGTCATCCTTGTGAGTTCTAGTGGGTTCGACCACTGCACTTGTTGTCCTTTCTTCATCCGTCCTCTTTGTGCTCCTTTGCCCCTCCCTAAAAAAAGGAGTCGATGATCCTGGGTATTCAGGTTGTTGTGCTGAATTCCAGCATGCGTATGGCTGTTGTTGGAATTGTGGTGGCCCATAGAAGAAAAGAGGTCCTGGATAATGTGGGGGGGGCCTTTGAAGGGAGGCCACCCTCGCTCTTGTCCTCCTTGGTGTCCCATCCGTCTTGTGTAGTTTTGCCTATTTCTGAAAGTGCCTCTCCTATTATTGCCAGTATCTGAACTGTCAGAACCGGTGTCTGATCCATCAGTATCCGTATTGTATCAGGGGTTTCTCCCTGTAGGATTATAGTCTTCTCGTATGTAGGGGTAGACTTTTGCATGCGTGAAATTCTTTGAGTCTTTCTTGAATTTCTGGAATTTGGTGTCTTTCAGGGTTACCTCAAACTCGTGCATTGTTTTGTTCAGCTCCTCAAGTCTCTTTTTAAATTCTGTGACAGATTGAAACGACTTTAGGCGAACCTCTGTAGTGTGAATCTCATCCTTCATTTATTGTGAAAGCTGTGCTGCCGTCTTAATAATGAGGACCAACCAGTCTATGGTACAATGCCATGAGATTAGGGACTAATCCTTCTTGAATGCTTTATTTTGTTGGAAAATGAAAGGTTCATTGAGTACAATCAGACCACGGGGTGAAATGAAATTTGTACTTGTAAAGCGCACCCATACCCCCAAAGGGGTGTCCAGGCGCTGTACGCATACCGCTGTGGAACCCTTCCTGGCCTTTCCCTGTGAAATGTCCACTCCTGGGCACCCCCAGGGTGAAGCCAGGCATCCCAGCGCTGTTGGGGCCGTTGTGGAGATTAAGCAAGCTAGTGCCCAGAGTTGCAGAGTGGGACCCATGATTAGAATAGGCACCGAGGCGAGAATTATCAGGTCCGAGGAAATTGAGCCCAAGACCCGCCAAGGCGGGAATTGAACCCTGGTCCCGGGCCAGATCTCTGCATCAGGGTCTGCCGCTCTAACCATTGAGCCACACTTCTCCACGGTGCTGCATTTTCTCTCAGGTACTCCGTCATCATGATCCCATGGATCATGGTCTTGATTTGGTTTCTTTTAAGTTCCATTAACTTGTCCCAGCTTGGGCCCACTGCATCTATATCTGTGTTCGATGTCTCATTAAATGGAGATTTTGATGATAGAATTCTTTCTACCTCCTCTTCTGAGAAGGTAAGGCCTGTGATTTATGCCATGGTGTCTTGTCTAGTGGTATTCTAATCAAAGTGAAAAAAGAGAAGAAGGGAAGGGGAACTCCCACAGCTGTGCGCTGTCTAAATAGTTACCAAAGAAGAGAGGGAGGCAGAGGTAGAGGCTAGGTTTATCCTCCTGACAGTTACGTAGTTTGACAAAAATCGAGTATATCGAAGAAAACCTGCCCTTAGGGAATTAGATAGGATACAGCAAGAATTCGTTGTAATCCCTTGCCTAGAAAAAATACTTTTTTTCTAGAGACCCCTCACCCACCAGGGTTGCCCCTAGGTGGCATGCTTCATTATTGGGATTCCTCTCAATCCTCTACGGATTGAGGCATGCTGCGACTTGCGAATTACGTAGGAGCACTTTTTATTGTAGACTATTTGTAGTGCAGTGATTTGGAGTGGAAAGAGAAGGAAAATCTAAAAATACCTAACTAGTTGGCCACTGTTTTATTCCCGCCCTTAGTTGGTATGGTAATAAAAAGTGCTCCTACATAACTCGCAAGTCGCAGCACGCCTCAATCCATAGAGGATTGAGAGGAACCCCAATGATGAAGCATGCCACCTAAGAGCAACCCTGGTGGGTGAGGGGTCTCTAGAAAAATTACTTTTTCTAGACAAGGGATTACAACGAATTCTTGCTGTATCCTATTTAATTTCCTAAGGGCAGGTTTTCTTCGATATACTCGATTTTTGTCTAACTACAATGACTTCTCTGACAGGCAGCGACAACTGTTTGTAGATAAGACTTAAAAATGTGTATATTTTGCAGATTTTTGGCAGTCATAAATGAAATTCGTAAAGGGAAATATCTGCCGATCCTAAGCTTGTGAATCAACACATGGACTTTCAGAGCATAGATTCCACTTTTTGATGATATAATTTGTGTCTATACACACAAAAAATGCTTTGTTGCAAATAGAATGCGTTAGTACTAGTAACAGAAATGCTTTATTTCATACTCAAGTATTAATATTATGCAACTGTGCAGTGTTTTAAAAATTGGAAAATATGACATTTTGACGGATTTTTTGTAATGCAAAAACCATGACTGGGTAATCTATCATGTATATAAGCATGTATCTCTTCTCCACTGCTAATCAAATCTCATATCAAATCCATTACTTCATCTCTGCATAACACTGTTCTTCCTTTTATAAACCAGCATTTGCTTTGCTAGCAGGCACTGAGCTATTGACTTCGCTAGTGCTTGTTTTTGGTCACCGATTCCACTGTGCATGGACATGCAGAGGCAGTGGTCATCTGGTAATGGAGTTTAAAAAAAGATAAGACACTCCTTACAGGATAGCTCTGCTTGAACACCCATGTAAGGCAACTATCTTGTATTATAGTGATAACGCCGGATTCCACTGTACAAATTACTAGGAACCCTCGGTCGACTGAATCTTTATTACCTGCTGAGAAGTGTAAAGGGGAGAAACAATGCATTCGTTCCAAACCTGTCATGAAGCAATTTAAGAAAATCTCGGAAAAGATCACTGACTCGAATTCCAAGTTTAGGGGTTTATTACAAAACCAAAAATAACTGAACGTACAGACACCTCAGAATGAGGTTGCAAAAATATAGAGGCACTAATACAAAGTCCATCCTACAAACCAATCGAATCCGATATAACATAAAGAGAATAAGCAATTCCAGGAATACTAAACACGCAATAACTGCACCAACATCTATATTGGTCTTCATTAGTAGCTGTAAAGGAAATCCATTAATCTATCCCTACACTATCCTAAAGTGACATCCCTACTTAACATCACCCAAGCAAGATCCAGAAAAGGTGTCAGCTCTTGAAGACTTCCTATGAAGTACACTCACGTTGTATGAGCCAGTCTAAGTCTTCATTGTAAAATTGATCCCTTCTTTTACCCTCTAAGAGCTCTCTCCTTCTCTCTGCAATCTCCTTCTACCGTCTGCCTCTTCCTCCCTCGGGGCACTGTCCCTAATACAAAATGGACACTTAATAACCATGCCTCCTGAAACACCTCCTCTGGCCAGGCACCTCTCGTAGGTAACTTTCCACCAAAACTTGTACTCGTTCCAGCAACGGTTGGTGTGTCCTTGGGTCTCAGGCTTCTTCAGCACATCTTCCAATTATCGGCATTCCTGAAGACTTTGTAACCGGTTTCTTCCATACCTAACTCCTAAAACAAAAGCGTTATTCTAACTAACGAGGACGGTGTCCTTGCACCTGCAACAGAAGCATGAGAACAGAACAACCTTGCATGCACATGAATTTCGCTGACCGTCTCCAAATGAGAGCCTCACCAGGGGAAAATACATTTCAGGCCTACAGAAACCAGCTAACGTAAGGAAACGAATAGGCCTTTCTTAGCACGAAAGAGTAAATACTCCATCTAGGCCTTTAACATCAACTTAATCACATTTAAAGTGTTACATCTTAAGCACTACATTTCATCACATTTAAACACAATTAATCACCTATGCGTGTGAAACTTCAACATGATGCACTTTTAAATCTACTGCATTACATTACGTATAACTACTTCATTAAACATTTGCAATGAACATAGAAAGTTACATAATTCCCTCTAAATGCCACTTTACGTTTCTTTAATGGCACAACTCATCTTAGCATTTCATTTACCACTGATTATTACAGCACGAGTTCTAACTAAGGTTAACGCACACATAAGAATATATGCGGGTACGGACTATCCATGAATATAATGTACCCCTACAATTTTCAGAATATCACTGCGCTCTATCAGTTCCCCCCTTTGATGACTAGTGTCATCAACAAAATCACAACTCCCTGGAGAAAGAACCAACCTAAACAGAGCTTGTAGCCAATCTTCCCTGTTGGAACCTTTCCAGATTCTTGATATTCTCATAATGACTGTCCTGCAGTCTAGAGATCCTTACCTCCCTCTCCCTAAAGGATCTTTCGACTTGATTCGCCCTGTACCACTGATAAGCCCTCACAAAACCCCACAGGCAAATCACACAGACCACGATTATAATGATTGGTCTCAGAATGTAACCAAGAATACCTTTTTCCAGGCTTGCAAACCAACTCCCCACTCTACCAAACCCTTTTCCAACTTTCTCCCAAGCACCCTCTTCAACCAGATCCTGGATCTCATGATGAATCTCAGTGATGTTACTTATATACTTCTTCAGATCTTTACTATTATCTGGTATATAAGTACAGCACTCTTGCACCTTCAGCATTTTACAGACTCCGCCCTCTTTTGCCAATAAGACATCCAAAGCAAAACGGTTCTGCATCACCATTGTCCTTATCGACAACATCTCTCCATCCACGAGCAATAGTGATTTCGCTGTATTCGTCGACAACTTGTGCACAACAGTCGCCAGCTTTCTAATCTTCACATCATTCAAAACCACTCCCAAACCTGGTATTACAGCTCCAAAAATATCTCCAATCACTCCTCCTGCACTTACATCTCTCCTTACCCTAGAATGCATTCCTCCTTCCAGGAGTCCTAGCTCCTCTACATGGTAGATCTTGGGGAAAACAGCTGTCAGGTAACAAGTACCGTACCAATTGGCAGGCAATCTCACATAAGCGTTTTTCCCACATACAAAGTATACTGTTGGCACCACTTGTACCGGACCCTGCAAAAAGTTCTTTGCTGACTCTTCCATGGTGAAAACGTGAACACATGCACTCTGTCCCACATAAACCGTATCATAATAGGTCTGGACACGTTTCACACACAGCTTCCCTTTTTGCACCAGATCTAATGCTATAGGGCCATAGCTCCCTTTCGCTCTGTGAGCCAACTCCTCCTTTGTCCAATCTAATGGACTTTCTCCAGTGTTACGTGTTTGTGTTAGCTGTCTATATCTATCCTCTACTTGATCTACAAACTTCTTTTCTATCTCTGTTAGTGAACACGTAAGGTTATGTCTATGTGCATAAGCGGTATCTAGCGTTATAGTTGGTATGAAAGACTTCCCAATCCTATCCTCCTGCTTATAATAATCGTACTTATTCAGGTGCTTATATGCTGGAACCTCTGAAAGCACTGCATCGTAATTGGAAAAGAAGTATTCATAATGACCTCTCCCATAAAACATGCTAAGCAACAAACTACATGAAATTCCATAAGTCAACGGAAGATGATGATATCTAATGCCCTCATCCACTGATGCAGGCAATTGCATACACACATAACAGTCGCTCACATCCATCATCTCGATATACTCATATAGCAGCTTGGCATACGCATTAAGCTTAAAATCACCTCTAGACAAATCTGCATGCAATCTACGACTATTTTGATCTAGCATAGCCTTTTCAGCTCCTATGATATCCTCCTTTTTGCTAGAAGTACTGGGTGTAGGTGTCCCTTTCACCGCTACGACTTCTACCTCATGTGGAACAATAACTGACACTACAATAACTATGACTATTAAAACTATCACTCCCACTATGGAAGCACCTATCATACACTTGGATCTATGGCTCGGATTTCCAGACTCCATCTTCTCTCGTTACATCAGTTCAAATTAGAGGATACACAAAAGTCTCTTCTTTCCACCTCAATTTGCTGCTCAGAAGCTCAAACAAAGTTTATGGGTATCCTGTAAATTCGTTCAAAGTTCAGTTCTTCCGGATTTATTTACACAGTCCAAAAAGACTTCCCTAGCCCTCTTTCTTCTTCTACTGAAAACCCAAATTTTTTCTTCTTCCACTCGGGCCTAGGTTATCTTCTTTGAAACACCTATTTACAATGCACAGTTCATTCACAACCTATGATAAGTTTAGATCCGATTGCAGCTAAAACATGTTGCAAAATCTCAAGACGAACATCTACCAATTCATGAGGTGATGCTTCAAATCCAAACGTTGGGAAAACTAATTTATGGAATATCAGAATTCGCACCTTGCTCAAAACTGGAGGTTTTGGGACCGTGATTGTCAGTACTCATTCAACTTCAAGTCCTGGAACTATCAGTCCCACATCAATTTTCAGTAGAGGATTCCTGCTGATCACTCGCACGGACGCAGCCTCCCGGAACTCACTACTCCCGGCATCAGTTACTATGTAAGTCCACTCCGGGGCAGCATATCTCTGGCAAGGCACTCTTATCCTTCTCGACCTTCTCAGGCCTCCTTGTGCTTGCTCTTCTTCACTCACTTCTGATTCAGATGTCTCAGACACAGGGGCAAGATCTCTTTCGGGGGCCAATCGTAGGTTCAGCCTTCCCTATCTTTCAGGCCACGATTGCTCGGTCAGCCCTTTTGCTCTCCTCTCGAACACTCCTCCCACCACCTCCTCCGGCTGAGTCTGACTCTATATCACCCGCAACGTTACCTTCTTCCTCAGAGTCAATACCTGGGTTGTGTGTTTCGTAACCCTCCTCAGCCTGGTCTGGTGAGCAACCAGCTTCGTCAGTAACCCTACATCTTGGCTTGTCCTCTCTCGTGGCCCTGTCGCCACAGCTGGATTTTCATTCTCGAGAGGAGCTGTTTCTTCCAAGGGTTCTGAAACTCGGCGGGTGTGGGAAGCATGTATCCAATTGGGCAACCCTCCGCACTTCACCGCTTTATTAGTTACCAGTATCACCTGGTAGGGGCCTCGCCACCGAGCATCCAAACAGCTCTTCCTCAGGTGCTTACGGACAAGCACCCAGTCCCCCGGGTACAGGTCGTGGCAGAGATCTCTTGAAGCCGGAACAGCAGCTACCACCTGCTGAGACATAGAACGGACCACATCAGCTAGTCCTTTGCAGTAATCAAGGATTAAGTCATCAGTGATGTTTATCAAGGCTGAGAATGGTATTGCTGGCAATCGCATCGCCCTCCCCATAAGGATCTCATGCGGGGAAAGACCGGTCCTCCTATCTGGGACACTGCGAACACTCATCAACACCAGAGGCAACGCATCAGGCCACTTCAGAGAGGTAGACAAACACACTTTTGCCATCCGTGCTTTCAAAGTTCCATTAATCCGCTCTACTATCCCAGAAGCCTCTGGTTGATAGCTACAATGGAGTCTCTGATCAACATTTAAAGCAGCGCAAAGCAATTTCATGATCTCGCTGTGGAAGTGTGTTCCTCTATCCGATTCCAATGAAGTTGGAAAACCGAACCTGGGAATCAACTCTCTCAATAATAGCTTCGCTACTGTAAGGGTGTCACACCTTCGTGTTGGATAAGCTTCCACCCATCGTGAAATGCATACCACCACTAGAATGTACCTCAGTCCGTTGCACCTGGGCATTTCGATGAAATCAAGCTGTATCCTATTGAAAGGTCCTCCCGACCTCCCAATGTGACTCAATGCAACTACAGTTTTCTTTCCAGCATTCATTTGTTGACAGGTAACACACCTATGACACACTGCTTCAGCAAACGCACGGAACCATGGATTGTACCACATTTGTCTGAACATTCGCACCATCGCATCTCTCCCTAGATGCACAGCACCATGAATTTGCCTTGCCATCGGGCTCAATAGGTCATCTGGTAACACTGATCGACCATCACTTGAAATCCAAATGCCAACATCCCCCTTCCCACACCCTGATCTGATCCATACATCTCTTTCCTGATCTGAAGCTCCTTCCTGCAGGCTCTTGAGTTCCTCCCAAGTGTCTGCCATGGCTAACATCATGCTGAGCTTGGTTCTTTCTTGGCTCTCTCCAGTGTAATCTCCAGTAAATATACACCCTTGTTCAGCGCAAAAACGTGCAATTTCATCAGCATACTTGTTTCCAATAGAAATAAAATCCGTCCCACTCCCATGTGCAGCGCACTTTACCACTGCTATTTCCCTGGGACGTTGCAAAGCTTCTAACAGTTGTCTCACATATTCTCCATTCCTGATGGGAGATCCAGATGATGTCAAGAAACCCCTCTGAGACCATAGCTGTCCGAAGTCATGAACCACAGCAAACCCATACTGGCTGTCGGTGTAGATGGGGATTCGGATCTGATCAGCTGCCAAACAGGTGCGAGTCAAAGCAATGATTTCGGCCACTTGTGCGGAGTATACTCCTTCTAGGCAAGCAGCTTCGACCACTCCAGTAATGGTACATACAGCAAACGCTGCTCTCAAATGACCCACATTGTCTCTTAAGCATGAACCATCGACAAAGAAAATTTCATCAGGGTCAGGCAGAGGTTCATCAACAATATCAGGTCTCGGTTTGGTGCAAAGTTCAGTCACATCAAGACAGTCATGGTCTTCAAAATCTTCATCATCTGCATTTGGCAATGGCATCAATGTAGCAGGATTTAAAACAGAACACCTTTTCATAGGCAAATTCTCCGCGGCAAGTATGACTTGCTCGTAGCGTGTGAGTCTATTGTTTGTCAGGTGCTGTGTTTTAGTCCTTGTCATCAAGAGCTCAACAGAATGTGGAACATATACCATAAGCGGGTGACCCATAACAATGCTTTCACACCTCTCAATGCTGACACCTGTTGCAGCAACGGATTTGAGACATCCGGGCAACGCTGAAGCTACTGGATCTAAAGTAGCTGAAAAGTAGGCAACTGGTCTACGGACACCTCCATGACTCTGAGTCAGGACTGACAATGTGCAACCTTCTCGATCATAACAGAACAATGAAAAGGACATGTTGTAGTCAGGCATTCCCAGAGCTGGAGCACGACATAAGCCCTCTCTCAACTCCAAGAACGCAATCAGACAGTCATTGTCCCATGGTACCGGATCACTCACGTCCTTATGCGTCAGCCTCTGCAGAGGCTTCGCCTTCAGCGAGAAGTTGGTAATCCATTGGCGACAGTAACCAACCATTCCCAAGAACATTCTGACTTCCTTCTGAGTGGTAGGCACAGTCATGTTCATGATCGCCTCAATTCGATCTGGTGACACCTTTCTCTTGCCTTTCTCAATTTGATGACCCAAGTACTGAACTTCACTCAGACAGTACTGCAACTTGTTTGGGGACACCTTTTGTCCATTCTCCCCTAAATGATTCAGTAAGGCAATTGTATCAATCCTACAGGCATCCTCCGTTTCTGACGCGATGAGGAGATCATCAATGTACTGCACAAGAACAGAATTCAGCGGCAGTACAAGGCTCTCGAGATTCTTCTTCAAGATCTGATTAAAGATTGATGGACTCTCTGTATACCCTTGAGGGATACGACACCACGTTAACACACGATCTCCCAGACGGAAAGCAAATAAAAATTGGCTCTCCTCGTGCAAAGGTTTCGAAAAGAATGCTTGGCACAAGTCAATCACCGTGAACCACTCGGCTTCACATGGAATCTGGAATAGTATCACTGATGGATTCGGTACCACTGGACAACACGGAACCACAATCGCGTTGACCTTTCGCAGGTCTTGCACGATTCTGAATTTCCCACTTGGTTTCTGCAATCCCATGATGAGTGAGTTGCATGGACTGCCCATTATCTCCTTCAGAATTCCCTGCTGAATCATGGAATCGATTACAGGTTTGATCCCTGTGATCGTCTCAGGCGACAGATTATACTGGGGTGTTCTCGAAAACTCAACATTTTGCTTGACCTGGATCTTAACTGGCTCAACACCTCTGATCATTCCAATCTCTTCCCCTGTAAAATCCCACACATCCAATTAAACAGAGTCTCTTAAGTCAAGTGGAAGCTCTTCTACTGTTAACATAGGGTACATCTCTATGCAGAAATGCTGATTTGCAACCTTGAAGGTGGCATCATCATCATTTGTCTGTAGTTCCACTCCCTTGGGGGTGCAATAGATGGTACAATTCAGTTTGCACAAAAGATCACGTCCTAGCAAACAGACTGGATTTGAGTCGCACACCACAAACTGGTGTCGATCTTGGAAAGTTCCTATTCTCACAGGAATCGGCTCAGTCAATGGGTTAGTCATCTTCTTATTTGCCACTCCTACTAGTTGGATTGATTGTCCCGAGAGGGGTAGGTTGGGAACTTCTGCAGATCTCACAGTAGAACGGGTAGCACCAGTATCAACCAAAAAGGTGGTGGGATGACCGTCAATGTCCGCCTCTACAAACGGTCCCCTCTGGTCTACCTCTAAGACTGCCCCAAGAGTGCAGTCTTCCTCCCCCTCAGGCACCGTCATTTCAACGGGTGTGAGCTGTAATCATCGCAATCTTCGAAAAGGGGCATCTGCTGGTACGTTCGATTTCCCTGTGGAATTCTCGGAGGTTGTGGAACTTGCACCTGTGGGCACAATGTCCCCCCTTGCATGGACCTGGATCTCGTCACTGTATTGACAACCTCAGATACCTGCACCGTCTCTCCCTCTGGTTGCACTTGGTTCGCTGGATTCGATCTACACTCGCGCTTCCAATGCCCGATCTTGTGACAAAAGTGACATGCAGTTGTCTTTTTCAGTGTTGCCATATCCATCCCTGTCTTAGGATCTATAGGTTTCCCCCTTCCCGGACCCTGCCCATTCTGGGTCCCTCCTTGATTGTTTCCCTGTCTTCTCCCTAGCGTCCCTCCATTTGACTGTGTCTGAACTTCCCTGTCAGCGTTTTGCATTTGGACCAGCATCAGCTTATCCTTAAGCTTCCTATGTTTCGAGTCCACTTCATCGCTGCAGTATCTGGCGTACCGCAGTATTTCGTCCACCGACTTGTTCTGCCAGCAGATCAGATGCTGCTGAATCATGAAGCTGATTTCTGGTCTCAGACCCAAGACGAACTTGGAAACGAATTGTCCCATGTCTTTGGGGTCTAACGTGTCTAGCCCACTGTACTGCTGAAAGGCTTGTAAGAGCCTCTCATAATATTCGTGTACGGACTCTTTTGGTTCCTGAACGGTTCGATCTATCTTAACCCAATCAATGTCGTGTGGTGAGATTTTGGATTTCAGCCATGTAATTGCTTGCTCAAACTTTTTCATAACAATTGGTGAAGGACCATTGGTAACAGAATCCCTGTCTGGTTCAGAAGTTGGCCAATCAACTGCAACTTTACAAGCCGCCCACAAATCACTTGGTACTACAATGTCAAACAATGTGTTCAGGTCAACCCACAACACCTTCGAGATTTTAACAAATCGGTCAACCTGCTTGTACCACTCGACAGGCTTCTCCCTCAGCTGAGGAAATTCGTTTGTAAACGCTGCCAAATCACCTCTACTCCAAGGCACATGCACATACCCTCCGTTTTGTACCTCTTGCAAAGGAAAATTTCCCACTCCTATCATCCCCCTCCTGGAGGCGGTGTCTCTCCTACGCTCTTTTTGGTGCTCTTCTTTTGGACCATTTTTCCTCCCATTTGTCAAGCATGCTCCATGCACGTATCCCTACAATCAATTCTCGAATGTGAGTTTTCAACCCTATCACTCTCTTCTCTTCTAGTTCCTGGTCACTGTACTGCAACCTGTGATTTCCCTGCAACATCTTAGTTTTGGACAGATCCACCTCGTGTCTTTTTGCCAAGTCTGTCAGTTTCTCATGCGCTAATCTCGCCTTGCGAGTTACATCTTTTGCTACAAACAGCAACTCGTCTGGTCCATAAAGCTCTACTCTTTCCAATGGCAGGTTCCCACTAATTATCATATCTACCTCAGCTTTCAACCTTATCACAGCCAACATCTTTGCTCTTATAGCAGTTTTAAGGGTCCCTCGACTTGATGCACCACTCGACTCTCCATTCTCACTGCCCTGATCCTCACATCGGTTACCTTCCGCTATATTCCCTAGGACTGGTCGGCTTCCTGTATTCCCGCAATCCCAGTCTCCTGTCATCCTATCATTAGGGTTTCTCCTGGTGGTTCCCACATCCTATGTCAGATCTTGAATCGGCCAAAGACCTTGGTCTCGCCATTCTTACATCTCCCTGTCCTCTAGAGGAGTCTGCCGTGGCTGGCAAAGGAGTACTTGATTCCATAGGTTCCGGAAGGTGACCTATTCCACTCACTATGACATTCCCTCCAGAGCCAGTCCCTTCTCCTGCTACTGATCGTGCTAGACTTCCATTTCCTGCCTGATCTGGGTCATATACTGCCACTATGGGGCCAATGGTAACCGGTACTGTAAGAGCATCCGGTAGCCTTGTAACAAATGTAACTCCATTAGCTTCGATGCTTGCTGGTGTGTGTGTTCCCATCCCTTCTGTTACGGTTGATATTCTTCCGACTACTCTCGCACTAGGTTGAGTCTGCGATTCTCCAGTTCCCTCTGTTGATACTGCCCTTCCCTCTATGGAATCTGGATTATATGGAGGTGCTCTTTCTGATAGCAGTCTATCTAGCAAGCTGTCATCTGTGTCACTATCGTCTTCCTTACCCCACTTCTTCTAGGGCCTCTCCTACGTGTATCATCAACGGGAATAGTCTATCCCCTTCAATAGTTTCCACGCTCCATCTCTTCTCCAATGCGTCCCATCGCGCATCCTGAAACGCCCTGATTGACTTTTTCACCCTTTCCTGACTTCTGTCCCTTTTCCTATCAGGTGCTGCTCTTATCCATGCATCTAGCGCCTCAAACTGTGTTGGTCTGGGTAAAGGGCGCAATGAAGACATCACCGTTTTCAATTGGTACAACACTTCCAACCTGAAAGTGCCATAGCGCGGAAAAGTCAATTCTCCCTCATGTTCAGTCATTTTATGCCAGTTTTCGAGCCAAATTATAGTATGCAACCCCACATTCGTAGCCATATAACGGGCTGGGATATCCTCGGGTGGAGCTTCTTCTCCCCCCCGAGTAGCCACTCGTCTGTCTCCTCTACACATATCTCGTAAAACTTTAAAACATTTCATGATGAAATCAACGTTTTCTTCTCTTGTTTTCACTCGACTTCCTGATGACAATCCACCAATACCAGCGCGGCTTCACACCAACCGACCTATCACAGCACCACACTCTCTGACGTCACTCTTCCTCCTCATGCAGCAGCTCCCCTCCTTTACAATTCATCTCTCACACACTCATGCATCTCTCTCATACTCATGAAATAACTGTTTGTCCACCAAACGACCGAACAGTCACTTCTCTGACGGTTTGTCCACAAAACGACTGGACAGCCTCGTAATTGTCGACCTCAACTCTGGCAACCGTCTGTCCGCGAACGACCGGACAACTGCCTCAGACTATCTGCCAACGAACGGCCGGACAGTCGTACTTAATCGATAGGATCCAATCACTCGATGTTCCACATGCAGTAACCCACGACCTGCGTCGGTTACTCACGCACTCACACACACGTTTCCCTATCACCGGTGGGTTAGTCAACGACGTCTCATGACTCCCACAATCTCTGGTCAGACAATTTCAACTCTGGGTGTCTTCTACACCACAATCTCTTATCCCGGGATATCAATAAATCAAATCTCATGGACCGCACGCGTTTGGCCCGAAACCACAATCACTCAACTCTCATTCCAACTCCGCAAGACATCACACAATCAAAACAACACCGCAATCTAACAGACACACATCCCTGTTCATACTCACTCCACCACGAACTGCTGTTTCCGCCGCACCGTCACTCGCCGTCGGTTTCCATCAAACGCCGTCGTCCTCCGCTCACAATCCACTGATAACCATCACTTGGGCTCTATGGGGATTCAATGACTACCCTTCTCTACTTCTCCCCTTACTACAGAGGTAACCATCCTCTCGCTACCAACTGATAACGCCGGATTCCACTGTACAAATTACTAGGAACCCTCGGTCGACTGAATCTTTATTACCTGCTGAGAAGTGTAAAGGGGAGAAACAATACATTCTTTCCAAACCTGTCATGAAGCAATTTAAGAAAATCTCGGAAAAGATCACTGACTCCGAATTCCAAGTTTAGGGGTTTATTACAAAACCAAAAATAACTGAACGTACAGACACCTCAGAATGAGGTTGCAAAAATATAAAGGCACTAATACAAAGTCCATCCTACGAACCAATCTAATCCGATATAACATAAAGAGAATAAGCAATTCCAGGAATACTAAACAAGCAATAACTGCACCAACATCTATATTGGTCTTCATTAGTAGCTGTAACGGAAATACATTAATCTATCCCTACACTATCCTAAAGTGACATCCCTACTTAACATCACCCAAGCAAGATCCAGAAAAGGTGTCAGCTCGTGAAGACTTCCTAAGAAGTACACTCACGTTGTAAGAGCCAGTCTAAGTCTTCATTCTATAATTGATCCCTTCCTTTACCCTCTAACAGCTCTTTCCTTCTCCCTGCAATCTCCTTCTACCTTCTGCCTCTTCCTCCCTCGGGGCACTGTCCCTAATACAAAATGGACACTTAATAACCACGCCTCCTGAAACACCTCCTCTGGCCAGGCACCTCTCGTTGGTAACTTTCCACCAAAACTTGTACTCGTTCCAGCAACGGTTGGTGTGTCCTTGGGTCTCAGGCTTCTTCAGCACATCTTCCAATTATCGGCATTCCTGAAGACTTTGTAACCGGTTTCTTCCATACCTAACTCCTAAAACAAAAGCGTTATTCTAACTAACGAGGACGGTGTCCTTGCACCTGCAACAGAAGCATGAGAACAGAACAAACTTGCAAGCACATGAATTTCGCTGACCGTCTCCAAATAAGAGCCTCACCAGGGGAAAATACATTTCAGGCCTACATAAACCAGCTAACATAAGGAAACGAATAGGCCTTTCTTAGCATGAAAGAGTAAATACTCCATCTAGGCCTTTAACATCAACTTAAACACATTTAAAATGTTACATCTGTAAGCACTACATTTCATCACATTTAAACACAATTAATCACCTATGCGTGTGCAACTTCAACATGATGCACGTTTAAATCTACTGCATTACATTACGTATAACTACTTCATTAAACATTTGCAATGAACATCGAAAGTTACATAATTCCCTCTAAATGCCACTTTACGTTTCTTGAATGGCACAACTCATCTTAGCATTTCATTTACCGCTGATTATTACAGCACGAGTTCTAACTAAGGTTAACGCACACATAAGAATATATGCGGGTACGGACTATCCATGAATATAATGTTCCCCTACAATTTTCAGAATATCACTGCGCTCTATCAATAGTGTCTTATTTTTCTTTATTTTTACTACAAGATGGCCACCATGCTAGTGTCCGAATGCATGGTGAAAATTTTGTAATGACGTTTCAAAATAACCATGAACCGCCGTCGTACAATATTAATAAGTGCCATACGGATGGAGTGCTAAGCCTGTTAAAAATATCCAGGAAATTGTCAATCATAAAAAAACAGACCTTCTATAAACAGAGGCAATGCTCTGGAACGCCTGACTGAAATACGTGTACATTGAGAAATTGAGTGTACAGCGCAAATACTGGGCTCAAAGGGACAAGACAAAATAAGACCTAATACATGAATTGTAACAGAAAAAACAAAGGCCAGACATACTAAGCCATTTAGCCCTTACAAACCCGGCGATGCTCTAAACCACAGAATTTGTGGCTACTTAATGGCTTTTTACTGTGCAGTAAATCAACGTTGTGATTCAGTAATAGTTAATAAATCACAAAAAGGGTTTAGAAATGCAAAATGAATCTCAGTTTGGAAGGGACGCCCTTTCCAAATTGAGATTCGCAATGCAATGCATGAATGATTTGCCTTTGCAATTTCAGTCACAAACCACTGAAAAGGTACTGACTCCTCAATCGAGGTGGTAACCAGTTCGCTATGGGGCCACTTCCCCTTTGTAAATGTTGGAAAAAATGGAGGGGTGTGTCAAATTTGCACAATTTGTTGTTGCGTAATTACACAAAATATTGGCAAAATAATGTAAAATTATGCATAACTGAGCAAAATGCACAACTGGCATTTGGTGCTGTAATTTAGCATAGAAATGCAAGGCTAATTTGGATATAAGGATTCATTTTCTGCTGAAAACATTGTGCAGAAAACATAAATGCACTGCAAACAACAGCCGCTTGTGCTCTGTTCATGTTCCCTTGCGTTCACAGCAAATTTTTACAGCAAACGGTGCATTCGCTGCTAATTTGTACTGCAAAGGGCGCACAAAGATGTGGTGTATTAGTGTCTTTTTAGAAATTTCACATAACAAGAGTACTTACCAAAATTATGCTATTTGTGCCAGCGTAAACCATGTTTCGACTAAGCCTAAGCAATAGTTTATTGGGGAGTAGGCTGTGGTCCAAATCAAACAAACATTTTAAAAAAGGAACCTTTTTTCTTGTAACGCAGCCCCGTTTACTTTTACACCCAAGCAGGCCACCATCCCTGTGAAAGTATCCAATCGGAGTAAGTAGAAATTTTTAAACATACCTCAGTCTTATTCATGAGCATTTGTCCGATTGTGACAAACTCTGAATGGTGATTTTGTGAATTGAGCTAATTGTACATAGGTCTCTTTACAAATCTCATTAGATTTGCAAAAAGATGGTGTGCAATCTATAATCACTTTTTGCAAATTTATTGTTAGCATGTCTGGCCCAAAAATATTGCAAAATAGATACCAACATTTTAATACCTTAAAATCTAAATATAAATGTCTTAACCATAACTGTAAAATAATAACCCCTTAAGGAAAAAAGGAATAAAACACATTTTATATGCCTACACACATGAATAAGAACCCTCTAAATAGGGTCCAGAAGGCCACGCTGCAAAAGGAGGAGGGGCAGAACATGGAGCTCTCTTGAACGCTTTATTAGCACGTTCTCAATCCCCATGCCCAGGCAAAGACCAGACCAAAAGCAGGCCTGTCTTCGCCCATCATCGCCCGGAGGAGACTGGGCTGGACTACCTCTCTTGACCGGAGGATTAAGGTGTACCAAGGCTTGTGGACAGCAATAGCTGCACCAAAGATCCTTTCATCCAAGAAGGTACTGCGTTATGATTTTTGGCTTATCACCATGTGATTTGCCTTTTGCGCTGCTCCTCTGCCTGGTACTATTCTTAAAGATCATTTGTCCTGCTGTACCATCTGGCTGCTATTAGGTATTCATTAGCTGTATGCTGTATATACAATGATCATCGGGAAACGGAAGCTACAAGGAAGTGGGAACAAAGTTAAAGCATCAGTAGTCACCACAAGCTCCACATTGGACTCTTTTTTTGGCCAGAGCAGTTGGGGTTACTGCTAAAGAAATTGATTTGTCTGAAAGGCAGCCATCTATGGAGCAGGGTGATTTTTCAACCATTTCGCCACCTACTATACCTCTTTCAAAAGTTGATGATGCATTAAACAGTAATGCTTCAATTAGCCACACGGACATTGTACAAATGGCTTCTAAATATTCTAGGAGAGCTGTGACCTTGGAGAGGGAAGGCATTAATGTGGATATATCGCTTGCCAGCTATGAGGGTCCATCTGTCAAGAGGAAGCTACACAACAAGGGCCCTGTCATGACAAGGCAGAGGCCTCTCAGAACCCAAATAAAAATAAAATCATGGGCATACGCAGCTTGAATAAGACAGCAGTAGAACCCAATGGAGATATTTTAAATCACAACTGGGTTCCTTGGCTTGAGAAGTTTAAAACTTTGATTGATGCCTATGTTTCCCCACTAGTGGAGGAAATAACAAGCTTAGAGAGTGAAATTACGAAATTAACCACCCGCGACACCCACTTGCAAAAGTTCCTTAGTGGTGGGGGAGTTGGAGGATGATAATCCCGGTCTTGAATCAACAGAATCCATCATGGCTGGTATGCATGGGTCTGTTTGCCCCCCGTTGGCTTCTCCATGTGGTGACTCTATTGCCCCCATCACCATTGATGGTAGGGTTTCGCGTACTGAGAACAGTAATCCACAGCATGAGTCTATAAAGCCAGCCTGGTAGGCTGGCAACTGGGATAGAGCTTGGTAGACTGAGAAGATGCAAGAGGATGTCATTAATTGCCCCATCTTAATCTCCCACCTGACTGCTGCCCTTATGTAGCAGTTTTAGTTGTTAATGTCCCACGTTTGCCCATAGGCAAGACCAAAACCCACAGTGATTTGAAAAATAAGGTCTGTCACTGGCTAACTAGTAATGCTAATTTTTGCATGGCAGAGTATAATTATATTTCACTGGTCTGGAGAATTGCATGGGCTCGTCCTCTACCCAAGCACTCAAGTGTGGACTGTGTGGTAATTAACGGTAGGAATCCTAAATTAGTGGGTTACTGATCATGCACAACACCACATTTTCAGAACAAACGTATCACAATTCTGCCTTTGAGTTATTTTTATAGGCATTTTTCATGTGATCAGACCACCTTGCTGGCTTTGCCCTTTTCCCACCGACCCCTTAAGTTACACTAGCATCCCTACATTCAATCGTTTCACTCCCCTAATCTGTCTAGAGGATATCAACTGACTCTCAAGTGATTACTGTCCACCTGTAGAAACCATAAGCCAATCCAGGGATAGTAGCGACTTGGCATGGGACAGACATATAGTGATTTCTCCAGAGGTCTTGCAGCTTAAGGAATCATGTACTAACCTGACTTGTTGGAATGTAGCTGGCCTGAGTACAAAATGGTTGGATCCAATTACATTTCAAGTTTTGATATTGTGATGTTACAGGGAACTTGGCACACTAGGGATATTGTCCAGGACAGGAATGAAACCTTTGTTAAACCTGCTACATGCTCTGTGGGGGGTAGATCAAAGGGCGGTTTGGCTCAAATATCTAAGCTGTACAAGGTCATTCCAATCTCTTGTAATACCCGGGTATCCAACTGTTCTTGATGGTGCTTCTTAAAAGGCTTAATTTCTTTCTTATCAATTTCTATCATCCGGGTTGTCGAGGCAGGTTGTCAAATCCACATTTTGTTTCATGCTATGCACATTTTAAGAAAAGGGATGATCGTATTCTGAATGTTTTCCATCTGGTTATTGGGGGCGACTTTAATGCCAATCTGGGTAATAATCTAACTTGTAGTGATCCGTTTTGTGTAAACGGTACTACCTCCATAGGCCAGAAGGAATATCAGAGAGGTGTGGTATTGCTACATAATCTATCATCCTTCAAACTTTACAATATGGCTGAAATTGTGGGTGACTCCCAGGGACAAGTGCCCACTCCTGTTGGACGGGGCCATGGAACTTTTATTGATTACATCTTTATTTCTAGTGGTTTGGCTGATCATGTTTACTCAGGGGGGACTATGGAAAGCAGGTTTTGTGAACATAATCCAAACAATTAGTACTTAGCATACCTGCTGCCTTCCACCCCAACCACTTCTAAATGTGTAACTGATCTCACCTCAAAGGGCAATAGTCTTAGCTTAAGATGGCAACCAGAAAATATCACTACCCTGTTGACAACCACAGTAAGGGGCAACCTTAACCTGAATCTTGACCAACTGTTAATAACTGATCATCCTCCAGCCGGTATGATTGAGGCGTTTGAAATGTTAAATTTATCTCTTAAGATCCTCTTAACAAACCCTGCCAAAAAACCTCACTTTGCTTAACCTGGTAAGTTTGATAAGGACTGTAGAGCTGCCTATTGTTGCCTGCAGACTGCTATTAATTATAGACCTAGAGATAAAGCTGCTAGCCACTGCAAGTCATAATTATAAAGGTTCTATAAAAAAAAGAAAACAGGTGCTGAAGGAGGAAGGATGGTAAAACCTAATTAGAACCTACAAGGTTCTAATTAGGGCTTCTGAGATACTATAAATGGAAAACAGTTTATTAGTGGTAACAGTAATGGGCAGAGTCCAAATATTAGCGCAGAAAGGTGGACCTCATACTCCAAAATATACACTCCTTTGAGAGTATTACGGGTGAAACCGGGGCGGAGGTCTCTCCCTCATTTCCTCTCGACATTTGTTTTGATATTGATGAGTTGATCACAGCAATATCCATCAGTCCATCAAAAAAGGCACCTGGTCCTGAAAGGATCCCTATGGATCTTTATAAGAAAAACATTGCCTTATGGGCACAAATTATCACTAGCATTTTCATTTCTGCGGCAAAATATAGGATCTCTGGTTCCTGGCAAAAAGACGTTATTGTCCCTATATTCAAGAAAGGTAACAGGCAGGATCCTTGCTGCTACCATCCAGTATCATTGTGGTATAATTGGTGGGTCATATCATCTTAAGTAGGATAGAGGTCTGCGTGCAGCAGACAGGTGCTATCAGCAAGGTCCAGTATGGATTTAGAGAAGGGCTAGGGTCACAGGACCAAAGTCTAACGGCCTCATTACGAATACGGTGGTCCAACCACTGCCACACAGGCGGTCCACCTGCCGTATTCTGAGTGTGGCGTTTGGACCCCCACAGGACTGTTGTGTCTGCAGGGATCCAGGATCCTGCAGCGGTGGTGCAGCGGTCAAGAGCACGAATATGCTGGCGGTGACACTGCAGCACCGCTGAGCATATTCTGAGTTGCCTGTCCACCACCTAACAGGGTCCTCTGCCCCTCCTGGGCCTGGGGGTGCATGCAGGAGGAGCACATGTTTTACCCCCCCTGGAATCGCTCTCCTGTTCCTGCACAGTGTAGCATGCATGACATGGTGCATGCCACACTGTGCAGGAACATGCTGCAGGTGCTGTCACGGCAGCGGGTCACATGTTACGCTCTCCTATGAGCCTAACAGACCACCGCCGTGAGACCGCCGCAGCACCTCTCCCCCAACCTGGATTCAACTCTGGATCCGGCAGGCAGGCCACCACAGCCTTGGTGGTCCTCCTGTTGGCGCCATGATGGCGGGACGACAGGAGAAACGCCAAAGTCATAATAAGGCCCTAAATCTCAGCTTATTGATTGGCAAATATACAATTGCCAAAAAGGGCTCTCTCTTGCTCGCATTTGTGCACCTAATTAGAGCGTTTGATCACGTGAACTGCTTCAAACTTTGGCACATCCTTACCCAGATTGACTTACCTCTGCCGTTGGTTGATTTCTTACATGCATTATACTGAAAAGTCTCAGCTATGGTCAGATACAGTGCGCAAGGGTGATGCATGGAGACTTTTAGGTTGCCCAGAGGTGTACGTCAGGGGTGTGTTCTGGCACCAATCTTGTTTCTCATACATATAAAAGGCCTGAACTCATTTCTTTCAGTAACAGGAAAGAATTTACCCAAAGTAAACTCAATTACAGTCCCAGCTCTGCTCTCGGCAGATGATGCAGTTTTGTTAGCCCACATGCCTAGTGGCTAACAGGGGCCTTTTTGAGAACTTCAACCTGTCTAGGGATAATTTGGACCTTCAAGTTAATATATCTTAAATCCACTACATTGTGTGAGGGAGGAAAAATGCAAAAGTTACACCTATTTCCGTAAAGGGAAAAAACATCTCAAAGGGTTCCTGAATTCCCCTATATCGGGTGACCTTTGATTCCCACAGCAGTTTTTTGCCCTATATCGCCAACCGCTGCCTTCATTTTAGTCGGTACATAAGGGTCTTATTTGATGTGTCTCAAAAGTCGGTGGCAAACCTTTACTACCCCTCTTGGAAATTCACAAACTGAAATGCCTACCGATTTTACCTTACGGTGCTGGAATATGGGCTTTTTGTGATTGTACAGAGCTACAGCAGGAGGAAAGATTTTCCTGCAGACACCTACTGGGATTAGGTAGGACCCAGGAGCAAACAGTATTTTTTTCATTAGGACCTGGGCTTGGCCTATGCAATAGATCAGGTGGAGCTTGCCCTGCTCCTCCTCTGGATTTCTGTGTGGAGTAAAGAGAAAGCAGCGTTCAACCTCGAAGTTGTAGCTGACTGTCTTGCTTGTGACTCTGGCTTAGGATCCCATGGCTAAATGACATCAAGAAAATCTCTGAAGACATTGGCTGACCGGATCTATTTATCTCTCCACAGTCCATTAGCAGAGGAGCTCTACGTGACGCTTGCAGCCGCCAATAGAGAAAACAGGGAGTTGAGCAAAAGCAACTGGGAGGAATCTTCTTATTATTCAAACCAGTATGGGTATGGAACCATACCTAGCAGTGGTAAATAATGTGTGGGCAAGGGGTCTTCTGACAAAGTTTCGCTTAGGCACCATCAGAAGGTACCTAGTCTTTCTCTTGGGCCAATATGATTCTGTGTCTGTGTTGCTCTGCCTATGTGATGAATCCTTTCCCCAAACGCTGGTTCATTTATTTTATTTTCTGTAAATTTTATTAGGGTTTTGCATATAAATATTCAGTGCAAGTTTTTAAATTTAGTGTTTATAATCAATACATGGCAGCATTTTAATACCTTCATATGTAATCTGACCCATTTATATGTTATTGTGTGGGAGGGTTTTTGAAAAATGCTGTTGGTTGGCGAAAGTTTGTTGACTTTTACTCTTTATATATGTGGCAAGGTACTTTATTTGCCTTACGTCAAGGTTACCTGATAATTTATTTACATGCGGTGCTGCTGTAGGAATTGTAGGGATGCGACCTTTTGAGATGTGTTCTTTACTCATCTCTGCTTGTTATACGAACCTCATGGCAATTTGGGTATTAATATATATAGTTGTGTTAATGCTTGGCACAATGAGTTTTTTTATTTGATGAGACTTTGAACATAGATTTTATGTTTTTATGATACTATTTTTTGTATTTATCTACAGTAGATTTTCTTTATGATTATATAATTATAATCGAATAAAGATTAAGAATCAAATCGTACCCTCTAAATAGCATTAACTGAAAGCAGCATTCAATCTCCAGTCTCCATTGTCGAGATAAAGGAAGTACAGTTGAACAATAAAAATCAATATGTACTACATACAAATGCACTTGGCATTCCAGATACTTATGTCTAAAGATTTTTAAAAAAAATATCCAATTACTACTAAACAAAAGCTTGCTACAATTCCATCCAGAAAATAGACTGCATATCAATGGAGGACAAAATGCACATGGTCGCAAATACCTTGAAAATGTACTGCTTCCTCAAAATAGATGAGTATACTAAAGGTAAATCAAATTGGATACACTATAATAAAAGTTAAAAAAAACTTTACAAAACTTGAGGAAAAGACAGTGCATTGATATGACAAACATTTAAAATTCCAGTAATTTAGAGTACATAAGATGTGTTTTCTAATTAAAATACTTTTGAATATATTTTTGCATTAATTATCATAAGTTTTTTTTATGATTGTATGACATAATATCGAGAGCACACAAATATACACAAATATTGTGAACAAATATTTGGGACCAAAATATTGTAGTTGTGTGCATGCAAACTTTGGGCCATATTTATCAAAGGGTTTGTGTTGCTTTTGCACCACGCAATGGGGTGCAAAGGCGAAGCAACCCTTAAGATGCGATTTATCAAGCCACACAAGGCACCCTTGGGTGGCCCTGGGTAGCTTGATAAATACAGAGTAACGCAATGCAGCACAGCTCAAATCGCTGCCTTGCATTACTCTGCCCTGGGGAGGCATTCCATGGGTGGAAGGTGGGTGTTCCCATTCATCCACCCATGGATTTCGGTGTATTCCCAGGTTTACCATTCGTGGTAGACCTGTGAATGCATCAAAATGTTACACTTCACCAGGGGAGGCGTATTGAGGACAAATATCTTTATTTCTCCTCGTTTTTTCCTCTTTCTATGTGTGCTGCATTCTGCAGCACACATAGAAAGAGGGAATGCCTCCTGGGGATTGTTTTTGTGCAGAAATGTGCCCCTTCCTGCACAAAAACATCCTGACTGCCACGCAGATACCCTTTCACCATGGTGCAAGAGTGCCTGTTGGCACTAGGCAGCACATTGTTTGCCAGCGCTGGAAAAAGGCAGGAATGTGCCGTACTATGTTAAGTACTGCACATTCCTGTCCTTTCCCTGGCAAGGTGCCTTGCTGTGCTGCGCTGCATGACTTCTTTATAAATATGCCCCTTTGTCCGTAAACTACGAAAATATCGTGGACTAGAATATCATCAAAAAACAGATAAGTATATTGAATTTATTATGCAAAGAATTATATTTAATTAAATATAGAAAAGAAAGTTTAAAATCTTAATATGAGTAAAAAGAAATACAAACAATATTTAAATAAATTTGCAAAAATGAAGAAGTATATAAAAATGATTACCAATCAATTACAATTTTCTTATTAATACTATTGAAAATATTACAAAAATAATAAACATGTATAATAAAATACATACCAAGTTATATAAAATAAAATGTACTAAGTTTATTCCAAAATACTTAAAAATAAAAATGATAAATTATTTAATTTTATACATATTTTAAAAAATATTAAAAAATGACAACCTAAAATAAATATTAACAGTCTTGACTAAACAATAGTAGAAAACGAGTTGTGTTTGAAAAACTCACATTTACTACTCCCACTCCAAACTTACCAACAGTAGGGAAAGTGTTGGTCTTTGGAGGCGTCAGAGTTACTATTTATACTCCAATGTAGGTAAAAATAGAAAAAATGGTGGACTTTGGATTGGTCACATTTTCTATTCCCACTCCAATTTTAGCAACATTAGGGAAAGCACTGGAATTTGGAGGGGTTAAATTTACTATTCCCCACTCCAGCGTTAGCAACAGTAGGGAAAGTATAAGATTTTGGAAGGGCCAAATTTACTATTCCCATTCCAATGTAAGCCAAATTTGTGAAAGTATTGGACTTTTGAAGGGATTGATGTACTATTCCCTCCCCAACAGAAGCAAAGGTAGGTAAAGTGTTGAACTTTGGAGGGGTCAGATTTACTATTTCCACTCCAATGTAAGAAAAAGAAGGGAAAGTGTTGGGCGCTGGAGTGCTCAGATTTACAATTCTGACTTCAGTCTGTGCAACAGTAGAGAAAGTGTTGGATGTTTGATGGGTCAGATTTTCTATTCCCACTTCAATGGTGCTAAAACAATCAAAGGGATGACTGTGCTCACACTGGCATCTAGGCAAACCCGTCTTCAGAAGAGAAATTGAATCCTTCTCCCCTCCCTGAGGGGGTGAGGAGGTGTTGGAATGGAAACCACTACACAACACAGATTTTACATTTGGGCTTAAAGAGGGTTGGGGTGTCCCACTCTGACACGGGACAAAATACCAAAACAAAAAGAAATGTGAGTTCCTGTAGTGCTCACCCTATAGTGAAACCCAAATTGTGAATATTGGTCAGTTCCAACAAAGGCTAGTCCAATTGGTATAGTTGCTTCAAAAAAGCAAACAGATTTACTCCATATTCATCAAATGTTTTACTCAAATCAGTTTTAATGGTATTTCCAAAAGAATTTACCGAATATATTTCTTTTCATGCACCATGGTCATGATCTCTTGTGTAATCAATCATAGTCCTTTGCGCAAGGGTGATTTTTTGCCAATGTGTTACTTAATCAACCTGTTGAATCGTCAAGAACATTTATAATAACCCCAGTGCTGTTTGGGCCATTTAGTTTTTTTAGGGGGACAACATCCTGGGTAAATACATTGAGAATGCAAAGAAAAATGAATCAATATATGACAAATCTAAAAGCTATACAAAAAGATATGTCATTTAATAGAAAACACAAATGCTCAGTGTAGTGCAAACATTTAAAAAAGTATACACTGGTATTCTGTCTACTGAAGTATTAATTAACAGTTAATAATATCACTACACATTGATACTATCAAGAATTATTTATGTTCCAAATGCATAGAATAGAACTGACCACTCCAGTTATCAATTCATGCCCATGAAGTATTCATGGCTGTAGTGTAGCTCCTATTTCCCTAATAGGCTCTGCGCATTGGAATAATATCCCCTATAGGTTTGACATAGGACTACGGTCAGTATGTCCCTATTGAGTATATTAAACTTAATTACTTGTGCCAGCTAGCTCAGAAGCCACTAGAAACTCCTTGACGACAAGAAGGGAGTAGTTTCTGGCAGCCGCAAAACATGACAACTTTGTTTCCCTTTAGAATCAGAACGTGTCCCAGAGTCGTGGAAACAATAGATAACTATTTCACTCAGCTCAATCGTGCAGGCTTAGTTTTCCTCAAAGTTACACAGAAAGAAATAGACGGGCGTTTCAATAAAAGGTTTATTGAACAGTCTTGTTTCTCGTGTAAGTAAAATGTGCTGTTACGATCACAAGACAGTATGCAAGATAAATAATGTACAGTGTAAGCAGTAGAAATAAATAATACTGCGATAGCATTATCTTTTAGCAGATATTCATTCACATAAATAACACAGACTAAAAAATGTGATTACTCATACGATGCGTTTCTAAGCTAGTTCTACCCCAATGTGCCTAACCTAACCTAGGTGTAGGGAGAGGTATGAAGTAGGTGAAGTATTCCTTACTATGGTATACTAAGAGTATGATAAGCCTAGTATGCCTAGTATGCCAAGAGTCCCTCTAGGTTCTAGTCAGCTCCATACCTTAAGAATGAGAGAGGTAGGAATCTCTTGCCAGATTTGAACTCCAACACCCCGCAAGGGAAGTCAGATCACTGGAAGCTGGACTCTCTGCGTGCAGGGATGACAGCGTCTTCTCAGTGCGTCAGGCCGGGAAACAGGCTCCTCTGAAGTCGAGGTCTCTTCTAGTTTACAAGGGCTAGGGAAGGTATATTTATACCTGAGAGGTACCTCACAATGTTAGCATTGACGTGAATCGGTCAGCGGAAGACGTCATGAATGAACCCCTAAGGTATAATGGTTCATGCATAATAGATGAGTCCTTGAAGAAATCAATAGTCCTGTGCTAGGGAAATTCCCGAAGCCTAAGGGTCTGTTCTTCAAGAACTCGTTGTGACGTTAGGGTGGACGGATGTCGGAGAACATGCCTGTATTTGGAGTGCAAGGTTTAATGCCTAAATAAGGAAAGGGATTTTATGCCTATATAAGGGCAGGGCGAATTGTGCCTATATAAGGACATGATACAGGAAAGCCCGTGTATGGACACCCTAAGAGGAATACAACACCCACTCCACTTTCGTGTGTACGATAATACTAAAATGCTAAACATTTAAAATGCTAAACATTAAATGGAGTACCGCATATTGCTAAAATATTTCTTAAAACCGTTTAAAAAGGCATTTAAAAAAAAAAAACATTAGAATGCAAAAGGTACTGTACATTTTAAGCATTGCTCTTCATTTCAGGCATATTTTTAAAATAAAATGCAATTTGAATGAAAATATGCAGTAATATTTACATGTGACAAAAAAATTATCGATAAGTTTTTTCAAAATCAAAAGTCATTTCATGTTATGGAAATTAATAAACTTGTTTAGACTAACACGATGAAAAAAGTGTCTGAGGAAGTACCGCGAAGTCTGTACTATAAGGCTAGTTCTACTTGAAGCAGATTGAAGTGCCATTTTAGTTCGAAAAAATGGGAAAAAGTTCAATTTTTGGAAGAGTTCCAAGTTTTTGAAGTATGAAGGCCAAATTGTTACTGCATCTCTGGAACACTGTGGGCTGAATCAGAGTCAGTTTACGGGCCTAGTGTAAACATGAGATCACCGATTTCTGTAGACAAAACATCGTCCACTGAAGTTGGTGTCAGTTGGAACACCTCGTGTAGTAGATTAATTGCACAGAGATGTGAAGCATCGATTTCAGCATAGGTTGCCGCAGCAATGTTCGCGTCCGTTGTTCCCTGTGTGCCTGTAGATCTTTCTCGTACCTCAGCAGCAGCCGGAAGCGTCTGTGAGATCTCAGTGAATGCTGACATCAGGATAGGCAGCCTCTGGGGACAACACAGAGCATGGGCCGTTATCGGGACCAGCAGAGTATCGACATCCGTTGGCGTAGCTGATGGAAATGTTAGACAGGTGTCCAACACGCATTCTTCACCGCATAGCAGGCATCGTAGAACAGGTAAGATGCAATCTTGCCAGATTGGTCTGAATGACAGGAACCACGTGTTATTAAGTTCCCGTAGACGAGTCATGCCCAAAAGCTGTACTATTCACTCACGGCACTTTCGTTCAAGGAGAGCTTTCTCCATTTCGCTCGGAGTGATATCTGCAAATAGGCTGGCCATAGCGTAATAGCAGGAAGAGAAATAGAATTCCGGCAACAAGTGCTAGAATTAATGGTATGCCACCAAACACCGAATGTGCAAAGTTCGGGATTATTCCCAGTATTGCCTGGAAAGGTGCTAACAGACCGGTACAGATGCTCTTAAATACATGTACAATTCCACTTGTATCAGACATGTTGAAGATACGTGTTATCATTTCTACGAAATGTATAGGGCAGTTTGTACATATTAAAGTCTGTATCTCAGCCGAAGTCCTTGCTACTTGTAGATCATAGGTTTCTTTGGCCGAGGTCAAAGGCACTGTTTGCTGTAAAAGCATGGCTTTCATTCTGCTTAAAGTATCAAATCTTATAAAAGAGACGTTCAGCGAAGGCCACAAAGGCGACTCCTGACTGTGTCTATTGGGGGAAACAATACTTGCATACAGCAAGTGACCCTGGAGTTGACCGTTACTAGATATGGGATGCCTGGCAACATGCCGCAGCAACTCTGATCATTCAACATGAGGTAACTCCCATTCGAAAGTTGTCCAAACGCTGGATTAATCACAGCCGCTGGTGTACCCTGCTGGTGGCAAGACAAATTTGCCACAGAACCATTGCAAGCCCCGTGTAAAGAAATGTCCTGACATATAAGTGAACCGCTCAGTGCACTTTTACAGTGTGTACCGCTCAAAAACACTTCACGAACCCCACTCCAACATCTATATGTATACGGTAAATCCCAAGATGTCTTAATGTATTCCTTACCCAACCTTTCATATTTGCCTGAGGCAATACTGAAACTGAAAAGTAGTCACAGGTAATGTGATTTTGCCATGAATGAGCCATTCTGTAGCTGGTTTTTCTGCCACTGTGAATGGTAACTTTTCCAATGCTCAGCACTGTATACTTTGCTCCTCTTTGTGCCAGTTCGATCTGTTTATCAGTTAGATTGTACTCTGCAAACAGAGCCGATGTGTTGATGAAACGCCAAGGCACATAGCCCGCTCGCAAAGATTGCAGCGTCTAGCTTAATAACATAATAGAACGTAATTGAGATTGGCCTTGCTGTAACATCGCCAAATCTTGTTCTAGTATGTCGATAGCAGAGGATACCATGCCATCCAATGAATATATTCTGGAGGACAAAGTTGTTAACCCATTGTCGACCACAGAGAGTGTTTTCTCTAAATTAATACGATCAAGTTCACGTATTCGTTCTGCAGCCTCCATCTGTGATACTTTCCATGCTTCATTATAGGCAGCATAAATGCCGGCATATATGAAACGTTTTTGACGCGGTTTTCTTGGTCCAAGCAAGAATTCCCTAAGGTCTGCATCTTCTTTAAGTAAGGATAAGTGTTGTTTCACATCCTGTAGTGTAGATTTCTGCAGCCAATCGAGGCATCATTTACCTACACTGTATGTTGTTACTACCCCCGGATGCTGTCTTTGGACGTATCTTGGGTCTGGCCTATGAATAGTAAAGCCCTGAGTTTTATTCAGGAATCTTTCCTGACAGTTGTTCGTGTCTGTGGGCCAGATCAACCATTTTTTCCAATTAGGATTAGATCTGTTGAGTTGTAGTATATTGTCAACTGTCACCACTGCCTGTGAATTATTATATATAGTGGCAGGTGTTGGTACAGAAGGTGTGTTCATCTCTTTGATCTTGGCTAGTCCAAGACAAGATGTTTGTTGGACAGTTTCATTCAAAAACATTATTTGTTCAGGGATGATGCAGGCTCTAAATAAAGCTTCCATCCCTTGCACTTGCCAATCTTTAGTACCCCAGACAGTTTTTGTGTCTATTGTGTCTTTCCAAAAGTCAAAACCCTGTCTAGACAGTTGGGCATTAAATAATGCAGAATAAATCTGTTTTGTATTTGTTAACATAATTTTCAGTCCTGTCTTGTTTACATTTTTATAGTAAAACATTTCTGGATTAGATGTATTGTATCCTGAAAAATATGGAAACTTGTTAGCAAATGTTTTTGAACTACTGTGTGGTGGTGTAGGACAATGCTCCCATTGGTTAAACATAAACACATTTCTAGGATATGCAGATTTATGCAAATAATGATGACCATAATGGTTATAGCAATACAGCTCTTCATAGTCTGTTGAACCCTCTAAATATTCATTTTTAGAAAATGCAGCAGATTTTTCTAAGTCAAACATTATGCCATTAACAGTCTCAAAGTCCCAATCATCAGAGTAGGTACTGGACGAAATTAGATCACTTAGTGAAATTTTAAACAAATGTGGAATATTCAATTGTTCCGTCCGGCCGAAAATATCAAAATCCGTTTTGTCCCACACTATACCATCCTGTATAGGAACAGCTGTGATGTTCACTGATGACAAGTCTCTTGCTTCACGATGGGAAGATTTATGAGGTCTCAAAAGTACGTTCACGTCTTTTCCTTCAGTGTTCACATGGATGTATCTGCCACTTATAAGCACGCTCACAGTTGTAACCAAAGCTAGCCAGAGCAGGAAAACAAAAAGTCCAGATGTAATGCAGAGTTCAATCCATGGAGAAACCAAATAAGTATTTTTCAGAAAGTGAAGAAAGTCTTGTACTTGCTGCTTGAATTTCAATGATGCTGGCGTCGTTTCAGGCTCACTCGGATCTTCTGAAAACGTATCAAAGTTAATGAAATAGCCAGAAGCAGTTCTGTCAATTGTTGGAATTGCATCAGGATTTGTAGAAATCGCTGGAATCAGTTGATCACTTGCTACATTGGTGTAGACAGGTGTATTTGGACGAACTGTTACTTGGTTTTCAAGAGGGATGAGTTCCATAGCGTTTTTGCTTAGTCCTCCATCTGTTACAGCTGAATTCTCGATTGTTGTCAGTCTTTCAGTCTGAACCTCTTGGATAGTAGCGAGAGGAGTGCGTCTGCTACTAGGTCGGAGTCCACGAGGCCTACTATTTAGTATTGGCCACATACTGAGGTTTGATGAGGTCGATGGACACAAATCGTTTCTCCTTTCTTCCAGCAAGGGGTGGCAGAAGTACTGTTCTTGTTCCTTGAACTGCTAGGACAGGTACTGGTTGTCTGTAAGAAGGTCCAAAATCCTTCTTGTCCGCAATTTTTTCTCTGACTAGATCCCCAACTCTTGGAATCCAGACAGGCCTTGCTGGGACCGCCGGTTTTTCCCCAGTGGTGGTTGGCTGTAGGAATACGTTGCTTTGTTTCGTTCTTAACTCATTCAGTTCCTGTAAAACAGCCAAACGATCTTTGATATCAAACGTTTTATTTTCCACCACTGTGCCTACGTCATCGAGATCTGGTACCCACATTCTTGTCCCAAATAGGACCTCATATGGAGTGACCCCCCCTAGAGAACTTCTAGGCAGATTATTCAATGAGCGTTGGACCCCATTAAGATGTTTGACCCACCCATCACCCGAACCTAATACCCTAGCTGTTATAGACTGCTTTATGTCCCGGTTTTTCCTTTCCACAACCGAATTTCCCTCAGGATGGAATGGAGAGGAGTCCCGCAATGCAACGCCCAGACTGGCCATGGCTTCTTTGTAAGCCCGAGAGCTAAACGCAGGGCCCTGGTCAGAATGTAGCGTGCCTATTGAAAATGTGACGATAAAGACTTGCAAATCTTTTATAACAGTTCGAGCATCAGCCGAGCGCTGAGGCCATATCCATAGGAACCTTGATTCAGTATTTGTGGGATTGCATTTGTCCAGTAGGACGCATGCGCGTAGATAGTCTAATGCTGTCTAACAGTGGTGTCTGTACTGGGCAGCTACATTTGTAGCATGGTGTCTGGTGGCTTTCCCGCTGTAATTTACAGTCTAAGCAGTTATTGATAAATATGTGAATTTCTGTATTCATTCCAGGCCACCAGTACATCTCCTTTAACGTCAAAATTGTTTTAGAGATCCCTTGATGTGACAGACCCTCCCGCAAATGTGTCTCATAAATCAAAGCTGCTCTACGTTCCTTGTTTGGGATTACCCTATCCCCCACTCCAGGGATTCGAGCAAAAGGAACGTTGTTCGCATCAATTACATAAGAGTACTTGAGTGGAAACGTTTTTGGTAACGCTGCACTGCTGCCCTTGCTTGAAGCAACATTATCTCACCGTCTATTTTTGTTTTTGAACGAGTGATCGCAGCTACGGAAGCCGTCTGAACAGCCCCCTTTGCGGCTTCGTCAGCCAATGAATTCCCTGCAACGTGAACGCCATCACGTTGATGACTCAGTGTGTGGATCACGTGAGCCTTTGGTAGTTCGTTTTTCAACTGAACTACTTGTTCCCAAAGCATTTTGTGCTTTATTGTGCCACCTTTCGCATCTTTGAAACCATTTTCAAGCCAGTTTTGTATATAGTCATTATACGACTGAACACAGTAAAAGGAATCGCACACTATTAGTGTGGGGAATTCTCGATCTGTACTTTCAAGTGCCAGTTTGAATGCTTGTAGTTCAGCTCGCTGAGCTGTACAATCCCCTAGAGATTGTGTTTTTGTGACCATAGGTCTGAAGATGCCATACCGCATGCGACCTTTAACGATTGCACACGCTGCACTCTAAGCTTGCTTACTCCCTGTTGCGGGTTGTGCGGATCCGTCAGTGTAAATTATGAATTCGTACTGATCGAGAGGCAGAATCTTGGTAGGCAGAGGACATTCTTGTTCATATTGCAGGAATGCTTGTGTTTTTAAATCAGGATCAAAAACATATTCAACATCTGTTGCAGCAAGAGAATTAACCCATTGTATCCATCTTGGATGTAATGCTTTAGCATTTAGAATGCTTGCTTTTGTGACCGCTTCTAAAGCTGGTACTGGGGTTACGACAATAATGCGTTTCCCTTGGGCTAGGGCTCTTTCTTTTGCTACAGCGGTTTGAACTGCTGTTAGAATTTTTTCAGTTGAACTGAAGCGCATTTCCGCTTGTGTGTACAAATGAGATTTGTATGCGATTGGTATTTTCTCACCCTCATTGAAGGTTAAGTAGGTGAATCCGCATTGACCCGAAATTATTCGGATCACCAAATTTCGTTGACTTACGCGTGTTTGTAAGTGATTTGTTGCTAACATGTTAGCCTGGAGTGAACGCAAGATTTCTGTGTGTTTGTTTGTCCAATTTTTGATTGAAAAATCAGGTTTGATTAATGCGTAGAGAGGTTTAACCCTTTCTGCATAATTTAGAATGTATGTTCTTCCAAAGTTTAGGAAACCCAGGATGGATTGTAAGTTTTTAGCGTTTTTGGAGTTTGGAGCAGCGCACACTTTTCTAAAAGTTAGCTGCCAAGCTCTTGCCTTCACTTGAAAGCTCATATCCTAGAAATAAGACATTGAGATGGGCAATTCGGGACTTTTAAAGTTGAACTTGTAGCCCTCAGATGCGAAGCCCAGTATAATGGTGCTCACCCTGTTCAAGTGTTTGTCCAGGTCATCGTCTGTCAGATAGATGTCATCGACATAGGACAATGCCTCATTGTCATAAATTTGTAGTAAGCCCGTTACCCTCACTGAGAATAAACCTGGGCTGTTCTTGAACCCTTGTGGGAGTCGACAAAAGTGACGCTGGGTCCCCATTATGGAGAATGCTGTTAAGTACCTGCTTTCAGGTGCTATGTTTTGACAAAAGAAACCATTTGAGATGTCTAATGTGGTTTTATATTTTTTACGCACAGTGGGCCTGATTCACAGAACTAACTTACGTCAAAAACGTAAAGTTAGTACCTTTTGGTATTCACAGAATACACTTAATCATTTTGGTATTCACAGAATACACTTACTCATACTAACTTTATGTCCGCACTCGGGCCGGAGATTCTGGCTCGGTGGTGGAGATTCCGGCCGTTTGTGGAGATTCCAGCCCGGAGGTGGAGATTCCGGCCATTTGTGGAGATTCCGGCCGGTTGTGGAGATTCCGCCACCGGCCGGAATCTCCACAAACGGCCGGAATCTCCACCTCCAGGCCGGAAGCTCCACCTCCGGGCTGGAATCTCCACAAACGGCCGGAATCTCCACCACCGGGCCGGAATCTCCACCACCGGGCCGGAATCTCCGGCCCGAGTGAGGACATAAAGTTAGTATGAGTAAGTGTATTCTGTGAATACCAAAATGAGTAAGTGTATTCTGTGAATACCAAAATGAGTATGTGTATTCTGTGAATACCAAAAAGTACTAACTTTACGTTTTTGACGTAAGTTAGTTCTGTGAATCGGGCCCAATGTTATTCATTAATGCTGTGCTATGTGCATTTTGCACTGCAAACGTTTTAGAACAAGTGTTTAGGTGTCTGTAATCCAAAACTAGACGATATGTATTGTCTGGTTTGGAGACAGGAAACATGTCAGGAGGTGCATGTTTCAATCACCCCTTGGTATTCAAGTTGATCTAAGATCTCCCTGACCTGTTTTTTAGTTTCTTGCTTTATTGGGTACTGCCTTTGTGCAGTTGGTTCATGTTTCAGATGTATTTTATGATGAGGTGAATCCTCATCCCATCCTACATGATTTTTATATAATGCTGGGGCCTGGGCTACTGCCCATTTCCTGGCATATGTATATTTTAGATGAATTGGAATATGGTTGGAGAAGGCAGGCATAATAATGCCCTCGCCGTGTGGGCACTCCCTGACAAATTGTGGCGGCCAGTCTTTTTCTGCTAGAAGTATGTCATAGCCCCTTGATAGTCTTTCCCAAAAAAGTGCTTTCACCTGTCTAGGTTTGTCTCCCTCCATCCGGAGTGTTATTTCATATAACCTTTGTGGAGTACTAACCCTGGTGTCTACAGTCTCAACTGTAATGTACTCATTCAAGTCCACTATCTCCAGAAGTTCCTTCAGGTTATGGCGGGATATTGTGACTTCTGCTGCACTGTCCAGCATTGTCTGAGCCCATTCTCCGTTCTTGAGTTGTGTTCTCAGTATTCTCGGCATGTCTGATCTTCAGACCTGCTACTTTCTTTTTGGAGAAATGAGGTTTTGTTTTGTTTTTTGGAGCGTGTTTTTCTTCTTTGGATTTCACGCGTTCTTCTCTATGTTCTGATCGTCCTCTTCTTTCCGAAGTCTGTGATGAGATCTGAAAGGGACGAGAGGAACGTGTATCATTATCTTGATACCTGTCAGGTTTTCTCAAATTATCCCTATTCCTGAGGTTATACCTCCTTTCAGAGGGCTCCTTTTGAGGAGACCTACCCCGGGATTGAGAACGTTTCTCGTTTGATTTTTGTTTAGTAGATTCCCACTTCTTTTTAGAAGATGTAGGAGTTTGTTTAATAGAGTCCTTCTCAGGACTTTCAGATAGTTTTGGTTTCACTGGTCTTCCACCCAAACTATCTCTGCCTAATTCTGCATATGATTGTTCAATTATTCTTGGTAGCTCTGTTTGATGTTCTGTAACATCGAATTCCCTTATCGTTGGCGGATCGCCACTGCTGCTGCCTCCCCTTTAATATTAGATAATATTATTGTTGAGACCTGGTCGAAATGTTTCAGTAATTTCATACCTAAATTTAGAGCAGGCTCTGCCCCGTATTCATTTTGAATTTGTTTCAGGACCTCAGGTATTACCGCAATTGACGGAATGCCATGTGTTTTAGTATAGATGGCAGCAAAGACTGAGCCCCAAGTGGTGCAGTCTTCCAGTTGTGGTGTGATCCCCATCAGTAAACTGATTGTTAGGATTCTGTGTTTCTCATACGGGCTAGTATTTGGAAATACTGCTTCGATTTGAGTAATTTTTTGAGCTATCCAGAATGGAATTTGCTCACGTTTTGTGGGCATTTTACCCATGACTGCGTAGAGAGTCTGTGGTGTAATTTGTAGTGTATTCCCCTGTTGGGGAGTTGGATTTGGAAGTGTCAATGGTTGCTGGACTGTGAAAGTCCGCATGACATATTGGATCAATTGTCTGTAGATTTTTATTAACTCTGTAAATTGAATAAGTAATTCCTCCTCTGACATTATATCCAGTTCAGGATGAGGTGTGTAGCCGGCTAGAATCGGCCATGTTGCTCCTGGTCTACCTAGTGGACCGAGCCTGGTAATGTTTCTGTGATGTTTTAGGGCGCCTTTAAACCAGAGCTGATGCTCCTGGTATGTTAGTGGAATTTCAATATCCTCGAAAGGAATGTATTCCTATTGTGGATCATCTTCTTTGTAGAAGTGAAACATGTGTGTTACTGGATTGGATTCAGGAAATATTACCCATGAATAGAATACCTCTGTCTGAAAGGATTCGTGTGCCTCTATCACGAAAACTGCTCTACCGCCTCTTGGTGGTAGGCCATGTTTTATAAGTTTTAGAGTGATGGCTCTTCTTAAGTTTGGAGCGATGTCTATAACACCCTCCTCGGTTTCATTTAAACCTGTAATGTTAAAAACTGCTGCTTGGGCTGGATCAGCCGCAGCTTCACCGTTTCCGGCTTCAGTCATTTTGTTTTTGAAAAATGTAGAACAAGTTTCAAGGAAACAAAGATAAGGTGCACAATATTTTGGAACACTGTATCCTTCAACATTGAGCAAACCAAACAGCTAATATATAGGGTGTTTCCCTATGTAGCCGTGGTGGATACTTAACCCTGCCCACTCCAGACGTCTTTTGGAGTATATGGGTGGGGGTCTCTGAGAGAAAAAGCACGGCTGAGTTACTCAGTATCTAACGTTAAATTACCGCCTTACCAAACCGTTGGGCGCCATGTAGTGTAGCTCCTATTTCCCTAATAGGCTCTGCGCATTGGAATAATATCCCCTATAGGTTTGACATAGGACTAAGGTCAGTATGTCCCTATCGCGTATATTAAACTTAATTACTTGTGCCAGCTAGCTCAGAGGCCACTAGAAACTCCTTGACGACAAGAAGGGAGTAGTTTCTGGCAGCCGCAAAACATGACAACTTTGTTTCCCTTTAGAATCAGAACGTGTCCCAGAGTCGTGGAAACAATAGATAACTATTTCACTCAGCTCAATCGTGCAGGCTTAGTTTTCCTCAAAGTTACAAAGAAAGAAATAGACGGGCGTTTCAATAAAAGGTTTATTGAACAGTCTTGTTTCTCGTGTAAGTAAAATGTGATGTTACGATCACAAGACAGTATGCAAGATAAATAATGTACAGCGTAAGCAGTAGAAATAAATAATACTGCGATAGCATTATCTTTTAGCAGATATTCATTCACATAAATAACACAGACTAAAAAATGTGAGTACTCATACGATGCGTTTCTAAGCTTGTTCTACCCCAATGTGCCTAACCTAACCTAGGTGTAGGGAGAGGTATGAAGTAGGTGAAGTATTCCTTACTATGGTATACTAAGAGTATGTTAAGCCTAGTATGCCTAGTATGCCAAGAGTCCCTCTAGGTTCTAGCCAGCTCCATACCTTAAGAATGAGAGAGGTAGGAATCTCTTGCCAGATTCGAACTCCAACACCACGCAAGGAAGTCAGATCACTGGAAGCTGGACTCTCTGCGTGCAGGGATGACAGCGTCTTCTCAGTGTGTCAGGCCGGGAAACAGGCTCCTCTGAAGTCGAGGTCTCCTCTAGTTTACAAGGGCTAGGGAAGGTATATTTATACCTGAGAGGTACCTCACAATGTTAGCATTGATGTGAATCGGTCAGCGGAAGACGTCATGAATGAACCCCTAAGGTATAATGGTTCATGCATAATAGATGAGTCCTTGAAGAAATCAATAGTCCTGTGCTAGGGAAATTCCCGAAGCCTAAGGGTCTGTTCTTCAAGAACTCGTTGTGACGTTAGGGTGGACGGATGTCGGAGACCATGCCTGTATTTGGAGTGCACGGTTTAAAGCCTAAATAAGGCCAGGGATTTTATGCCTATATAAGGGCAGGGCGAATTGTGCCTATATAAGGACATGATACAGGAAAGCCCGTGTATGGACACCCTAAGAGGAATACAACATGGCTACTTTAAGTAAGACTTTGCAAACTCAACAATTGCAAGTATTAATTCATGATGTGCAGGAATCAAACCTTGTTGTTTAAGATGTACGAGAAGTGAGAGATACCCTCAATATTATAAAACTTTCATTTATCTTCATACCCAATTATGTGCACACTCATATGGACTAAAGGTATTCCTGTGGGGGTGACTCACATGTCTTCCATATATATCCCCACATTTTTACCTTTAAACCGTATCAATCAAGGGTTTGTGAATGAGATATGAACTGTGCAAAAGAAATAAATACATTCTGATTCATCCGTGTTTTCTTGCACAATGACTTATCACAGTTGGTACAGAAAGTCTTGTATCGTGTGGAAAATTAAACAATCGCAAAAGGATAAACTTCAATGAGTGGAAATTCTGCACAAATCATGTAAATCAAGACATCTAACTTTCCTCACGGCTACTAGAATTATACGTCCATAGAAGGACAAATTATGCAGCAAAGTTGATTACTTTTTGCGGCAAAAAGGCAACTTATCACATTTTGTGATAGTATTACTTCAGAATGTTGTAATGTTTACACTTGTAAACACTGTCGGAGCATAAGTTGCAGCTCAGTGTAACACCCAAGCATAGCATTAAGCAACAGAAAGGCGAAAATTCAAATTTTACAAAGGGCCTTCCACTACGCACCAACACGGGGTGCTGCAATTTTGCAAACTTTTGAACCATTTTAGCTAAAATCATTTTTTTATTGAGATCTGCAGATTATGCAGCAGATAACGAATTGTGGTAAATGCAGCAGATCAATAATTATGTGAAAAACGCTGCAGCCACACAATCGCATAATTACAGTGTCCCTGCCTTTGGCATTCCATGTATGTGAAAAAGAAAAATACAAAAACATTCCTCACCTATTCGCTGATGCTACTGAGGAATAAACTGGCCTGAAGGCAGTGTATGACGGCAAAAAAGGAGGCTTCACAAAAACAAAGTGGTGAGGCCATGTTGGCATCTTATACATAGATATTGCATGATTATGTGGATATGTTGAAATGTTGCATGTGCAACAGAAATATACTGCTGTTCCTAATGCATGACAATGAAAGCCCAATCAAGGCAATGGACCATGTCCCCACCCCTAAAGGGGCAATAAAGTCTTTCTGCCCAACCTGGGGGGGCAGATAGTGCGTTTTCCCCCATGGGTAGTAGAAAGCTCACTAAATACAATAGAAAAATAGGCAAAAAAAAGGTGGCGTGGGGACGGCCCACCCAGGCATTGTGATCCACACAAGGCACGCCACACTGGACTCCCCTGGGTGTCTAGATTTCATAAATGTCTGGGTTTGGTATGTTTCCCTGGGCGACGGCAGAGCCCTGGTCCAAAATCCACAGCTTTCCACTTTGCACAAAAAGGGTCAGTTCTGAGTGGAAAAATGTGATCTGTCCTTGTTGCATTTTTGGGTTTTTTCCTGTTGCACGCACTAGACCCATCCACGCAAGTGGCGAAAACATTGTCGCCAATGGATATTTTTTCCTACTTGTTTTTAATTCTTTTCTTATTTCAACAAATCCTTTTTTGGGGGGAAACCCTGAGGGATGTATACAAATGATCCCTTGCTGATTTCAGAATGTTGTCTACTTTTCAGAAATGTGTAGTTTTCTGTGATTATACTTGGGTTCTACACCTGTTGCCACCACAAACAGCAAGTAGGTTGAAACCACAAAAATTAGGAAAAATTGAATACCTGTTACAAAATTGCAAAAACTGGAGGAAAAAAGACTTTTGGCACCTCTTGTTCCTGGAAGCTGGGATAATGATGGTCCCAGCACAGGAAACCTTTTGTGGATGTCATTTTTAGAGAGAAAAAAATGCTTATATGCTGAGCACTTTTTTGACATTCTATTCACACCCCCCCCCCACCCCCACCCTCCCAAAAAAAAAATCTTGTTCCCTCCTGGGGAATCTACAAACCATGGGTTCTTTTAGAATCCACAGGATGTTAGAGAAACAGGATACAAATTAGACATGGCTACCTGTAGTGGAAAAAACGTTATGATGAGTACAGCATGAACTAACCCAAACATTCAAAAAAGGGCTCAGCACTGGGAAGGGGAGAAGGCTTAGAAACCAAGTGGTTAAAAATCCAACATCACCAGTGAAATTGGATTTTTAATAAACATTGCAAATAGTATTTGAATTATTCCAGAAGCTTGTCTTAATCTAAAGATAGTAGAGCGATGATTTTATTCTAAATGCAGCACTTGTATAGTGAAAATAGGTTTTGGGGGCTAGTCACTGCAAGTACATAACAACTCTAATTTCTTGCATGTCCTTCTATTAAATATTAGCACCTTACCATGTGTGCTGCAAGGTGCAACAGTTGCAGCAGTCAGATTATACACGTAGGCCTGGAGCAATGTTTTCATTGTAAGCCTAGTGGATGGCATAACATGTGCTGCAGTTCACAAGTGGCGTTTAACTTTTTCATGCCATTGGTGTATTATCCTATATATATATTTGCCTTACTGGAAAGGTAAATATGCCAATGAGGAGTTATGGAATCCTGCCATGTTTTATGGGCTAGAGCACATACACTGGGGACTGTACAGCAGTGCCCCGGAGCACAGAGTTAAAAAACCAGCACCATCAGTCAACAAAAACTAGGGATGACCAACCAAAAAGAGGCACTTTCTCTCAGAACCTATGACCATGGCCTTGCATGCACTGCAAATCAGGATGTTGCAGGAAAAACTGTTCTGCATACAGAATTGTCTGGCTTAGTATTTGCTAAAGTAAAAAAGTTAATGAAAAAGCACTTGAGATAATTTATTTAGTGAGAAATGTACTTTGAGTACCACTTTAGTAGCTGCAGTGAATTGGGGTGTGGGTGGACATAGGCTTCTAAACGTTTGGACCATCTCTCTAATAGACTGGGAAAGGGTAAGGATATCCAGCGACATTGCATGATGATTGTGGCCCAGACTGGCTGTCCTGAGGCAAAGCCTGACACGTTTGCGTTTCTGCAGGTTCCACTGGTACACTGGACACATTGAAAGACGTAATATACACAGGCAGGCCCTGGGGTATATTGGTGTCTACTGTGCATGTATTATTGTGCAATTGGCACATCGTCATCAATATTGTTATTAGAGTTGGCCCCACTGGTAAACTCTCTACACATGAACCAGCAGCAGCACTTTTCTCTGAAAATTGTTCCTTTTCATTGATTTCTGACTGTAATTCGCCGGTGGTCAACAAAATTTCAGCAATGTCTTTATCTTTGACTCACTTTGACATTTAAAAAAAAAACGTGTACAATTTTGCTCACATCATGTTCTTTTTTTAATTGTATTTATTTTATGATTCACAATATAAATTTACTTTCCAAACATGGATATCCCATCTGCCGTATTAGATATAATGTACTTGTAATATGGCGGACAGAATACCCGCCATGTTTGTGAAACAGTAACCTGCCCACTGACCTCTAAACCAGGCCCATAGTCTGGTATGCTAATTCTATGGTTGTGTGTGTGGTTGGGCTGGATGTGGCTATGTGTGTGTGTGTGTCTGTGTGTGTGAAAAGATTGCTGGACCAGCAGAGGGTCAACCTGGCTCAAAGTCAGACACACTCAGCCAGAGATTATAGGGGTGGCTGGCTTCTAAAACGGAAAGAGGGCTGTTACTTTGGAGATATAGGGGCCAATTTCGATGTCGGACGGACCTGAGTCTGTCCGACATCGATTGGGTACTGGGACCGACCAACCTCCTGTTGGCGGTCCCAACCCAGCAATTAGGATGCGACCGAACACTGTTCGGTCTCAGTCTTATTCTTTACAATGGGAGCATGCATTCTGACCGCAATGCATGCTCTCATTGTAAAGAGAAGAGGTGCAGTTCATCCCTGTGCCTGTCGCGGGGTGCAGGGCTCAACAGTTGGGCACCATATGTGCCCCCTCTGCCACCCTCCCGAGGCCTTGCACACATGGGGGCCCTGCTGGCGGCCCCCAAAGTCGACTTCCAACAGCATTTCTGTGTCTGAAAGGGGGGCACAGAAAGAAAGGCTGTTGAAACCCGACATTGTAATCCCTCGGGCGGAAGGAGGCATCCTTGGGATTACAGGAGGCTTTCCGAATGGCAGACAGGCTCTCTGAGCCCATCGGACGCCATTCCGAAATCTAGTTTGGATTCATTTCCGACCGACTCCATCCAAATGGGTCATCAGAAATGAAACCAAACTGCTGATTCCGATGCCGTAGGAACGGCTCGAACTGAGGGTCGGAGCCGTTTCCTAAGGCATTGTAATCGGCCCCACAGTTGGGAAAGTGTGTTTGTAAGAGATACACATGTTTGTGAAGGAAGGATGCATTGTATCTTTTTCTCTCAATGGTGTGGGTGTGTTTCCTGTGTTTGAGTAAGTGTGGCCTATATCAGTGTGCATATTCCTGAGTAAGGGGGATAGTTGACCATATGCAGTGGTATAAGGCAGCGTACAAGAGGGTGAATTTGAGCCTGAAATGGTGTATGTGTGAGACTGTATGTGCGTGTGTGTCTCTGCCAGGGCCGGCTTTAACACTGGTGGAGCCCTGTGCGACAATGTTTGTTGCCGCCTCCCCAATGACCACCTGTGCCACGGATTCCCTTACTAGCACCCTTTCACAGTGCACCTCAAGTCTCCATAACCACTGTCTCTCCTCAGATTCATTTACTTTTATAGCACCACTCATACCAGTGTAAGGTTTCAGAGCACTTTACATCACACACACACATTACAAAGAGACTTTCAATCATGCTTGTGTAAATCAGTGTATAGGAAATGTTACATCAGACAGGACTACAAGGTGTAGTCTATGAGTAACATGTCATTGATACTGGTAAGCAATACAGTTTAGGAGTCCTTATTCTAGAAAAGCACAAATTCAGAATTTAAAACATAACATCATTGTTAGGGATTTTCTTTAATAATAAGAATTGTTTTCTACCCAAATGAGCCCTTTTCACAAGATTAGGAAGATGAAAGACTGGGCAAAAAAACATATAGCTCTAACATATACCTTGCAGTTTGCATGCAGTTCTTTGATGACAGTTATAGCTCAATGTTCTATAGTAGGATTTTGACTTATAAAAGACAAGTTACAAAAGGAGCTCTCTTACAGAAGCAGTAACCTTCTGACCTATTTACATTATATGCACTTTGTTATCTGCATAGTACACGTTCTTAGCAGCAGGCATTTTAACCCTCTGCGCTGCCTTAGGATGAGTCAAAACTTTCACTAGACAAACCTGCGGTCTCTTCCCAGGAAGACGATTAATCACCAGAATTCTCTTGACATTTTAATTGATGCCTGGAAAATGCTGGAGGCCAGGAACGCGGCAGCAGGTGCTTCTAAAATGATAATATACTTGCAAAAATGACGCCCCCACCCAAGTCAGCGCCCGGTGCTATGGCACCGTTCTCACCGCCCTAGAGCCGGCCCTGGTCTCTGCCTCTGTGTGCATGTGTGTTTGGGTGTGTTTGTGTCTGTGTGTGTATATGAAGTAATCCTTCATCCACAACCCACTAGGAACAGCAAGAGGCACACCAGAATAATTTGGCTACAATTAAGCATTTATTTTCATGTTAACATCTTGTGTTTCAATGGACAACTGCTGATTGGCCACAACATAGGTGATGTGCAAAATTCAGCAATAAAAAACAAAGTGAAGGTGTTTTCTGGGAGGCTTGGCAGTAGTCTGGGGGACCACTGGCAACTCGCAGAGAAACTTTGAAGAAAAACTTCAGGCTTTAAAATAGAATCATTTATTCAAAAATAATCACAGACATGGTGGTCTGATGACCCTTGCAGGCCACAATTTCTGTGATTATGCCTATCAGATTGAGTCACAATTTGAGACCTACCTAATGAATATTAATTAGGCTGGCTGAATTGCAACTCAATCCAATTTAACATTTTGGAAACCTGCCTATTAGTGCACAAGTCTGTTTGAAAAATTCCACACTGGTCGCAAAAATACTGGTTATGACTATTTTTTTTGATCAGTGCAATGACACATCTGACCCCTGCTGCAAATGCATGGTATTCAAGTTGTCCATGTTTTCTTTAGTAGTTCGGTCACTAGAAGGTTGGGGGAAAGTTTGGAGAAGTTTCAAAGGACATGGGAGACATATAGAGAGTTATCTTTTTTTGGGCGGAGTGAGATCACTATAACACAGAACTAATAAAGGACAGATGTATTTGTTCTCTGCCTCTACTTTGCCCCTTTTTACAATAGCAATGAGAACGGTGAGGTTGAGGCCCATATGGTGAGATTCTCCTTTGGCTGGTCAGGTTTTCTGGTTGTTTGCAGTTCCATTGAGGGTACCCACTGCCTCTGAATCTCGAATGCTTTCAGGGTGTGAGGGAGTGTATGCGTCTGAGGAAAAGAGAGGGCTGTGAATTGAAGGAAAAGGCCCAAGGAGGAGTAAGGGCTTAATTGTGATTTAGTCAAAAGAGAGAGAATTTGAGATAGGGTCATGTTTCTGCTTGTAGATGTTTTCACGCCTAGCAGGTCAGACTCAAGACAGTCTATCATAATCTAGTAGATGCTTCATCCAGTGCCTGGGTAGGAGCAAGCAAGTTTATCGAATGCTACAGGTTGCTGCCCTCACAATATGCTGTCATTATTACGAACCCAACATGCTATTTGCTATGCAGCTAAACAGGGTTTGTGGCAACCAGCTAAACATGGCTTGTGGTAACCAGTGAGACAAATTGGCATTTGCGACAGTCTGCAATGATACTTTCTGTGTGCATGTTATAGGAAGGTAGGATCCTTCTGCATGGTTACCCCCACTTTTTGCCTGGTGCTAAGCTGTTATTGACTAGTCTGACTGGGATCCTGCTAATCAGGACCCCAGTCTATCTGTTTTCTCCCTTACATTTTTATGTTCAGTACTTAGGTACATCCCAGATTGGATACTGGGGTACCCTTATCAGTCCCTAGGATATGGTACTAAGGTACCCAGGGCATAGGTACCTAGAGGTCCCCCATGGGCTGAAGCATGCATTATGCCACCCATGGGAGACCATTCAAAATGGAACTACAGGCCTGCCATTGCAGCCTGTGTAAGCAGGTGCTAGCACCACTTACTAAAGATATAGGTTTCCTATATCTAGGGTGCCTGCACTTAAAACCTATAAGTCACCCCTATATCAGGCCTTTGCAATCCTGAAGGCAGGGTGCTTGGTTCTACGTGTGAGGATGCCCCTGCATGAGCAGGACACCCCTACAGCCTACGGACTCCATTCTCCTGGGTTGTAAGTGAAGCAGCCATATACTATATAGAGGGGCACCGCGTAATTATGCAATGACCATCTCGAAAACAGCTGCAACAAATCCTATCATGTTTGGTATCAAACATGTTGGAATCATACCCCCACACTGTTAACGGTGTGGGAGGTATGATTCCAAGCACTGAAAGAGCCCTCCGTTAGGCTCTTAGTGCTCCCGGTACCAGTGTTCTAGACCCGGACAGCACAAAGTGGTTGCTGTCGGCCAGAGACACGATTCTGCCCTCCTGCTGCTGAGCCAAGCTCAAGCAGGGCAAGGCAGAACAATAGGTATCCTGTCACAGGGAGGTGTGACCACCTACCAGACAGGATTTAGTGTATTGGTGCCGGGTGGGTGCACTTGCCACTGCCACTCATTCTGCATGAGGGGCACATTTGGTGTCCCCATGCATGGTCCAGTTCAAACCAGCTCTAGGAGCCGTTGGCTCCCGCTCTGGCGCGAAACTGGACAAAGGACATGGGAGTAAACTTCCCCCTGTCCAGACCCTCCTCTGGGAGGGCCCCCTAAATCGTCCCAACCCTTTCCTAAGGGTACTTAAGGGCATACCTGTGGGTGGGTCCCTAGATTCGTCGTGGGACAAGATTCAGATCAGACACCACTTCTTCTACCGTCTGGGCACTCTGGACTTTGCTGGACTTCGTTTGGGCTCGACTTCGTCTCCCTTCCAGTCTGTTGCATTGTCTGTGCCTGTGCACCATACAGGAATCTTCCAAGGCCTGTGGGCATCAAAGACACCTGAAGGAATCTCCCTTGAAGTGAAGGAGTCACTTCCCTGCATTCACAGGCACCGCAACTAAGTCGATCGGTCAGCTGATCCTGAGCTCCTCCGGCTCTGAATGGTTCTGCAACATGGGAGGTGGTTCTTCACAGCTCTCGAGGACTGCCCTGTCCTCTCACCAAGTTTGAGGCCAGTATTCCTTGTGGGGGCTGCAATAACCGAACCCCTCTGCACTGCGTCAACTTGCAGTTGCAAAGGCTTGTTGGCTTCCTTCCATCCTTCCAAGAAGATCTTCGGGCTCCAAGTAGCCCCAACCTCAAGCATCTCCAATGACCAGAATCTTTACCACACCGCAACGTTTTGCATGGTGGACTGCATTTTCTGGTGAGCTGCTTACGGTCCTCCCACGACTCCAGTGCCTTCGGCCTGTGGGTCTATTTGAGGGTCACCTTTGTTTCTTTTGGGCTCTCCTGATTGTTCGGGGCCTGCCCTGACTCCCCTGCTTGTGGTGAGTCCCCTGGACCTTGCTGGTCCTGACATTGCACCTTCTTCGACTGCTGCGTCGGTTGTATTTGCCAAGGCTTGTTGGTGCTCCTGCCGGACACCTACCCCTCAGCACTCGACATCCGATGTGGGACAGCTCGTGCACAACTCCTGGTCTTCCTCAGCATTGCCTGGTCCTCACAGCTGTGGAGTCAAGGTGACCGTCAACTCTCCTGCAACACCTGACATTGGTGGGCATTCGTCTTCCAGATCGCCTGGTCACTTCTGAGTGACATAGACTCTGTCCCCTCTGCTTGCAGGTAACTTCTCAACTAGAATCCCCCTTCAGATTCCACCGGACACTTTCTCCTTCTTCAGCAGCGGCACTTTCCTGAAGTCCTCCATTGGGTTCGACGGCGGTTTCCGACACCACCTCACACCTATGCACCCGGCTTCCCTGGTGTAGATAACGTGGGGACTAGGGTATCCACTGGTAGGGTGTGGCTCGCCAAAATTCTGTCTTCCACGGGGTTTCTTCAGGGTCCACTGGGAAGGGTCCTTAATTTTAAAGATTCCAACCGCGACTTACACGTTGATTTGTACGGAGCACGCAGTCATGTTCCCACACTGCACACACTCTCTGTGGGGTTCCTAGTCACTCACCTTGGGTGGTTCCTTGGGTCCCCAGCACTTCTACATCCTCTGGACATTATCTTGACCCGAGTCGTGGTTCTTATACCACATTCTTAGTATATGGTTTGGTATCCCCCCCTGAGGCCCACTGTGTATTCTGTGCTATTTACTGTCTTTCTATGCAAAGTATTTTGTGCATTGTGTTTATCTCCGGGTAGGAGATGTCTAAACGTGTTAGAGAGTATTATGTATTAAATACATATTTTTATAAATTCCTTGTGTGGTTCTTTTTCACTTAATCTATACTATAAGATTGTATTCTGGTAAAACAAGCTGCTTTACACTCCTTCTGGACTAAGCCTGAAGGCTGCTCTCCACAGCTCCCACTTAGAGAGCTTTCTAAGGTTGTCTAAGACATCTTAAATCACCATAAGGGTTGTCTGGACTGGTGCAGGGTGCCCACTTACATTAGTGGACATCATATACCAGGCCAGCTTCTCACGCATGTGGATTGCTTAGGTGAGCACAGAGAGAGATTAGCGACAGAATGAGTCACTCTAACTGAAGCTGCAACGGTAAATGCTGCATGATTTAGTAACTTGCAGCTGGGGAATTAATGAACATTCGTACAATTTAGGAGTACTGTATGGCAGCGGATAATTAATTATTATGAAGAAATGTGCAAAACTTTTGACCCAGTTTTGAGCGTGGTGAACTAATACTGGCAGGAGATTGGTGCTGATTTAACTCGGGTACTGGGTGGTCTGCCGTGTGTAGGAAGGAGACAAACTGTGGCCACCAGTGAGAAAATAATTGTCTTTGTGATGCCTTGGACTTACCCTGTCTATTTTAGCAGAGAATGATGCTAATTTACATGGGTATGTGGATTTCCTGGGTGAGGATTGAGGGGAGCATTGTGATGAGGGAAGTCACTTGAAGTGTTGGTAGGAAGGAAGTTTCGGGAGCGGTTTCAGGTGTCAGTGCATAAGTATATGTTGTGACGGGTTACAGCTCACATGAGGTTGAATTCAATGCTTTTAAAATATGTTTGAGCAGATCAGACAATCAAATTGATCGCCACTGTGCTACCCGTTCTACTGTAATGACACTGGAAGTGCCCAATCTACCCCTCTCGAAAAAAAACCTCCAAGTTGTAGACATTGCAAACAGACAGTGAATCCTGTTTCTGTCAAGGTCCGAGTAAAAATAGGTCTCTTTGAAGAAGACCATCAGTTTGTAATATGTGATTCTAGCCCAGTTAGCCTGTAAGGTTAGGATCTCTTGTGCAAGCTTAATTGCAGGATTTACTGTACACCGGATGATGTTGAGCTCCAAACATATGATGAGGATTCGGATTTTAAATTGAGAACTCAGCGGTTGGGCTATTTCCTCTTTTGAAAAAAGAGGACTTGCCACCCGATTTAAAGGACTCTGTGAAGGAGGAAGTTTTGGATTACTCAAGCAAGGATATTGGCCTAATCAAAGGTGAACCTGAAAAAATCACAATGGAACAGAATGCGGAATTCCCCAGAATGCCTCCACATAACCTCTCACCCTAGGCAGTGGCTGGGATTACCCCCATAATCGAACCCATGTTAGAGCAGGGTATAGTAAAAGAGAATTTAGGAGACCCTGTATTCTCCGAGCATGGGGATATAGAATCCAAACAAAAAGTGTCGAATTATGCAAGACCTGTGAATGATTATTAATATTGTTGTCCAGTGGAACCAAATCCAGTTGTAATACTGTTCCAGATTCCCTGTTTCACTGAGTGGTTCACAGTCATCGACCATTCATTGCATGAAGAAGACAACCAGTTCCTCTTCACATTCAGTTCCAAAATAAAGCTCTGATATGGTACTGAGTTCGTCGAAGGTACACAGAGAGTCCCTCAATTGTCCACTGATCTTGAAAAAGAATCTGGAGACCCTAAAGCTGCCAATATATCGACAACCAGTTGGTGGTGTAGACAACCCAAGAAACATGCAGGCAAGATACCATAGCCCTGTTGAATCACTTAACTGAGAATGGACATAATGTGTCACAAAGGAACGGAAATGATTTTGTAACTGCTGACAAATGCTACGCAGATTAGATAGTCTCATATTGCGGTCTTGAGTCTTGCAGTTTCAATGGAGATTTTTCAAATGAATCTGAATATGACATGTCTATGAGCCGTTTGTTGGCCATTGCTGAACATGGGAAGAGGTGTAGTGATTGCATGAAGAGGCACCAGAATGTGAACAGGAGAAGTGGGTCAAAGAAGCGTGTACTAATAATGAAGATTGTTAGAAATGGGGGTCTCTAGTTGGCAGAGGTAGGTACCTTTGTCCAAATAGGGACCCTTGCTTCTAGTCAGGGTAAGAGGGATACACACTTTAGATAACCCCTGCTCACCACCTTGGTAGCTTGGCACGAGCAGACAGGCTTATCCCAAAGGCAATGTGTAAAGTATTTGTACCAACACTCACAGTAACACAGTGAAAACACCACAAAAGGACACCACACCAGTTTAGAAAAATAAAATATCTTTATCTAAACTAAACAAGACCAAAATGACAAAAATCCAACATACATAGTTAAAAATATGACTTTCAAAAGGTTTCAAGAACTTGTACCATAGAAAACTATGGATGCGTGACTTTTCACCAAAGTACCTGTAGTTGCGTCAAAGTTCACCAAGCCAAACAGCCGCAGCATCGGAAAACAAAGAGATGCGACACTCCTGAGACCCTGAGGAGGCGATGCGACAGTCCGGCTGCACGCAGAGGAAGGGTTGCGTCGATTCTGGTCTGTATGGGGAGTGATGCGTGGAAATACAAGATGCGGCGGTGATCGATTCGGCGGCGTTGCGCGGCGCTGCTTCGGTCCTCTTCAGCCACGATCCCTTGATGCGTCAATTCTTGCTGCGACGACAGGCGCTGCGACGGTTTTCGCAGCAGCACGGCAATGTGTGGAAATTCTTCTCGCGCCGTGAAGATGCGTCGGAAAAACAGCTGCAAGAAGAGTGATGCGTCGATTTCTGTAGCTCTTTGAGTTTCTTCTCTCTTCCAGCTCCCAAACAGCCGCAACAACCTCCAGAGGCCCAAAACTGGCACAGGCACCTCAAGGCAGGTCAAAACTCACAACAGCAGAGCTCAGAGGAGCTGGGGGTGAAGTCTTTGTGTCCCTGAGACTTCTGAACAGGAGACCAGCTCACTTCAGGCCCTTGGAGATCTCCTTCTAGCAGGGGACACAGCACACAGCAAAGTCCTTCTCTTTTCCTTGGCAGAAACAGCAACTGCAGGCCAACCCCAGACACACATCAAGGGCAGTACTTCTTCTCAGTCTCTCCAGCTCTTCTCCTTGGCAAAGGTTCCTCTTGAATTCCAGGAATGATCTAAAGTTCAGGGGTTTTAGGTCTAATACTTATACCCCAAAATGTCTTTGTTCTCTTTGTGCAAGGGGCTCTGAGCCCAGTTCAAACCAGTTCTGGGGGGCAGTCTGCAAGTGCACAACAGCATCCTTTGTCAGTGTGAGCCTTGGCTCCAGGCACACCACAGGGGGCGGAGCCAGCATTGTGGAAAGCAGGCACAGCCCTATTCAGGTACAGGGGCTACTCCTCCCACCACTGCAAATGCAGATCAGGCCTATTCAGCCTAGTGCTGACTCATCCAGAATCCTGGAGCCAATGCACCTCCCCAGCCCCTGTCACTCCAAAGCCAAACAGTCAATCCACAAACAGGCAGAGGCACACAGGAAGGTTGAACAAGAAAAATAGCCACTTTCTTAAAGTGCTATTTTCAAACACATAATTTAAAAACCTTCTTTACTAAAATATGTGTTATTAAATCCTGAGTTCAGGGATACCAAACTCCAGTTTTCCATCTTATCCCTATGGTAAGATATGCTTGTAAAATTTTACAAAGCATTCCCCATTCTGTCCTATGGGGCAAGGTAGCCTTTCAATAGTGAAAAACGAAATTGGCAGTATTTCACTATCAGGACATGTTACACACACCAGTAGATGTCCTACCTTTCACATACACTGCACCCTGCCCAGGGGGGTACCTTGGGCCTACCATAGGGGTGTCTTATGTGTAAGAAAAGGGAAGGGTAGGGCCTGGCAAGTGGGTGCACTTGCCAAGTCGACATGGCAGTTAACAAACTGCGCACAGGCACCGCAGTGGCAGGCCTGAGACCTCTTTTCAGGGCTACTCATGTGGGTGGTACAATCAGTGCTGCAAGCCCACTGGTAGCATTTGATTTACCAGCCCTGGCACACTCAGTGCACTTTACTTGGGACCTACTGGTAAAACAAATATGCCAATCAGGGAGAACCAATCACAATAACAATTTACACAGAGAGCATATGCACTTTAGCACTGATAAGCAGTGGTAAAGTGCCCAGAGCATTATATCCAACAAACACAGGTCAGGAAAAAATAGGCGGAAGAAGCAAAATGTTTGGGGATAAGCCTGCAAAAAGGGCCATTTCCAACAAAGATGAAGTCTGGTTTTCTGTAAATGGTCTGTCAAGGTTTGCCTGACTCCATGTTGCCACCAAAAGCACGCTATTTTTATGGTGCTACACACATCGGCCGAAACGCAACGGTTGGTCTCTTTTGCCCATTTTGGTTTAGCCCTACGTTTTGTGCAGTTGCAGCAGAATTATGTCACAGGTGTGCCACATGTCAGCAGATAAATGAGGAAGGTGACCCCTAGTCCACATGAGTTCCAAAGGATTTCAGCTGGTCCCTTTAATCACTTGCAGTTCACATTTGTCGATATGCCCAGATGTAATGGGCTCCTTTACATATTGGTTGCGTTTTTTCTCTTTTCCTGATGGGTGGAGGCATACCCCCCAGGAGAAACAACAGCCTTACTGTGGCCAAACTGTTGCTAAAGGAGTTCATCCCTCACTTTGGGGTTCCAGTTTCTCTTGAATCAGATTGTGGCAGTTACTTCAATATGAGGTGATAAAACGCTTCTGTGCAGCTCTACAGGTTGATCAGAGTTGCTATTGCGGTTACAGACCGAGGCTTCGGGCGTTGTGGAGCAGATAAACAGAACACTGAAATCCTGTCTTGCTAAAGTGTGTGCATCCACATCTCTAAAGTGGCCTGTTGCCCTTGTATTGGTATTGATGAGTCTGAGAAGCATTCCAGATGAGAAGACAGATCTGCCCCCTCATGAAATTCTCATGGGCAGAGCCAGTAGACTTCCTGGTGTGCCTCGGACTGCACTTGTAGATATTACAGATTACATTGTTCTTGACTACTGCAAAGGCCTGGCTGATGTGGTGGTTCGGTCTTTCACAAGCATAAATTGACGACTCCCCTTTCAAGTCAAGAGCGGCGCCATGATCTAAGTCCTGGCAACTGGGTGATGGATGAAGAAGCACATGAGGAAGATGTGCCTGGATCCTAGATGGGTTGTCCCCTATCAGGTCCTTTTGTTTATGAACACTGCTGTTAAATTTGTAGGCCTTCCAAACTGGATAGTGAGACAAGCTGGAGAAGAAGTGGTGACAGCCACTACTGGAATAGAAAGACCAAACCCAGTACTATCAGAGACCTCAAAGGAAGATGAAGAAGAGTGCGCACAAGTGTCTCACAGTCAACAAGAGAAAGGTGCAGGGCCTGCGGTGAACAGGGCACAAGTAGTCACAGTGTCCCAATCTGAAGAAGCTGTAAGCAAAGACTCTGATCTGGAAGAAGAGAAAAGCAGTTTGACCATAAGGTGGCCAAGAATTGAAAGGTGGCCAAGGAGTGCAGAGAGAGACAGAGAGTTTCTTTGTCTGAAGAATGGACTCCTGATATCATCAATGAGGAGAGAGAACCCGGTAAACAAAGTGATAATGACATTAAACAGCTGTAGTGAGAAGTTCAAGAAGAACATGGGTGCCTAAATGGACATATCTTACTGAAAGTGATGCTGACTTGAGATTACATGAGACTGATGGCAAAGAGACTGTTTTTGAGAAACTTCCATAATCCAAGCTGCCACATTTTGACTTTGACTGAATTTTGATTTTGACTGAAATAAAGTCAACTAACACTTCTGAATGACTGAACTTTGAATTGAACTTTGTGACGACCTTTAGGGCCAAGGCTTCAGTAGAGGAGTAGGGGGTTCAATTTTAGAAGAAATTTGACGTAGGAATAGGGATTGACTTTGAAGCAGCTGAACTTGATATTCAACAAGAACAAGTCAACAGTTTACAGAACTTTGCACAGATAAGAAGACAGTTGCAGACTGCTTGTTTATGTTATTTTTGAGACTTGCATTTTTCCCTTTCTGATTGAAGAGAAATCATGTTGATCCTTTCACGAAACGAGGGTAGAACAATAGTGGTCATAAAATCAATAATTTCTAATTAATTATATGCGTGTCAATAACTTTGAGTTTCCTTACAGAGCCAGTTACTCTTGAAACTAAATCTAACCCTGCCCCCATAGAAGAGCAGCCTACTTTTGATTCAAAGTCTTTGTGTAAAGATAGGTTTGGAGGAAACTTCATATCAGACCCTAATTTAAATAACGTAGAAGAGCAGCAAAGGTTTAGTTTAGAGCTTCTGCATGGAAAAGGGTCTGAGGGTACTTTTTCAAATAATGTTTTCTGCAGGTTGTTGCATAGTTATTCACAACTAACAGGTACTAATGGATATTATATGGGTACTTATTTACCAATATCTGTTGCTGGTGGTATGAACTACCTCCATATTCCCCTAACATACCCACTAACTTGCAGTATTATCACTAGTTTGTTGTATGAACAAGGTAGTTTAGGTTATCAGTTTTCAAATTTTGACAAATCCATACAATGGGCACCTATGTTTATAGGGTGGAATCTGTATCCTGCAGTCAGCGCTATACAGGAAATGGTATAATGTTTGTGTGGTGATACATCACTGTCTTATAACAAGGGGAATCTTACTTGTAAGATAAACAGGAATTAAAATAATTGTATAGACAAATTGGCAGCAAGATGGGAACAGATTGCAAAGGATTCAGTGAATAGTAGGGTTACTAGCTGGGAAATAGAAGAATAGGAATTAAAAATGCAGGAAAACATCCTAGATTGAGCTTGGGTATGGGAAAGGAATGGACATTATGTTTTGTAAGATCATAATGATTGGTTAAGAATCCACTAGAAGTAGAATGGGGTAAGTGTGTAGAAGGAATAGAGGTTAAAAATGCATATATTTTGGCTGGAAGACACCCTGCAATCCCTGGAGTATATTATATATGTGAGAACAATGCTTATTTCCAGTTGCCTTCTAATTTGGTGGGTAGTTGTCATATGTGGTTATTTTTTCCAAAAGTATATCATATGAGTGAATTAGAAGACAAGAGTAAATCCACTCCTTTGAGATCTGTTCACAGTGCACCAAAATTAGTGGGAGATATTTTTGATGCTTTAATTCCTTCTGTAGATGTGATTTTGAATGATGTGAAAATCAGAAAGTTGTCCACTTTAGTTGACAGGCTGTCAGCTGATATGGCTGGCACATCAGGTGCTATTAATTCATAATTAAAAACAATGAGAGACATGGTTTTTGAAAACAAGCTTGCTTTAGATATTTGCTTGCAAAAGAGGGTGGAATTTGTAAACTACTTCACGTCCAAACAATGAAGCACGTATGTGCCTGATAAGATCGAGGAGATCAACAAGTATGTGAAAAATACTACAAGTCTATCTAAAGACTTGAAAGAACTGGAAGAGGCAGCTGCTTGTGAAGCAATTGGGAAAGGATTTTCTGCCATAGGTTGTTGGCTTAGTGGAGTGGGTAGTAGGCTTTTGGGTGCTATATATAGGCGTATATTGATTGCAGGAAAGTGGATTAATATGTGGTGTGGGGGCTAGTCCTCAACATGTAATACTATCACAATAACCCAAAGATGGTCCTTTGATTCACACTAATAAATACTTAGCTCAGTCTTGGTAGAGTGGCAAAGAGCAATCAGGCTTTACTAGAGGAACATGTGTTAAGCACTTCAGAGTACCAACATAAACAATAAGTAATTGACATGACTCGAGAGAAATCAGACACCAATTTATAAAAATAGAGTGTATTTTTATTTTAATTTAGACACCAAAAAGAATGGAATAGCATACATATAACCAGAGGCATAGATTTTAGAACTAATAGGAAATCAATGCAAAATAATCCAGGGAAAATTTAACATTGCGGTCAACGAGAAAAAACACTAGTGACAATCAGTCACTTGCAGTTCGACTTGCGTTGTACCCTGGCAGGGTACAGGTGATGAGGGTCCCAGGACCAAGCCACGACAGTTCGTTCAATTTTACTTGGGTGTGGAGCCCAGATGCAGATTTGTCCTGGCTGTCCGTGGTGCTGAATGGGAGCCACGAGAGAGTTGCTTTTACCACTGAAACGATGCTGCAGGGGAAAAGATGCAAAAAGACAACAACTAAGTTGTTGCTGATGTCAGTCAAAGGTCAGATGGAATTGCTTCTTAATTCAGCATTGAGAGGAGCCTTGGCAGTGGTAAGTAGTGCGAAAAGTAACTTTTTTATT